>LOEQ01000641.1:263196-291903 GCA_001685075.1 Bramus lutescens | reverse complement strand
CCCACCCTCTCCAGACCATTTCTGCTCCTGTCTTTTCTTCCCACCCCTCTAGGACAGCCACAGCCCAGGGCCCTGCCTAGTATCCTAGGCAGCCAAAGAAGCCCCGGAAACCAAAACAAGTGAGGAGGTATCATAGCTTCTGCCATTTCAGCTAGTACCAAGCTCAGGTAAATGTCCAGCACCCAAGAGGGGAATACCCCTTGGTAACTGTTCACTTGGACACGTGGCGTTCTTCCCACTGGTATGGATTTCACCCCAGGAGGCCTTGAAGCATCTTGCCATGAGGAAGCTTTTGCTAGGCAGACACAATCCTGTGCGTGAGAATACAGCAGAAACAGGCATGGTTTCTGTCCTTGAGGAACTGGAAACGAAGCAGACATCCGTCATGTTGTCATAGAACTAAATGAGGACTGGGTGAAACACTATGAACTGCAGCCCAATTTCCAGGTATCAGGGAGCCTGGCCTGGCGCTGGAGTGTGGAAAGAAGCACCCCTGAGGCTCTGAAGGATGAGTAAGAATTACTCAAAGGAAACTGATAAGGAAAGAGCCTATCTGTAGGAAGATCAGAAAGTGCTTGGACAATGCTGTGGGTTCCATTTGCCTTAGCATACAAGGCCATGGTAGTTGATAGTCATTCCCAGACCTGGGCGTTGTGTTTTTAATGGGTATACTGCCACCTTCAGGTCCCACTTCCATAGAAAAGCTCATGGAACAGATCCTAGGACAGCAACAGAGAGAAGAAATTCCTGGCTGGAAGCATGCAGGGTACTGCTTCCAAGGCGCTCTGCTGCTGTCACTCCTGCTCATAGCTTCACAGCCCTTTGCACAGCATGGTGAAACCATGCATGCCACCCTTGAGTGGCAGNTCAGCCGTGAGTGTGACCACCAATGAACTCCTCACAGTCCAGGAAGTAAAAGCGTAGTTGCTCAGCAAAGGGAAGCTGCTTGCTGGCACTGGAAGGGCTTCTATGGCCAGTGACCTCCTTCCTTCGCCATTCTGTGGACTCACAGAGTTCTGGGTCTGCCTGGCTCATCCTGCGGTTCTTTGCTGATTCTGACAGGGACACCTTGAGTCTTCACGCAGTCTGATGGTTAAAGAGAAAAGAGAAAACAAAACAACAAAACCAGGCTTACACTGGTCTTCTCTCCTGAAGATCTTTGTTGTTGTTGTTTTCTGTTATAAAAATAGAATCCAAATGAGTAAGGGTGTCAAGAAACTCACACTGTCCCAACAGCTCTTCCTACACATCCAAACACATAATTTCTAGCAGAAATGCAACGACCAAACACATTTTTCACAACTGACATTTTGCCATATGATCTCCATAGGCTTAATAAAAGGAATGTATGTATTCTGTTTAATTAATAATGTGGCTGTCATAGTGATAGCGGTTTTTCATTTTTACAAAGAGAATTACAGGTTTGTTTGGTTTTGGTGGAGCTTTGTAGCTCAGTCCCCAGAGATGATTTTGTTTTGTTTCATTTGAGATAGGGTCTCATATGTCTCAGGCCAGTGCGACCCTGGCTCAAAAAGCAAGGCAGACAGCCCCTGAAAAATGGCAGTCAAAGCTATCTTCTGACTGCCACATGCATGGGCATACACATGCACATTTGTGACCAAGTGTGTGCACACACAACACCCTAGTTTGGGACCATTAATCTGAAGTGTTTTATTTGAGGGAAAAACAAATGAGCTATCCCAATTTACTGCTTCTACATGTCTGGCTTAATATTCTGAAGAAATACGTGACCCTGATAAATCTTTTTACCACAGAATTTTTGGGGACTCTAGGGTGTGGCTTCCATCTTATCCTCCACCCCCCTTTCTCCATTGGCAGGCCTTTGGACAATGCGCACCTTCCATATTTTTAGTGTTTCTCGTATGTGTAGTAATTACAAGTGTCTTTCAAGCAGTAGCTCCCTCCCCATGGTGCCGAAGCCTGGCATGATGCTTCTAGTTTGCTTTGAAGATCAGTTTCTGTCGACACTTGGTATGATCTGACTCACATCCTGGTCTGACTTACTGTCCACTCACATCCTATGCACAGAAATAGCACACGTGGCCCAAGCCCACCAGCTGGCCCCTGCCATTCTGAGAGACACAGCAGCTGTGGGGAAGGACTTTGCACTCTAAAACAGTGCTATGAACTGTAGCCAGGGCTTCCAAGCCTGTTGACCCATGGTATTGGGGACATAGTTGGTAGTTGGAGTCACTCAACTGACATGTTCATTACCAAAGAATATATAGCATCATAAACATGCCTCAGCTTCAACAGTTTGGCACATCTCCCATGTGCTCAGACTAACGTCCATCCTTCTGTCCAGCTTGGACCACAGCCCACGTATGTAGTCTTACTTTGTTAGAAATTAGGGTCGGCACAGCCAATGGAGTACTTACCAATTGTGACTCCATGGGCATTAAAAACATTCCATATTGACTTTACTGTTAAGTGTCTGACTCCCTTGCGAATGTTTTGCCTGTAAGAGGAAGAAAGTGTGTGGGGGCAGGTGCTGATGTATCTTCCCCATTCTCTGTTTTCCTTTTTGCAATTGATGGGTTAACCCTCAACAAGCCTTGTGACTTACTCTCTTGTGCAATAAAGGAGACCACTTGAAGTGGGTATTTGTAATAATGTAACAGTCATAGTGTGCTAAACCCCTGCTATCTGTCACTATAAACACTGTTAATCATATGGAGTTTATTATTTAATTTAAACCTGAACATAACCATGAACAGACAGAGCTAAAGACTCCTCACTCTCCCACTTCTGGGAAAGCAGCCTTGAAAGCAGCCATGAGAGTTTTTCCCAGTTGCTAGGCAGATGTTTGAGACCTGAGGAGCAGGGTAAAAATTACCACCAGAGTTACATTTGGAGAACAGGCTCAGAAGAGTAGCTGTTCCGGTATTGCTGACAGTCTAAGATGATGTGGAAGCCAGCCCACCTTCCACCTGTGGGGAGTCTGCAGAGAGCCTGCATGAAGGAGTGCTAACGATGGGAGGAGAGGGGTGTGTGTGTGTGTGTGTGTATTATGTATTTAGGAAGGAGTCAGATACTTTAGTGGTAAAAGCAGAAATAGGAACTCTTGAACCTGGAGTTCAGTATGTACCTCCCTTCACCTGCAGCTCTACACATTGTGTTAATTCTCTCATCGCATTATAAGCGCCGCGTCTTTATTCTGTACTGGGTCGAAGGGCAAGTGTGGTTACCAGAGTGAAGGCAGTGTTGTGCAGCCATTCCTCTTCTCTAGGCCAGTAACCGGGAGAGAAGAAATGTGTGAGCTTTCTGAGTGATACCTCATACTCTGCAGTGTTGGGTTTGGTGCAAAGTATGTCCAGCCCCACCTTAGGTTATAAGCAGCCGTAAGAGATGTCTCTGCAAAATCTGGCAGACTCTATCAGTGACCCTCATAGTCAGGGCATTGTACTCCTTGCCTCCTGCCTCCTGTTGGACTGCTCTATGCTCCAGAGTCAACAGGAATGTTGACAGTTAGGTAATTGGTTTAGAAGTAACTGTTTCATAGCACTCCATATGGAGATCCTTTAGATAGTTCAATCATAGGTTAGCAGAAAACCTTTAGGAACAAACAATTAGGTTTGTTTACTGGATTGTAGCTTTTCTTGACTGGTATGAAGGATTGAATGCTTATCAAGCAGGAATAAAAATACTCAGATATATTTATAATAATTTTATTGAAATCAGGTAATAGTTAACTATAAGTCCTTCAAATGTTCTTGCCAAGAAAAGAATGTGTGGGTTCTTCAGATTTTTTTCAAATTATTTTTCTGAATTGGGTAGGTGAATTCTGAGCTAGTTCACCCTTTGGCTCCTTCTTTGCCCCAATGGCAGCATCCAGACTGTTGACACATGTGATGAGATGGAAGAGCACGTTTATCCACATGCACATCATTGTTTCCACTCCCAGTCTGTTATCATCCTGGCTCTCAGACTGTTTGCTTCCTAGACTACTGTTTATTCCATGCAGGACCTAAACATCACCTAGGATTTATTTCTGGACTTGGCATGAAAACCAATGTGTTCTCAGCTACTTGAGATAAACCTCTTCAATCTAACTTTAATTATGGCATCTGGATCTTTGAGCAAAACATAGAAGAAAATTGTAGCGCGGCCATCAGTGCCCTTGGCCGTCTCTCTAGCACGATTGCACTGAGGCGCTGTTTTAGTTGCAAATAATTCTTCCTGTGGATTCCGGAGGAAACTGAGATTTGTCTCTAAAGACTTGATTATGGCAACAAAAATAGAACAGTTTTTTCATCCTAAAAATGCAAATAACGCCAGACATGGTGGCTCACATCTGTAATCCCAGCACTTGGTAGACTGAGGCAGCATTTAGCAAGTTCAAAGAGGACCTAGGATACATAGTAAGTTTGAAGCCAGCCTGGACTACAGAGTGAGACCCTGCCTCAAACAACAAAGTGAAGTTAAACCTTTGGCTAGACATGGTGACTCACACCTGCAGGAAGCAAGAGTTTGAGGTAGACTAGCCTGGGCTATGAATGAGATCCTGTCTCAAAACAAAACAAACAAAAACTGCAAAGAAGTCTAGAGGGAAAAACAACCTCTTGGCCTGGCTCTTCTATCAAATCTACTTTCTCTCCCAGGGCTCATACTCATCAAATGAAAGCTGAATTTCTTTCTCTGATGTAGAAGCCTTGTGTCTGTTACTTCCCAGTCTGTTCATTAAAACCAGTGACTATTGGAGCTGGTAAGATGGTGAAAAGATAAAAATACAGAAAATGCCCTGCTAATAAAAGCAGTACAGTGGTGGTATATGAGACAAGGATTTAATGTCTTTCAGTGACAGCAGCAAACTTCAGAGTAGTCATTAGCATCTGCACATTCACAGACAAATGCATCTGAGTATGGCACCTGAAGATAGGCAAACCCTGTGAACAGGCAGTTTCAAGAAACTGCCAGCAAACCCGAGGTCCTCAAACGTAACATCACAAAAGAATTGCCGGAGCTGGGAAACAGGGCATGGAAGTCCAAACTGATTAATAAGGGCATAGAAAGAAAGAAAAAATGGAAAAGACAAAAACAGATCGCAATCAGGGAAGCACAAATATCTACTTGACAAGTTTTTTTGAACTTTAAAGACAAAAGACCGGATTTTGATGGCTGCCCAGGAAAAGAGAGAGAACATTTAGAGATATCCAGATAAGAGTAACTTCCCCTCTTGGGTTTTGGGAGGGAGAAGGATTTAAGGGAAACACACACACACACACACACACACACACACACGTCTGTTTTAGAAGACTGAAAGGCATGGAGCAAGGTGTTAGGCGTCTTCGACAGCAGTGAAGACCATTGGGAGAGCTGCCAAGGCCCAGCAGTCCCCAGTCAGAGCAGGTGTGGGTGGCATAGTCAAGACTGTGGCACTAAGTCCTGAGTTAAGAGTGTGATGTGTATATATCCACTCTTACATGCCTCATTTGACCTAAAAAACAAGATGGATACAATCACCCCCTGGTAGAACTTATGTTACAGTGAGTCGGACACAAAGAAACAGGTAAATTATTTTATCCATTGCTATGAATAAGTATTGCATACTAGGAAGGCGATATGAGACTGCTCAGTGAGGTGGGCTAGCCACACGTGCATCTGTGAGGAGTCAATGAGGTAAGCTAGCTGCACTTAGACAGTGCATGCATCTGTGAAGACAATGCTTTAGGGAAGACCTCAATACTGAGAAGGAGCTGGCCTTGCAGAGTTTTGGCAGGTCAAGACCGCACGTTTTGGCTGCTCACAGTATTCAGATATAACCCCATGTAGTGTTTAGATAGTCAAGATATAACCCCATGTAGTGTTTAGATAGTCAAAAGCTCTTGCACAGGACCTAAGTTTGGTTCCCAGCACTCAGGTCTTGCAGCTCACAACTGACTGTAATGCCAGCTCCAATGGATCTGGCACCCTCTTGTGGCCTCTGCAGGCACCTGCATACATGTGTGCATGCACATAAATAAAAATAAGAGATTATTTGAAAATGTTCAAATGTCATATATCCATTTATTGATTTAAAATACTGCATGTTCATTTTGTTCTGAGATTGTTTCTGTAACAATCAGTATAAATCTATAATCAAATTATTTTCTTTGGTCCAGTCAAGGGATTGAAGTTTCTGGAGTCAGTACCAGGTGTATCTTAGTTTGCTTTCTATTGACGTGATAAAGACCATGACCAAAAACAACTTAGGGAGAAAAGGGTTTATTTGGGTTATATATCTCAATTACAGTTTGTCATCGAGGGAGCTCTAATCAAGAGGTGCCCCCAGCAGGAAGCAAAGGTTAAGTACTGAACAAAGGTTCTAAGAGCAGGATTCCTCTTCCTTTTAGGGGCATTGTATTTTTTTTCTTGCCTTAAAAAAGAAGTAATTCATTGGTTTTCGTAGAATTGATTTAGCCTTCACCACCATCAAGTTTAGACCATTTATCATCCTGGAAAATAAGCCATATCCTTAGTGGTCATACTGGTCCTCCTCTCAGCCCTAACTAGGTGGTCACTGATCTACTCTTTGCCTCTTCGGATTTACCTACCTTGTATATTTCATATTAGTAGGACCACCTAGGAGGTGTTTGTATTTAAAATCATTCATATTTGCAAGGCTTATATGCAATGTCTGTCTTTTATATACTTGCTGTCTTTTATGATAGCATATTATTCTGCCATACGGTTATACCATATTTTATTCACTCATCAGTTATTAGATGTTTGAATTTTGTAATGTTTTGACTGTTATGAGTATTCTGTGAAGGACATATGTTTCAGGTAGTTGCTAGATTGAACTATAACTGAATATGTAACTTTTAAATTTTATTAGATTTATTTACTTTATTTCATGTGTTTGTGTTTACCTGCATGTATGCATGTGCGCCACATGTGTGCCTGGTGTCTGCAGAGGTCAGAAGAAGAAAAGATCTCTTAGAACTAGAGTTATAAATGTCTATGAGCCACTATGGGTGCTAGTCCTCTGCAGAAGCAGCAAGTGTTCTTAAGCTCTGAGCCATTTCCCTGCCCAACCCACACCCCTTTTGGATTGGGTCCCACTATGTAGTCTTAGCTGGCCTTACTTTGTAGACCAGGCTAGCCTCCAATTCCGAGAGATCTGCCTGACTTTTCTCCCTCAAGTGCTGGGATTAAAGGAGTGTACCACAAATTGGCCTGATCAATATTTAATCTTTGAAGAGTTACTGAACTGTTGTTTTCCAAAGCAGCTGCACCATTTCATTTCCTACCACAAAATAACGAGGGTTCTCTACCTCCTTATCAACATCCGCTGCTCTCTCTTCTCTAGCTGCAGCAGTGGCAGTCGGGCATCATACCACTCAACTACAGTCCCAGCCCTGAGTGTTGATTGATTTTAGCTCTTCTTTGGTTATGAAGCAGGGTCTTATTTTGGGTTCTATTACATTTCCAGCTGAAGATGTTGAACATCTTCTTAACCATTTGCCTATCTTCAGAGAAATGTCCATGCGGATTCTTTGCCTACTCTTTTTAATTGGGCCTACTTTTATCGTCAATTTGCAACAACTCTTTATACATGCTGTACTCTTGTCAGATACATAATTTACAAATGTCTTCTTCCACTGCATTTTCACTTTCTTCTCATTGATATCTTCTGAGATAAAGACCATGGTCATTTCAGTTTAGTTCATCTTACCTTGCTGTGTTTTGGCTTCTTAATCTGAGAAGGTTAACTCAAGGTCAGTAATCCCAGCACTTAGGAGATAGAGGCAGGAAAATCAGGAGTTTAAAGTCATCCTTAGCTATAACCTGGACTACATGTATTTTGCTTATATGTTTTTCTAGTAGTTTCACAGTTTTTAACTGTCAGATGAAGTCATCGATACTTTACGCTAATTGTTTGATATGGTATGAGTCAGGGGTACAGCTTCTTTTCTTTTGTGTGTGGAAATCCAGCTGTCCCTGCACAATTTGTTAAAAAGATAATTATTTCCCCCACCAAAGAGTCTTGGCACCCTTGTTCTAAAACTTAATTACTTCACAAAGCATAGGGGTACATGCCTGTAAATCCTAGCACTCAGGAAGCAGAAGGATCAAAAGTTAAGAACTAGTCTGGACTACCTGGAAAGTTCCAGGCTAGTGTGTGCTACATAATAAAATTCTTTCTCAATCATCATCATCATCATCTATAGATGTGAGTTCACTTGGAGACTCTGGTTGTAACTAATTGATCTATTAGTCTGTCCTTACACAAGAGCCTTCTTGCTCAGCAGCAGGATAAATGGCCAAGCTCACAGGCCAGTTACTATAGACAGACAAAGGTGAACATAAAGGGAGTTGTTGATAGGAAGTTCTTACCAGCATCTGTCTGGAGTGTAAGGCAGGGAAGATAACCAAGGCTGCCCTTACTGTTGTGTCTTGTAGACTACAAAAAGAGAGTGGGAACAAAAAATGTGGGAAATGGCAGCTTTGGGGAGGCAGGGAGTGGTGTGTGTGCTGGAACATGGGCACATAGCCAACAGGCACTCGTTAGGAGATTTGGTTTTGAAGATTACTTGGAATACTGAGGATTAGGAATTGGGTGATAATGTGGTAGAAAATCCCGTAGAATGTGTGTCTGCAGGCTCAGATCATGAGGCCATTTTTACATTTAGAGTCGAGTTTAGTGACCTCTAAACTTAGTTTGGATTTGGCATCAACAGAAAAGTGTCTGTCCCCAAAGCTGGAGCTGGCCCCTGATGACTTGTTGACAGATCCTGTTTTCTGGCTGGTGCTAAGGCTGGTCGTTTGGGGCTGTGAGATGCTGGGCATCACTTGTCACTCAGGCCCCCGACAGGAAATCCTGATTCCTTTTTGTTTTGGAGAAGTTTGCTGACAAAAACATTCATGTCTCCTTTTCCACTGATGCCACGGGAAATTCGTCATGACCAGTGTTGCTGCTTCTAATCCGAATGTGAACTCGTCACCACTGTGGCTCAGAATGGTATCTGCTGGGCCTTGGCAGATTTTATTAACATTTTTAAAGCATAATAAATCATGAGGAATGGCTGCCTTTTTCTAACTTTAAAGCCTTGACTTTCACTTAAAAAACAAAACAAAGCAAAACAAACAAATACATATCTTGACAGTAAGGCAGACATTCTTAGTTTGTGTAGAGAGCGACTGATAATTATAAACCATTTCACAAATTATTCCATAGACATTGGGAAACAAATGAATTGGGAAAATGGTTCTTACCCTGTGAGTATGAACTAATACTTGCATAGTGCAACACCTAGTTCTTTCCATATGTTAGCTCATTGCTCCTTGCAGAAACTCTCTGTGGTCCCATTTTACAGAAGAGAAGACTCCAGTGAGGCACAGAGAAGCTAAGCGATTTTAACATAACTGTGCCATAGCTGTTCTCACTTCTCACCACCACACCCCGAACTATGCCTCTAATACTCACATCCTTGTAAAGTCTCCTCACCTTGAATCTGGTCAATCTGACCCTCTAATCTCACTTTTGGATCAGCAGAATTGAGTAGAAGGGATACTTCATGATGTCCCAAGTCTCAGCCATAGCAAGTTTTGCAGGTTTCACCTGGATCTCTTGGAATGTTTGCTTGGGGAGAAGCCAGCTGCTGTGCCCTGAGGCTCCTGTAGCTGGGGAGGCTTACNCTCAGCTAGCCAGCCATTCAGCTGGCCTGACTCAAATGTGTGCGGGCACCGTGCACCACTCAACCAACTCAGTCAAGCGATCAGGTAGCTCCAGTCCTACCTGTCGTCAGACCTTACGGGGACCCCAACCAAGAACCACCAGTCAACTGTCAGAGCTACCTGAGAAAATGAGTTGCTGTTTAAGCCGTGAGGTCTTATGGTGACTTAAAGCAGCTAACAAGAAGCCTGCTGGTACTAGAACACATTGTGAACTGCGGGAGATATGTACACAAACTGGGGCACTTTCACCCTTGAGAAGGCAGCCTTCAGAAGCAATGTAGTTGATGCTTTCCTCTTTAGTTTTTATGGCAGCTTGACCCAAGCTAGGGTCATCTGGGAAGAAGGAATCTCATTTGAGGAAATGCCTCTGTGAGATTTGCCTGTAGGTGAGAGAGCCCAGCTCACTGTGGATGATGCTACCCTTTGGCAGGTGGTCCTGGACTGTATAAGAAAACAGGCAAAATGAGTCAGTAAACAGCACTCTTCCATGGCCTCTGCATTACTTCCTGCCTCTAGGCCCCTACTTGACTTCCTTCAATGATGGACTGTGATGTAGAACTATAGACTGAAATAAACCCTTTCCTCCCCAAGTTGTTTTTGGTCATGGGGTTTTATCACAGCAGTAGAAACCCTAACTAAGACACATTGCAGATACTAGATCTGTTTTTTTCAGAGATTTTGATGGCAGTCTTGGGGAAGACTATATGGCACCCTGCAACTCTCATATCAAGGATGGCAGAAGGAGGGGAAGGAGGTTTCCCTACATTGGTTGTAACGCTGTGCCAGGCGTTCCTGGCCTTGCTCTTCAGCACCTTCTATGCCTGCCTATTGCTTTAGATTTCAGCAGTGAGACAATGTCTTGGCTGACTCTGTAGAAAGGTTCTGTGGAGATGGAGGATGAGCCAAAATACAGAACAAACGCATGTTGAAACAGAGGCTTAAAAAGAAAGTCTTGATATCCCACAGCCAGTGTTCCTATGATAATTGTTTAGGCAGGGGTTGTCTCTGAGGCTGGACATACTTGGGGCTATGTAACACTCACTGGTAGAGTGTTTGCCTAGGGATCTTGATGTGATCCCTAGAACCAACAAAAAAGAATGGGGAGTTTGCCCATTGAGAGAGAGGCTCTGCAGAAGATGCTGCATTGGCAAAAGATAGTGGGGAGGGGTAATAAGATCTGCTAAGTTCAGGGTGCATTGGTGAGTAACCAGGAATAGCGGATGAGGCAGTCTAGGAGGACCTGCAGGTGTGTGCCGGAGGCCTGGAGAAGAAGCACATAGATTTTGCTCTGGGAATAACAGGAAGCCATTGAAGGGTTATCTTTTTAACCTTCTCTTGATTATCCAGAATTATCATTATGAACATCCGGACATTCTTGTCTGCAGACTACTGGTCAATTTCTATTGTTGACTGTTTCTCTTTGCTTGGTACCAGGGTGTTTCTGGGTCTTCTTATATCCAGCCCTGTTTTCTCTGCTCCCCGATTAATTTTGTTGTTGTGAGTGATTTTGGCAGACAGAAGTGGTGAGTTCCAGGCTGAGGCACAGTTGCCACTGCCTCTTGGTACCTAGTTCAAGGAGCCTGGGTGTGGACCAGAGGCAGCTTCTCAGGAATTCTGATGTAAGAAAGCCCCATTTTGAAGATTTGGGAGCAGCATTAAGCCACTACTTCTGAGTCAGACACCCTGTATGCCTCTTCCACCCCAGACAAATGAAGCATAATGTTGGCAAATTTGACAGCTTTCCTAGACTTAGAGCTGTATCCCTGGTGCCTCTCCTTCCTCTAGGAAAAGTCTCCTGAGCCAGCACTAGGCTGGGCTCTGAGGCTAACCAGTATCTCCCAGGGGAAAGCTGCCAGTGAGAGCAGAGGTCACCAGGTGACCAGGTAAAGGGAGTCATCGTCTGAAGCTGCTGTCCTCTGCCTGTCTCTTCACTCCATGCAGATCGCCCTCTACGCATTTCAAATCTCTTTGGAAGGGAGGGGTTTTGCAAACTTCTAGTGAATATAAAAAAGATTTTTTTTCACATTTCTCATTTGTACTTTCAAATGTTTTATAGCTTCCCCTGGTATAATGAGGCCTTTCTTTTCAGATTGCCTCAATCCCTACCGTTATATGTGGGAAAAACATATAGTAGTCTCTGTTCCACTCCTGGGGGAGACCCCTGTGGTGAGTGAGATAATTACAAATGCACATTTCTGGGTAACAGAGAAATGGCATTCTGTGAAATGCTTCCTGGAATAGCTACCATTTCCCAGACCCTCCCACAGACTGGGTGACCTAAGCAAGGTACTCTGCCACTCCAGGCCTCCATACACCCTTCCACAGAACAAGAAGAAAATATAGTCCATATAAATACTTAGTGCTCCATAGATGTCAGCTTTTCTCAGCAGCCATGAAACACAGAGAAAGATTTACTTCAGGCTTCACAGTCTCTTGAGCAGCAGCTCCTCTCTCATCCAGACCAGCTGCAGATGTGGAAGACCTGAAAACAAGAGGGCTATCCAGGCACCTGTGATGCTGTCCTGAGAGACAGACAGGCTCACAGGGGGTCTGGAGAAGGCTGATGTGAGCTCAGATCCCAGCCCCGGGTTCTGAAGATAAAGGAGGTAACGTGTAGAAGCCATTTAGCTTAAAGCTGTGGTAAGTAATGGACATGGTGGTCGCTGTTTATTGTGTAGAGATATGGATGGTTAGACCTGTGGTAGGCGTGCCAAGATCTCAGGGCTAGCTCACCCAAGTCTGGGACTCAGAGACAGACCAACTTTTTTTTTTCCATTTGTTCTTCGGGGAACAAAAGGAAAACGGGAGGGTTAAATTGGATATTTATACTAGAGCTAGGGAAAGCCAGGAGTACAAGCAAGACTAGAGTTGGCGAGGCCTGCCACAGAGAGCCGCCAAGAAAGAGGAATTATTTGGTGACAACCCAGTTCCTGCCACAATTCTAGTTTTTTTCTCCCATGATCCCCTTTTCCTGTACCTGGTCATCACCCCCACATGTGTCAAGGCAGCTTCCTGGAGAGACCCCCAATGCATACTTTTATCCTGGATTCTTTTTGTTTTCAAAACCATCCCTTGGTTTTTTGTTTATTTTTTTAATTTTGTTTCTATTTTGAGACAGGATCTCACTATATAACCAGGCAGTCTTAAACTCCTAGGGATCTGCCTGCTTCTGGCTCCACAACTCCAGGCTTTATTGACTGTTTTGTACTGTTGGTAACTGTAACTGTAACATATGAACTTGGCTTGGTAAAATAAGTGAGTCTTTATTTTTTGTAAGAGCCCATTGTGGACTCACATGGTCCCTGCTGATTTGATCTGCCGTTTCATTTGTGACATAAACCCAGAAAATCTCTGAGTAATGTTTTGGCGNCTTAGTTGCTGGCGCTGATTGTTATCATCTGGCTGCTGCCCCTTGCTCCCAGATCGCTTACACAGAGCGGGGTGTTTCAAACCTAGGGCAGGGTGGGCTGGGGTCAGAAATGCTTTTAAGGCCTTTCTTGATCCTGTCATCTTGGTTTGCCGTGTCTCTTTAGAAAACCGTGGCTTGAGGAGTCATTGTCTTTTTGACCCTCTGGACCTGGGAATGACAAGATTCATTGTCAAGGTCAAAGCCTTATTTGTCAGTGTTTGACCTTATTGCACTTGGGTGGAGCCTGATGACATTGGCATTTTGCCTCAAGAAAACTCAAGTAATGTTTGCCAAACTGACTCTTCTGATTTATAGATGTATTGTGTAAGAGTTTCTTGTCTAATGTACACAAAGCCCACTCAAATGAGAAATGGTTATTTTTCACGTGTGACACTGGCTCCTTGATGTTGTTAATTTTGATACAATATTGGAAGACTGGGGCCAATCACTTTTTAAGTATCCTTTGACCTTTCTCATGGTAATTTCTTTCAGTATAGAATTGTTTGAAATCAGTTCACAAGGAAATTAAACTTTCAAGAAAAACTATTTACCCCGATGGAAATATTCAAGGACCTTCAAATTAGACCAAATGCTGTAACACACAAGCTCCATATGGAAGGAATATAATGAATGAGACTTGTTACTTGCTAATTTTATTAGTTAATTATTCAGTACTCCTATAGCCCCCTTAGGCTGATCTTCTAATTAGTGAATGTATTCAGTGGACACTGAGCTAAACTGAGTTTCCCAAGCATCTGACTTTTCATAGTTTCCTGTCCAGAACCATTTAGACAGCTAGAAACTTAAGATTCAAATGATTCCTTAATGATCACCAGACTTATAGATGTGGAAACTGAGGCCTGGCAACGTGGAATAGTTAGCTGGTCCAAGTGACCAGACTTGTGTGTGTCATGTCGGTAGATTCTTAGCAGGATCTCCAGAAAAGAGCCTCAAAGTGTCATATAGCATTCTGTCTTTCTCCAGAGCCTAGCGCTCTTTAAGTGAGCCTGCTTCTTGACCTAATTTTCAATCTGAGATAGAAAGGAAGATAGGAAATTATTTTCCTTTTCAATTCACTGGGCCAGGATATACCTAGAACCTTCCTCTGTCTTGTGTCGATGGACTAACCTTGCATAGTGATACTTTTCCTGACGGTCTGGACACATTCCCACAAATATGCTCTGCCATTATCCTTACCACCTTCCTGAGGAGTGGTACAGGCACATCTGGGAGCAGAGGACACCCAAGTCCAGGCTCTTATGTCCCAGGAAAATGGATTGGTTAGAAATAAGAATAAAGAGTTTATTAAGAAATGGAAAGTACCCCCAAAGGGAGTAAAGTCTTGAAGTTTAACCTCCATGACCCTTTATAGGACATTTAAATAGCACCTGCTTCTCCAACTGCGGGCTGTGGGTGGCAGTTCCCACACATGCTTTGTTGTTACGTAAAACCCAGCTAAGAAAGTGTCCCTGGTCTTTCTAGGCTGACTGGCTTCTTTCATGTGTTGATCTTTTTAACTTTATTTATTCCGGGTGTGCATTCTGTGGGTACACCATGCATGGTGCATGTGTGCAGTCAGAAGACAGACTCTGGGAGTGAGTTCTCTCCTTCTGCCATGTGGGTTCTGGGTATATCATCAGCCTTGATATGTTGTTAGTCTCGGTGTAACTTTGTCCGGTCTCTATTCTCCTGCCACTGGGTGGAGAGACAGCCTGTGAGGCTCGCTTGTTTATTTTACAAGGAAGCAGGCATAGACAATCTGATTTACAGGGTCTTGGACTGAATCCCAGGGGGATAAAGATGGGAAGGGAAACAAGTAAACAACACGAAGCCCAGGTCCTGTTCTTATCTGGACCTTGTTTGTATCTAAATTATGGCCCAGCCTCCTTCAGGCCAGGTGTGCCAAGTGAGGGACTGCTCCTGAGCTCAGAACTCTCATTATAATATAGCTAGTTGTGTTCCCCCAAGAGATAGCCATTACCCACTGAGATCTTTGAGGAAAAATTCACGTTGAACTTCCACAAAAATAACTCTTCTCAGGGGATCTTCTTGTGTAGACAGGGTTACCACAGCGTGTGTTCTCTCCGAGCCCTGCTGCTCCCAGCTCATCCCTGCTCTGAAACACACAGCTAATGGGGTCTTCCAGGCAGGTTACATAGTTGAGGAGATGCTGCTCCACCCTCAAGGTGGTGAAAAGTGTAGCAATGCAGCCTATATCTCGAAAGTGCTGGAAATTGAACACACTCACACACACACACAAAATACCATGCTATAGAAGGAAAAAGAATCCTCAGTAATGTTCCTCCCTCCCCACATCCCTGAGGTGCCACACAGTAGATAAAGGCACAGACTCTGGGGTCAGAAAGCCTGGCTTGGCTCCTGTTGCCCTGGGAAAGCACTGTGTATGTGGGGAAGTCAGATGACCTCTCTAGTCAGTTCCTGTCTGTAGGTCAGGGGACGCGATGGCATGCTGCAGGAGTATTACAAGGACCGCTGAGATGAAGCCCTAGGAAGCCCTTGAGGCAAGACTGGAGCCAGAGCCAGTAAATTTGGACAGCTATTACGCATTTTTAGCCGTCACTCCGCTCTCAACAATGAAATGTTCAGAAAAATACTTTGTTAGCTGTAAAGCAAAGTCGGCCTGGAAACAATGCAGAGACTCCCCACAGGTCTAGCTGAAGTGGCCGTCATTGTTAACACAAGTGCCCCTTTTTAAAAATAAGGTTAGCATGCCTAAGTGGGCCCAGATAGTTGTTTATTTTTAGAAGATTTACACTTCCTGAAGTTAGGAACAGCCATTTTTTAGAACTATTTAAACAACTATGTCATCCAAGTTGCCAAGAAAAAGGATGCTTGTTCAAGTCAACGTGTTTGGCTAAGACATATTTGTGTGGTTTTTTTTATTTTATTGTGGTAAGAGTATTTAGCAGACAATCTAGTCTCTTTATAATTGTCTTTCCTTCTTCCCCCTACTGTTAATGAAAATAAACAGAAGTGCACTTATCTGAATGTTTGAGTCGTGGGGCTCACACACGAACCACAGCATATATGTGGACATCAGAGGACAAAATACAAGAATTAGTTCTCTCTCCTCCAAATGGGTCCTGGGGATCAAACTCAAATTGTCAGAGACCTGGTGACAAGTGACTTTACACACTGAACCATCTCGCTGGCCCCTCTTACCGAATTTTTACATCCAGTATGGAATTAACTCTGGGCGTGGTGGTATTGAGCCCGTCTCTAGGGCTCGTTCATGTGGCCCAGCTGAACTGTTCTGCCTGCTGGCTCTCTTCCCCAAGCCCAGCACCTACCATTCCCCTTGAGTCTGTGAGTCTGACTGTTCTAATCTCTCATAGGTAGAATCACACAGCATCTGCCTTTGTCTGCAGTCTGGCTCATTTCCTTTAGTATGTCCCCAAGGTCCATCCATGTTGTCACATTGCGACGTGCTGCAGAATTTCCTTTTTCTTTAAAGCTGAATGATATTTTACATTAGGAATATACCACATTCTCCTTATACATTCATCCATTGCACGGACTCTCATGTTTCACAGCTTGCCTCAAAAATAATGCCACATTTAACATGGGAGTGCAAGCTGTCTGTCTTAATTTCACCTCTTTTCTATAAATACCCAGAAATTAGATTACCAGATAATATGCTAGTTCCATTTTTAATTTTTTTGAAAAATAAGGCAAATTTATTAAACACTTACTGTGTTTAATAGTAGATCCTGGGTATGTAGTGGTGGACAGAGTGAAGAGGGGAGCCCCCCAGTATGGGTGCTAAGAGCAAAGCTTGGATCCTCTGGAAGAGCAGCACATGTTATTAACCACTGAGCCCTGAATTTACATCTTCAGGTCACTAAGTAGACCATTAGAGACTACGTGCTATGAAAGGAAGATTATTGGTGCTGTAGGAACCTGACTTAGATGGTGGAAAGCAGCAGCAATGGGATTTGGGGTAACAAACATAAATAAGACCTCCCCTGCTCTCCGACTTCCTGTAGTGTCTAGTCTAGTGGGTTCCTGGGCCAGGAGACACCCCAAAGCCTGGAGAAAAGGCCTGTTGGGAGGTCACATGGGGGAAGTCCCATCCTGCTGCGTTGGGGAGGGATCCCCATGGGTGGTCAATGCAGGCAGAAGGAAAGTACAGGCAAAGGTATGAAGACTGGAATATGTAGGTGCCTCTGACACATAACAAAGAGCCCTGTGAGTGTTTGTAGGATATGGGAGGGGTGAGGCACAGGCTAGTCATGTTACTTTACTTTGTAAACACTGATTCTCAGTACTGAGGGGACTCACAGTGTTTCGAAGAGCTAGGGGTTATTTGGGGGCTGGATTGGAGAGGAAGGAGTCTGGGGTCAAGAAGGGCAATTTGGCTGCGTGGGAGGGAGCATGAGTGGTATTCTCAGTGCCCATCTCTAATGGACATTCACCAACTGGGTACTGGAGGACACAAGGTTGCCCAGGAGGCCCAGGAGACCTGGGATCACACTAACAAACCAACAGAGAAGTTTTGTGGTAAGAGTATCAGGGCCCCACCTAGAACCAGAGCTGTTAACTCTGGGAGGGAGGACCAGCCTTTGCTAAGAGGAAAAGTTGGAGCAGGGGCTGAAGGCCACACCAAGGCCACATGAGGACCCAGAGAGAATCTGGCCTTGGTTCTGACTGCTCTCCATTGTTTTACATCCTTTTATTGACAAATGTCTTGTTTAAAACTTGTGTAATTAGAAATTCGGCTCTGGGGAGAAATTTAAGCCACCCCCCCTATTAAAAATAGGCTGCCAAATTTGCTTCCTCAGGTCCCCTGACTTGTATTTACCTGAGCCAGGAAGCAATTGCAAACCCTAGCTTCCATTTCCTGGCAGCTCTTTCTTTGGCCCAAATGAGGACCACAGTTTCCACAGTCCCTGTGACGGGAAACCCCTGATTGGATGGACGGGCCCCTTCCTTCCTGACCCTCCCTTTGTTCCTGGAACATGGAGCCAGGAATGCCAAGATGGAATCTTCCAAAGGGCACATACCCTTTTCCCAGCTCCCAAAGCTTTCATTGGGGCTGATTATATCTCTTTTTTGTTCCATATCAATAAAACTTCCTCTGGAGGGCTTAAAGCATTGGAATGTTTATAACTGAGTAGGGCTGAAGAGGTGGCCGAGTTGTGAAGAGTGCAGTTGGGCTCTGACGGAGGACCACATTCCGTTCCCAGCACCCACATGGTGGCTCACAACCATCCGTAACTCCAGTTCCAGAGAACCTGCTGCTGCCTTCTATTCTGCATGGGCACCAGGAATGTACACATATGTAATGCAGGCAGAGCACTCAGATACAGAAAATAAATCTAAAAGCAATTAAATGGATGTTTAAAAACCGTCTTGATCATCAAAGGGAGATGTTGCTATGTGATTTCTGCATCCTGCACATACGCATGCATATGTGAATGCTCTTATAACATATAATAAGATGTGTCTCTTGTAACGGCAGTTTGGAAAGTTGTACCAAGTCTGTGTACACCTGGAACCACTACCTTCATCAAGGGGTAGAACTCTGTCACCCCTAGGAGGTCCCTCTTGGTTCCAATCATCTAGTCCCAGCCCCACCCCTGCTATAGGCAGCACTCAGGTGTCACCTAATTTTGCCTGTTCCAGAACTTTATGAGGTAAATTGCTTAGTGTGTGCTCTTTAGTAGCTGGCTCCCTTCACTGCATTTCATGTGTCAGGGGTGGACCCATGTTTCATGCACCCCTCTTTACAAGCCTTTCAAGAGTCAGCTGGATTGTTTCAGTTTGGGGCTGAACAAAATTAGCAACCTGAGTTTTATAAAGTCCCTCAGGAACGTCCTCTTGCCCTAGATCTAGACTGTATTTCACTCTAGTCAGGCATCTTTTGATAACCGTTCACTGTGACCTCACTGTGCCTCAAGCACTGGATACAAAATTTTTATTTTTTACTATGACTAGTAGATGGCATTTTGAACAGTTTTCTAAGTGCTAAAACGATTCTGAATGCCTCGTGTGTTAAAAATGCAGCCCTAAAAGGTATGTGGGTACTATTAGGGGCTCCATTTTACAAACAAGGTAACAAAGATTAAGCCACTTGCACAAAGTCATGAAACTACTACGATGTAGGCAGGATTAGATTCAAGGCATCTCTCTGTCTAAGCCCACACTGCCCATAACAATGTGCAATGTGTACAACTATGAAGAAGATGGTCCCTGTGGTTAAAGAATTTATAAGCCAAAGAAAGGTACTGAAGAGATGGCTCAGCAGTTGAGAGCACATACTGCCCCTCCAGAGGCCCTGAGTTCTGTATTCCCAGCACCTACCTTAGGCAGCTCCCAACAGCCTGAACTCCAGCTCTGAGGGATCTGAGCCCTCCTCGGCTTCCATAGACACCTGCACACATGTGGTATTCACTTATACAGACACATGCACACAGACAGACAAACATAAAATCTTTAGGGCCATGCATGGTGGCACATGCCCCTAATTCTAACACTCTGGAGGCAGAGATAAGCAGATCTCTGTGAGTTCCAGAACATCTTGGCCAACACAGTGAGTTCCAGGCCAGCCAAGACTACATGATGAGACTCTGTCTTGAGAAATAAAATAAGGTTCAGTGAGAGACCTTGTTCCAAGAGAATAAAGCAAAAAGTGATCAAGCAGGCAGGACACTTTTATTGTCCTCTTGCCTCCACACAAGTTCCCAGGTACACACATATGCATATACCATACACACACACTTGCTATAATCTAGATAATCTTTTATTATGCCATGTGAAACCAGCCAGTTACAGAGGACAAATATTGTATGATTAATTCACATGCAGCACTGACAGCAGTCAGATTCATAAACCTAGAGGGGAGAATGCTGTTCTGAGAAACTGGGGAGGTGGGGGATCAAGCACAGCTCCCAGAACGGACCCAACTGAGGTAGTAAGCGATTGAAGAAAACACAAGCGCAGCCAGATACACAGAAGACTGAGAATGGGTGGTCTGAACTCTTGACTGGAGAAAACAGCACCCTGGAAGCTCAGTGTGTTTATTACATCCAGTTTAACAGACAGACGGAGTTGTATACAGCTGAACAAGATTGGGTTATTACACACAGATAAACTAGGAGGCCAGGCTTATGGTGCACAGCTGGATGGAGGCGCTAGGTTTAGTTCATCTCTGCAGCAGCAGTCTCTGTAGGGAGCAGTCTTCAGGCCATAAACATTGAGTGATGGGGAGTGATGGTGGACATACTCTGAACATACTGTCAGAACTTGCACTTAGTCCCTCTCATCCAAGGAAAGCTTTGCCATTCTTCTGTGGGTCTAAGGCTCTGGGGTCTTTGACGTGGCCAGCTCATGTCAATAGTCCACATTCTCTCAGGACCTCATTCGTTCAAGGCTCCCCATTCCCTATAGAACACATAGAGATTTAGTATTTAATGGGTTTAGAGTTTTAATTGGGAAGATGAAGTTTAGGAAATGAATTATAGTGATGATTGTGCAACAGTAAGAGCATATTAAATACCAGTGAAGTAGAGTCTTACAAAATGACTGAAATGGTAAAAATCATTATGGTGCATATGGGCAATTGAACAAACCAACCTCTCCCACTCTTGATTGTGTTGCCTGGTGTGTGACAAGGAGTCCTTTTTACCTGTTCAATGACACAAAACTACAGCTCCACCTACCTGTACTTCTTGATTCCCATTGTTACTGTTACTTTAGAAAGAGGAAATACAGACAGGGCCATCGCTCCAGAGATGTGTAATGACTTCACCTAACATGGACTTGCGTAGCAAGGATCTCCACCTTAGCACTGAAAGCTACTCACCGCCTCTGTGCTTGAAATCTCTCTGTCTCTGTCTATCTCCCTGTGTGTGTGTGTGTGTGTGTGTGTGTGCGTGCACCTAAGGATCCAATCCAAGTCTTCATGTGTGCTTTATCACTAAGTTAATCCCCAGCCCAGAATCTTACTATTTACAAATTGTAAATTTTAATTTAGGCTGTAGTTTAACACATGTGGTGTCACAGCAAAGTAGTCATCTGAGGTGGCCTGAGAGGAAGAGCCACCATGTCCACATGGCTATGCCAACATTAGCTGTGCTGCTCTTTCAACTTACCTACAAGTATTACAAGCTTCCTTTGGCATTTATATAGTAATACATATTTCAAAATCAAACAAACAGCCGGGCAGTGGTGGCGCACACCTTTAATCCCAGCAGTCGGGAGGCAGAGGGAGGTGGATCTCTGTGAGTTCCAGGCAAGCCTGGTTGGTCTACAAGAGCTAGTTCCAGGACAGGCTCCAAAACTAGAGAAACCTTGCCCCTAAAAACAAAACAACAACAACAAAAAAATCAAACAAACAAAATAAACCTATTACTAACTCTAGTTTCTTGTGTATCTGCTCCCCCTCCCATACTCGTTTTTCAAAGGGATGAAAACTTTAGTCCACAAACCTCTTCACTTTTCCTACAAGATCATTTTTCCCTGGGCACTTCCTCATCTGCCCTAGGACCCACACTCCATCCCCATCCAGCATCCCAAGTTGATACTAACAGTGTGGGCTTTTGCTGCAGTGTGTAACCATAGGATGCTGAGCACTGCCTGGCATTTAACATTTTATGTGAATGCTATTCTGTGATCATCTTTTTTGGTGTTTAGGTTTTTTTGTTTTTTTATTTTTGAGATGAGGGTAACTTTATAACCCAGGCTGGCCCCAAATTTGTAGCATTCCTCCTGCCTTCTCTTCTCAAGTGATAATAGCTTGCATATGAGCCACCATGTCTGACACTATTCATCTCTTTGAAACCAATTTCTACCCAGTGCTTTCTTGTTTATGAAGGGTAGGGTTTTTTGTTTTGTTGGGTTTTTTGCTTTGTTTTTGTTTTTTGTTGTTGTTATTGTTGTTTTTCTCTTTGTTTTTGTTTAGGGGAGGGTTTATTTGTTTGTTATGCTTTTTTGTTTTTGTTTTTGGTTTTTTGAGACAGGGTTTCTCTTTGTATCCCTGGCTGCCCTAGAACTAGCTCTGTAGATCAGGCTGGCTTCAAACTCACAGAGATCCTCCTGTCTCTGCCTCCCGAGTGCTGGGATTAAAGGCATATGCCACCACCACCTGGCTAGAGTTTTTCTTTTAAAGATTTATTAAATTTTTATATTATTAAAGTTTTTTATATGTACAAGTGATTGCTTGTATGTAAGTCTGTGCACCGTAGTATATTTAGCACCTATGGAAACCAGAAGCGGATGTCAGATCTCCTAGAACTGGAGTTACAGGCAGGCAGTTATTAGCTGCCATGTGGTGCTAGGAACCAAGCCCAGGTCCTCTAGAAGAGCAGCCAGTGCTCTACCATTGAGCCGTCTCTCCAGCCCCCACCCCACGGGTGTTTTGTTGTAGTTGTGTGTGTGTGTTTGTAGAGACTCACCTCTGCTGACAGGTAACGATCTAGCTGATTCTTTTTGCTTTCTGGTATTTTCTTATCTGAATAAATCAACTTGATATTTTTTTAAAAAATATTTTCAGTAAGCAAGGTACACTGTTAAAATTGCGTTGGTAGCTACCTCGGTGCTCTTGGCATCATTCTCTAGACTTTGTGTCTGGAGTTATTGGGAATAGGAAGGCAGCGGGAGAGGTGACTGCTTTAATGGAGACCGTGGCTCTGCAGCTGAGCAGCCTGGGAGTAAAATAACCTTTGGGTATTGGCTTCCTGTGTGCCTCTCCTGGGATCTTGCTTCCTTGGGGGAGATGGCCGAAAGTCTTGACCTCAGGAAGAGTGTTTACTTAACTGCTTGATTTGGAACAGATTGGTAGGTGGCCAAACACAACCAGTGGAATCTGTTGTGGCCCTGTTCATTTTAAAGAGGAAATTGGCAAACGACCATATTGTGTGTGACAGATGTTTAAAATACTTTTTAAACACACATAAGCTATAAAAAGTCCTCATGATAAATATCAATCACAGCTTCCCCCAGACAACCCTTGACCTCCTCAGCACTCTGTAAACCTCCATTCCCATGCTTGCTGGACACGCTGGAAATGCAGGTGGCCTCCAGGCTCCCTTCTTTCTTCATCTCAGATGTTTTCTGGAAAGTAAGTCTTGTCCAGAGAATGAGCCTTTAGCCCAGGGCCTTCAGTGTCAGGACTGGAGGTCAGTTCTGCCCCTCACCCAAAGACCTGTGCTTAGTGAGGTCAGAACCATGAGTACCAAGTCAGTTTGCCTACACACAGGGCTTCATCAAGCTGACCAGAGGCCCCGTTTTGTCCCTTTCCTTGGGAGGGTGCCAGATCCCCAGTATTAACTACGTGCATCCAGCCCAGCCATCTCATGGGAGATGGTTTTCAAGTCCTAGGCCCTGCTGCCTCAGATTCAATGCTCTTCTTCACTGGCGTTCTCCCATGGCCATGTCCCCCCAGAGTGTTCTGCACACTAACAGAGCTTTCTCTCCACCCAGGGTATGACTTCTGCCAGGTCCTACAGTGGTTTGCTGAGCGTGTTGACAGAATCATCCTACTCTTTGACGCTCACAAACTGGACATCTCGGATGAGTTCTCAGAGGCGATCAAGGCCTTCCGGGGCCAGGATGACAAAATCCGAGTGGTCCTGAACAAGGCTGACCAGGTGGACACCCAGCAGCTGATGCGAGTCTATGGGGCCCTCATGTGGTCTCTGGGCAAGGTCATCAACACGCCCGAGGTGCTTCGAGTCTACATTGGCTCGTTTTGGGCGCAGCCTCTGCAGAACACGGACAACCGCCGGCTCTTTGAGGCTGAGGCACAGGACCTCTTCAGAGACATCCAGAGCCTGCCCCAGAAGGCTGCAGTGCGCAAACTCAATGACCTCATCAAGCGAGCAAGGCTGGCCAAAGTAAGCATCAGATGACAGGGTGGACCCTGGGGCTGATGTTGGATTGCACTGCTATCATCCCAGAAGGTTCAGGGAGGGAATGTGATTGGTGCACTCCTTTAATCCCACTACTTGGGCAGCAGAGCAGAGCCAGGTGGGATCTTTGTGAGTTTCAAGGCCAGCCTTATCTTCGTCCCAGGCCAGCCAGGGCTGTGGTGAGACCCTGTCAAAAAAAAAATTGCTGCACCATTAATCTCAACCTTCAGGAGATAGAGACAGGTGGATCTCTATGAGTTTGAGACTAACCAGGGCTGCACAGGCTGTTCTACACCCATTGAAACTTGGTCAGGAAGTGGAGTCAACTCTCCTTCTCTTGGTCTTCTGGTGTAAAACCAAAAAAGCAGTGGAGGAGTCTGACTTTGGTCTGCCATGGTGTACTGGGTCAGCCTTCCAGAGTGCACCACAACTGTGGTTCGTTTAGTAGACACAGATTTGGCATGCCCAGGCCAGAGCTAAAGAGTCATCTGGTGGAGGAGGAAGTCTCAGAGCACCCTTACTATAGACGGAGGAACTGTACTGATCAAGGAATAGGTTCTTGCCCGTATGACCTCAGAGGATGGTGCCTAGGTACCTGTCAGAGGAAGACAGGATGGCTCCCCAGAGGCTCACAAACCCTCCAACACCTTCTTTCTTCTCCTCAGCAGCCGTCTTCCTACTGCATGCAGCCAAATGTGCATGTTCCTATGTCTGAAGAGACCTGCCCCTGGCTGTCATTGCCCAGGACACACAGTGTTACAACCTCCTGGTTCCCTTTCTTACACCCCAGGGTGTACATACACTTTTCCTAACTTGAGTCTGCAGGCTGCTGTGTGAGTCACCACTTGCTGCCCTTTCTTCCTGGTATAAGCTACTTCAGAACTCTAGGCCACTTTATTCTGTCCTGCAAGGCAGTTGCTCTAGCTAGTTCATGAAACCACTTAGCTGCAGCTCTTCTGAAAGGCCTACTACCCTAGGCCTAGTGCATGGTAGCAGGAAGTCTGTCTTATTTTGCTTGTTCAGTGACCCTTTGACACATGGTATTTCTCTGTTCTAGCTTTTATAAATTAATTTAATTTCAGGGCATATAGAAGTCTAAATTAGTTTTGTTGTTGTTGGTTTTGTTGGTTTTTTGAGACCGTTCCTCTGTGTGACCCTGGCTGTCCTGAAACTTGCTCTTTAGACCAGACTGGCCTCGAACTCAGAGATCCACCTGCTTCTGCCTCCCTAGTACTGGGATTAAAGGTGTGCACCATCACACCCTGGCTAGCCTAAATTATTTTCTAATCAAAGCTAGTAACTCCTGTAGACTTTACAAATTTCATGGGAGGTAATGTCCGTGGACATTTTAAATTTGCCAGTCGCTGCTGAGGGGCCAGTGACTGAAGATACAGCTATATTCAGCTATAGGGAAAAAAAGATGGGAGAGAACGGGAATGAGAAAGAATATGTGCTGGAGAGAGAAAGAGAAGGAATGTGGGTGTGAGTGGATAGATAGTGCCGGAAATGCTGAGCACCACAGCCTGTAGTGCTCCCGCCATCCCTGAGCCCCTGGAGCAGACCAGCATGGCCTAGGTTAGGGAGACACAAAATGCCTCTGTGTTCTGAAACTGAATAATGGAAACCCTTGTGCAGATGTGGGGGGCGGATGGTCAAATCTGCTGAGCTTACTTATAGGAAAAGAAATAGCATATTCTTTTCTTCCTAAGAATAGTATCTGGCTTGTTCCTTTTCACAGAGGAAAATGTTTGTGGCACATCTACTTCCATCACCAGTTCCCCAGTGCCATTTGCACGTGATATGTTGCAATACCAGCTGAACATTAGGACAGGAAGCTGCCTGGGCTGGCTAAGAAGCAGAACTGAACACAGTGGCCCCTTACGTGGTACATGCTATGAAGCTGTACCCCTAGCCCTCCAGCTGCAGTTGTATGTCCCACTTTTGAACTTTGTTGTTTATTGTTCTTAAAGAAGCAAGGAGCAGCCTGGAGGTGTAGCTCAATGGGTAGGGTGCTCGCCTAGCATGCACAGAGCCTTAGATTTGATCCCCAGCACTACACAAGTCAGCTGTGGGGTACATACCTGTGGTCCCACCGAGACAGAAGGCTCAGAAGCTCCAGGTCATCCTCAGCTACATATTAAGATTGAGGCTAGCCTGGACTATGTGGGATTCTGCCCAGAAAAACAAAAACAAACAAACAAAAATGTGGGGAAGGGGTAGGCAAGAAACCACTGAGTCACACTGGACTGCTTATATTTCCTAATAATGCATTTGTGTGGGTATGGTCATCTTTCTCTTGGCACAGTTTTCCTTCTGCGGAAAAAAAAAGTGCTTAGAAGCCACAGAGTTTGCTTGATGAAATCAGTTACTTGGCAGTTGGGCATCCTTATCCATTCATACCTGAATACCTGACATTCGGAAAGCAGTATAAATTCCTGGAGCTGATTGACAGCCTGGGAATATTACAGAATACACATCCCAAGCCCAGGTAGTCTGCTTGGTCCAGAAAGACCTGATCTCTATCCAGCGTAAACATCTTCTGCAATATCTTCTTACTTTACGCTTTATATATTAATCTATAATTCTGCTTATTCTAGAAAATTCTCTATCGACAGAAAACCTACAAGGGACATTGTAAAATATGTGATGGGTAGGTTTTTAGATATCACCTAAGAGATATGGGATCTGAGTCAGCTGACGGGATAATGATTACAAAATTAATGGCCCACCGAGGCAAAGTAAATGTATCCTTATTTTTTTAAATGCTCATAGCAGATTCATTTAAAATAGCCAAGATGTGGAAACACCCCAGTGGCCGTGTATGTAATGGATGGTACTCAGTAGTGGAGAAGAATGAATATTGATATGCAAAACAACATGGAAAAGTCTGAGCAGTAAGTTCTCAGCAGCGTATGCCATCTCTCCAGCCTTCTCGGGGGGGACATCAGCCCATCCCTACCCATCGCTCCTCTTCCCACCCCGGACTTGAACTCCTTATAAGTGAAGCTCACCAACAGGTGCAGCACCCATTTCCCATGCTGCCAGGCCATGCAGTGGTCAGTTAGAGTTCACATCTGAAAGTGCCCAATCAAAACAGTGGTGGCACACTCCTGTAATCCCAGTGTTTTGAGACTGAGACAGGAAGATCACAAGCTTAAAGCCATCATGAGGGAGCAAGACACCAAGGACAGACGGTCTATCTCGGTGGTAAGCAGGTTCTCTACATGCTCAAGGTCCTGGCTTTTGTCCCCAACACCAGGGGTAAAAAGGAAGAAAAAAAACAGACTAAGGGGTAGGAAAAGACTGGATTAGATAGCATGTATTAAGTATCCTGTGGCTGCTTTACCACAGGCTGAGTGACATAAATTCTCGTAGTCTGCAAACCAGAAGGCCCAAACCAAGGTGTTAGTAACCTCACATCCTCTGAGAGATCGAAGTGTCCTGAGTTCTTCTGGCTTCCTTAGGCTCAGTGGCCTGTGTTTTTATCTTAGACACTCTCACCGTAATATAGGATTTTAATAATACAAACAAAAAGCTTGGAGATTGGGTAATTTTACTGTCTTTTCTATTTGTGTGTTTTAAAAGCTGTTTTTTAAAGACATATTTATCATATTTACAGTGTTCTGCCTGCATGTATGCCTGCAGGTCAAAGAGGGTGCCAGATCTCATTACAGATGGTTGTGAGCCACTATGCAGGTGCTGGGAATTGAACTCAGGACCACCTGGGAGAACAGTTAGCGCTCTTAACCACTGAGCCATCTCCTCAGTCCCTCAAAGCTGTATTGTAAGGAACAAGAGACCGTCATGTGCTCTGGGTTAGCCTCCTTGTCTCCTCACCTTTTGTCAGAGGGAGGCAGCCTGCCAGAAGTCTGTTTGCTCTGAGATGCCGGTCAAAGCTTACTGCACGGTTCTTCAGAGTAAGCTATTTTAGGAAAGCCCACATATGAGTTTGGGAAATAGAGTTTAGTTTTATTCTTCTGTTAACCTTTGCAGACCTTAGTCTTCTTTACGGGATATACAAAATCAAAAGTGAGACGAGCACACTGGCAGACCCCATTCTGCACAATGCTAGGAACGGCCACCACCCACTTGGAAATCTTCACTCAGCAAGGAAACAAAGCAGCTTTTGAGGAAGGAGTGGTGGAGGTTGAGAGAGGAGAGCTCTGGCTTTCAGAGGTCACAAGAGTTCCATGGAATTTAGTTTGCTCTTCAAAGACGCATTTTCCTCTTCGTCACATATGATATGTGGGGCCTGGCTTTCCTGTTTGCAGTGTCAAATTCCTTTTTGGAGAAGTTGGGCATTTTGTAGCTCATCAGGCAGATACAGGCTGAAGAGTGTGAGCATCGCTGTTCAGTGTGTGGTGATGCGCCCTTTAATGCTTATCCACTGCAAGGCTTAAAAATAGCTCCATCCCTGCCTGGGCTTTGTGGATGTCAGTGCCCACGCCTATATATGGAAACCTGTCTCTCTGAAGGCTGACCTCAGATGCCTGCCTCTAAAGGCCCCCTTAAGCCCTCTTTAAGACTGTTAGAGTCACATGTGGTTTTGGTACCAGCTTTGATCTGAACAGAATAACAAACCCTTGCTCAGTAAGAGTTGGCTGCTTCTCTCAATCTCACCTTTTTTTTACCTAGGAATTTTGTGGGTCTTGGGTTTATTATTATTGAACTTTTTTCTTTTTCTTTTTATTCATTTTTTATGTATACAATATTCTGTCTGTGTGTATGCCTGCAGGCCAGAAGAGG
>LOEQ01000641.1:243268-261842 GCA_001685075.1 Bramus lutescens | reverse complement strand
TTGAGGTATGCCCAGAAATCATTCTGCCCATTGAGGTATGCCCAGAATCATTCTGCCCATTGAGGTATGCCCAGAAATCATTCTGCCCATTGAGGTATGCCCAGAATCATTCTTACTTCGTCACTCACTGTATAAATAAACTACAATCTGCCTCCAGTTTCACTTCCTGGTGCTCTCAGGCCACAGGTGAAACTTTCTCCACATGTTCTGGTTAGTCACAGTGGAGATCTTCACTACTCAGGGTCTGCCCACTTCCTGCCAAGACACCATAATCACCACCCATAGGCTACAGTCAGTTGTCCTTTCTTGGGAGTAGACTTGAAGACACAAACCCCAGGGACATTCTCTGTGTGACTTTACCTCAGCCCACCTTGTTCTCTGTCAAGTGTCACACCATTCACCATTATTCTGGCCTCTCTGGCCCTGAAGAACCATCAATTGTGCAAGCATTAGGTCAGTGGATCCTCACTATGAATCCTCCATTGGCTCCTGATGCCTGCTAAGCAAGGTCTGGATGCAGCCAGCCCTCCCACCTCTGGACTGCGTGCAATGACACAGTCCATATACACACACCCAACTTGTTATCACCCTATCTTACTCTACTTCCTGCATCCCCTGATGTTCCTCACCACCTCAGATGTCACCTCTTCCCTTTCCCCTTCATCCCATGTCCCTTATCTGTCACTTTCTACCTCCCATTGTCTTTCTGGGCCTTCCCCCTTGCCCAGCCTTTGATGTTGGGGTTCTCTAAGCTCATCGTCACTGTGTGGTCTCAGCATATCGGGTCCCTCTGGCCCTTGCTCAATTCAGGCCCGCTCTTGGTTTCCCTGGAAGTACATTCTAGCTCCCCTTAGGCTGCCTGGCTCCTCACCTTCTCTTGTGGTCAGAACCAGAGTTCTGTGTGGGAATGGGTCTCATTTATCTCTTCTCTCGAGTAGCGTGGTGTGTACTCACCCGACATATCCCCCCAGGTACATGCCTACATCATCAGCTATCTGAAGAAGGAAATGCCAAACGTATTTGGAAAAGAAAGTAAGAAGCGGGAACTTATCTTCAGGCTTCCGGAAATCTATGTTCAGCTGCAGCGAGAGTACCAGATCTCTGCGGGGGACTTCCCTGAGGTCAAAGCCATGCAGGTACTGGGAGCCCCCAGTTACAATGTCAGGAGGAGGTTGTGGGAATGGCAATTCCTTGCCACAATCAATGCCTAGCTGGTTATAGGAAATATAAGAAAGTCTTGGTTTAATGAAGGAGAATTCAATGATGTCGTCTTCCTAATGGTGACCCATGATGATGGCCTCCTATGACTAAAGCAGCCGTTGTTTGCCTTCCAAATGTCTTTTTAAAGGGGAGAGAATTAGCCAAAGAGCAGTGAAGTTCACATGCGAAAGACAGACAGCCTGGCCTCATAGGTGATGCTCAGAGTTGTCTCTGAGGTTGAGGTGACCCTGGGTTTTCAGAATCCCAGAACTTGAAGGGAATTAGAGCTGGGCTTGGCTTTGAAGGTCACCGTGTGACTCCTGCAGCCATACAGTGAAAAAGTGTGCTTGGACAGGCTTGCTGCTGAGCACTGAGCTGGGTCTCTGGACACAGCCGTACTTTGCTGTAGTCAGCAAGCGTTCTGCTGAAAGCCTAGTGTTGGTGGCCTCCAGCCTGATTGCAGAGTCTCCCTTTAGCTCTGGGCAGTTCTGGGCAAGCCATAATGGGGCTGCATTCAACTGCTTTGGCTCAGTCAGTGTCCACTTGTCCGATTAAGTACACATCTGCACAGGGCCACCATCCTCTCTGTTAAGCACATGACATGAACTCGGTTGCTTACAGCTACCAGCCGTGTAGCCACATGAGGAAGAAGCCATGTCATCTTGTCATCATGTCTGCTTGTCTCCTCACATCTAGTGGACTCCCAGAGTATGTCTACAAGGAGGATGATTCAGCAGTTGCTGAGTGCGAGCTTGTTGGGGTCCTGTAGGTCAAGGAAGATTGAAGACTGTACGGCCTGCCTATGTGGGGACGTCCTATCTAGCTCAGTAGTCACTGTCCTATGGGAATATGAACCCTCATGGGCATAAAAGAAGCTAAAGGCTAGATGTGTATGTAAATCGCCTTTCAAAATTGGTCTCAAATTCTCAAAAACTCCTGGGTAGACTAAACGTAGGTTTTACCCTGAGACCAACTGTTGCATCATTCACCCTGAGCCGTACAAGCCACAGAGAAAGTGAGTGAGAGAGCAGATAAGGTTGGGCCTCTGGGGAGAGACGGGGAGGAAGGGAGTGAACAAAATAGAGGTGAGGTAGCTTCAGTCATGAAACACTGAATGGCCAGTGCAGGGCAAGGTGGGAGGAGTTAGGCTCACCGTCCTGGTGGCAGCTCTTTGTGCCTGGCATCAAGGGCATCACGGTGGGTGCTTCTAGTATGATCTGGTCACAGGATCTAGCCAAATCATTTGTTTCTTTGCTTAATTTATTCTCTCATATAATGAATCCTGACCACAGCCTCCCCACCAAGTAGGAGGAAATTTGTTTTGTGACAAATACAGAGATATCTTTTTTTCTTTCTAGCAATAGAATATGTATTCTGTTCAGAAGAGGAATTACTTTTCTACTGGTCACAAGATAACTAACTTGAGGCCTAGTGCTTAGTTGACTCCCAGAGACTTCTTTTTGGGTTTTTGTTTATTTGGTTGGTTGGTTGGTTTCGTTTTCGAGACAGTGTTTCTCTGTGTAGCCCTTGCTGTCCTAGAACTCAATCTGCAGACCAGGCTGGCCTTGATCTCACAGAGATCCTCCTACCTCTGCCCCCCTGAGTGCTGTGATTAAAAGTGAGCACCACTACCACCCAGCTGAGACTTTTTCTTTTATACTCTGGTTGTGCCCTGCATCCCATGGTCCAACTGCAGGACAGCTGTTTCCTTGTACCCTTCATAAGGAAACTTAGTATCTTGACTTAAATGAAAGCTATGGCACCACATATACACACTCATTAGCTGTTGGTACACTGTCCATACTACACAGTGACTCTCTGGGCTCTCACACGGCCTGTAGGTGAGCTCCCATAACAGAGCAGACTCCGGAATGATAGCTGTCCGTGAAAATTAATCGGGCCTATCTGGGTCAGAGGATGCCCAGGCTTCCAAGAGCTGGGGCAAGGGATAATCGCTGGGGCAGGAGTCGGGGAAACCAGAGTCTCTGGAGCAGCCGCAGACCATTCAGCTGGAGTCAGGGTGAGTGGAAGCCTATGCTGAGAACCCCGTGGTCAGGATCCACTTTTGTACCTTCAGTGAGCCCAAGTGCCTTTGGGACAGAACAAGAAGCCCCAGCCTGAGAGACGTCCTGTTCACGGGTGCTCATTTAGTCATTCATGCAGGAAAGTGTTAATTACTCTGACCAAGCATTGTCCTAGGGCCTAGAAAGCATCAGTGGGCAGATGTTTAAGATGAGAGTAATAGTTTAGTCTTTGCTCTAGTGATACAGCCCTTGCTGCAACATGAATGCTGTGGGCTTGAGTGTAATTAGTGATTTTGTGTCTCTTTGTAAGGTTGTAACTCCAGAGTCCAGTACCTGTGGTATGCTCAATCTACCTCCCCTTCATCCAGAGCAGCGATTCTCAACCTCTCAAATGCTGTGACCCTTTAGTACAGTTCCTCATGTTGTGGTGACCCCAACCACTAAGTTATTTTGTTGCTACTTCATAACTGTGATTTTGCTACTGTTATGAATTGTAATGTAAATATCTGATATGCAGCCCCCAAAGGGGTTGCGACCCACATGTTGCGAACCGCTGATCTAGACTGCAGTCGGTGCTCAGTAAATCCATGCTGAGCATTCTCCTTTCCCTGAAGCCGTTGATGGTCTACCATCCTCAGCAACAGGCATTCAGTTAACACCCCTGTGTGGGGGTCAGAAGTAGAGGCTAAAGCTTGAGTATTACAGTCACGACCTGGGCATATTTTAGGGTCATGAGGACAGTTCATCACAGCTGGCTTTAGGCCTATGTTCTCCCTCTCAAGAGTCCTCTGGGGGTCTCACATCTGTTGCACTGAGCCAAGTGTATGTTTCTATTCCCTTAGCACCAGGATAGGCTGCCTATGTCTGTCCTGTGTCCTGTCCCAAGGGACACTTGCCTATTGTGTAACCACTGTCCTGCAGCTTGAAAACACACTTAGTGTCCTGAAGAATTTGACCTCCATGTGGGTGAGTTACCATGTTTTAACAGCAGAGGGCAGCAGAGCCGTCCCCATTTGCTCCTCTCTATCACGCATTTTGAAAACTGCTCTGGTGAACTTAGAGAGTAACTGGGTAAGGATGACCCAGCTTGAGACTGGGCTAGGAACCTGCTCTTTGGAAGAATCAGCCCCAGGATCCTGGCCCCAATGGTACACTTGTTGATCTCTTTAAATCCTGACTGCATGACTATCCCAATGAAAACGATTGCTGTTTTAGGCCTGCCCTGCTGGAGGGCCGTAGCTTGTCCTCCCCACTGCTGCTCAGGTCTGTGAGGACCTGAGTTTATTTCTTATGTGCTTTCTGGACAGACGTAGCTGCTGCTTTCTATTTGTTCCTGCAAAATTGTAGCTGTTAGCCCTTTGTTTCTTCATACAATTGCCATCAGAATCGCTGGCCTCTGCAGGCTGGTAGACAGTTTGGGCAGACATAAACCCCACGTGTCTGTTTGCCAGACACAGGGAGTCTGTGTGCTCAGGGCTCAGACTCATTCCTGCACCCAAGGGAATTCAGACCTCTTGCCCAGTAGCATTGGAATTCTTATGTAGGAAGGCCAATGTCCTTCCTCCTCATCTGGTCCTTTTTGTCCCCGAGGCTGACTTTGTGGCACTGTCAGCAGAAGACCTGAGTATTGGTACCACTCTGTGGTGTTGAGAGTGGAGGTGATGCCCTGGTGGCTCTGATCGACCAGTGAGGATGCAGGACCCAGAAAGCAGAACTGTTCTGCTCAAGTGCTCAGCCGAGTACGGACTGCCGAGTTTCAGCTCAGCGGGTTAGGTGTGCAGTACTGGCTGCCTGCAAATGTTATGGGAAATCAGTTCTGAAGACATTATAAGCGGTCATCTTTTGGCTTTTCCCCTTAGTCTAAGTGCTGGGGCTCTCTTTCAAAATATGAACACAAAATTCCTGCCCTGCCACACCCTTGAAGATCTCAATTTTTGTTCTCTGTTAGACACAGCTTCCATATCTATCTATAAGATGACTTTGCTAGGTAATCCAATGTTATGTAGCTTTTAAGTATTAGATTAGCCATGTGTAGTAGCATACACCGATAATCCCAGCACTCAAAAGTAGAGGCAGTAGGACCTAGAGCCACGGAATTCTTTATTTTTATTTTAGACTGTATATACACATGTGTATCTGTGTGGCTGTGAGTGCAGTTATCCAGAGGTCAGAAGAGAATATCATATCCCATAGAGTTGAAAGTACAGGTGATTGTGAGCCATGCAATATGGGTGCTGGGAATTGAACTTGGGGTGTTCTGCTGTTTTTATATGGACATGCTCTTAACCAGTCATCTCTCCAGTCCCCACCCTGAATTCTATTTGCTCATGTGTTTGTTTATTAGTCTTTTGAGGCAAAGTCCCATTGTCTAGCTCTGCTGATCTAGAACTCACAGAGGTATGTACACCTGCCTCTGCTTCCAGAGTACTGGGATGAAAGGTGTTTACCACTGTGCCTGAATCCCCACCCCAACCCTGCAAGAGCTCACTTTGAATTCTTGACCCTCCTGCTTCCACCTCCCAAGTGCTGGCCTTAGAGGCGTGTGCTATATTGGGACCATTTGGAGTCCTGGCCTCCAGGTGCTCTTCCCTGCTAGAGATCTTTACTTTCCTTCTGATTTGAGTTACTGAAAACTGTGTCAAAGTTGTTTACTGGCTCTGCTTCATAAGCACGTGATGCCTTGGCCTTAAGGATCAGAGGATAAGGTTTTCACCTGTTGGCCCACCTGACTGTTGGGTATATACGCCTCCATGGGGGCTATTGAATAAAGGGCTTCTTACCAGGGACTAGAGGTCCGTGTCTCTCTCTCTCTGTCTGTGTGTCTTTGTATGTTTCAATCTCCAGCCCCTTGCCCGAAGCTCGCGAACTGTATGGTAGCTCATAGAGCGCAGACAGGTGTTGTGCGCTGCACTATGCCTGCCTTAAATCTTTATTTTTACTCCCTACTTTTTCCCCATTTTTTACAATTAAAGTATGTATTTGTCTATGCCCTTTTCCCACCTTAATAGTCTGACACACTGCTTCTGTCCAGAATAGCCAAGATTGGCTTCTTTCCTGGATCTCTCTGTCTCGTCTCCAGGAAACTACATAAGTGAATAGCCTCTCTACCTCCACGCCTCCACTCTACCCAGAGCTGCCCATACATGAGCACCCACATATAAACTGCAGTGAGGACTGGGAATACAGAGCTTGGTGGAAGAGCACTTGCCTGATGTGTGTTAGATCCCATGTTTATTTCCCAGCGATACACAAAAACCAGAAAACAACAACTCTGCCATTGGCTAGAGAAATGATAAATGGCTCTGCAGTTTAGAATCCTTGCTGTGCACACGAGACCCAGTGATCCCAGCACTCAATGTAAAAGCTGAACATGGTTCCACACACGCCTGTAATGACCTCTGAAGGGGCTGGAAACTGGAAGGTCACTGAGGCTTGCTCTACCCGAGAAGTACAAGTCAAGGTTCAGCTCTACTGAAAGATCACTCCTCCCAAAAGATGGGTGGAGACCTGCTATGACCCAGCTTACGGGGCTCAACCCTGGGTTTCAGCTTGTGCTCATTTGAAATAACTGACTAGTCTACAGCTGCAAGATTCCTCAGCACTGACAGCGACCTTGGGGAAGCCTCCGCACAGTAGGCTGTGTCTCTGTGGGGATTCACCGCAGGTTTCGGTCCTATAGCCTGAGCTCTTTCCTACAGAGGTTAAAGCCAAGGAGCATGTGCCCCAGCCTGCATCAGTGTTATTTCCAAATAATTCAAAAAGGAAGTTCCTTTCATCAGGAGCTAAGGATGTTGCTATGTAGACCAGGCTAACCTCAAGCTTGCAGCAACTCTATAATCTTTACCTTCTGAGTTCTGGGATTATAGGTGTGTGGTACCAAGTACAGTCAGCTACAAAGTTCTCAAATAATAGGATTTCTAATTTTTTTGTTTTTTAATTTTTTTCTAAATATAGTCCTTGAAGTTTTTTTAGTCTTTAATTATTTTTTTAACTCTTTGCAATACATCCCTATTGCAGCCTTCCCCCACCCCCAGATTCATTGCTCCTTCATTTCCTTTCAGAAAAGAGCAGGTCTCCCAGTGATAGCGACTGAATTCGGCACAGCAAGATGCAATAAGACTAGGCACACACCCTCTTATCAAGGCTGGGCAAGGCAACCCAGTAGAAGGAAAGGGTCCCATGAGCAGACAGATGAGTCAGAGACACCCCCTCTCCTACTGTTAGGAGTCCAACTAACACCCCAAGCTAAAGAACCACAGCATGTATGTAGAAGGCTTAGTATAGACCCATGCAGACTCCATGGTTGCCGTTTCAGTCTCTGTGAGCCCATATGGTCCTGCTTAGTTGATTCTGTGGACCAAGTACTCCTGGTGTCTTCAACCCCTCTGGCTCCTACCATCCTTCCTCCCCTTCTTATACAGAGTTCCCTGAGCTCCACTTACTGTTTGGCAGTTGGTCTCTGCATCTGCTCCTGTCAGCTGCTGGAGGAAGCCTGTCTGATGACAGTTGGGCTAGGCACCAATTCCATGAGTATAGCAGAGTATCATTAGGAATCATTTCATTGTTTTGTTTTTGTTTTTGTTTTTTTGTCATGTCTGATTCTACCCTAGATCTCTGAGCCATCCAGCTTCCAGATCCTGATCATCCAGGCAGTGTCAGGCATGGGCTCCCTCTTGTCCCTGAGTTCTTTAACAAAGTAGAGTTAGCAGATGTGGTCTCTGGTCCTAACGCCATCTGGATAGCCCATGTGATTGTAAAGCAAGGTTGTAAACTGTCCTTTTTCACTCCCTGGATTGTTATGAAAGTAACAAGTGTGAGGCAGAACCTTTCTGAGCGCCAACTAATTCTCTAGAGCATTAAGGGCAGGTGAAGGGTGTTTCTCAGTCTTAGGCGATGGCTGCAGTCTCCCAGAGAGAGCAGCTACTGTACAGAAAGCCACATCTCAGTCCAGAAGCTTGTTCCTTGTTCCTAAGCCCCTCTTTACATCCGGTGAGCTTGGACATCATGGGAGCCCCAGCAAAGAGTTCTTCTGACTGGCAGAGGGTGTGGTGGGATGTCTGCTTTAAGGGAAACCCAGCGGCACCTCCTGCAGAGAACGTAACACCAATTCTGGTTCCCTCCCATAGGAACAGCTCGAGAACTATGATTTCACCAAGTTCCACTCGCTGAAGCCCAAGCTGATCGAGGCCGTGGACAACATGCTGAGCAACAAGATCTCCTCCCTGATGAGTCTCATCAGCCAGGAAGAAATGAACATGCCCACGCAGATGGTGCAGGGCGGCGCCTTCGATGGCACCACCGAGGGGCCCTTCAACCAGGGCTATGGGGAGGGGGCCAAGGAGGGCGCTGATGAGGAAGAGTGGGTCGTGGCTAAAGACAAGCCCGTGTATGATGAACTCTTCTACACACTATCGCCCATCAATGGCAAGATATCAGGTGTCAATGCCAAGAAGGAAATGGTGACGTCCAAGCTGCCTAACAGTGTTCTGGGCAAGATCTGGAAGCTGGCAGACTGCGACTGCGATGGCATGCTGGATGAGGAGGAGTTCGCACTGGCCAAGCACCTCATCAAGATCAAGCTGGACGGCTACGAGCTCCCAAACAGCCTGCCCCTGCACCTTGTGCCCCCCTCCCACAGGAAGTCCCTGCCGAAGGCTGACTGAGGGTACACAGCTGGGGTGGGAAAGGAGGGGGTGCCTGGGCCTGAAGTCTGCCCTGCCACTGACTTGCTGAATGTCCTTGGCCAAGGTTCTGTTCTCTCCGTATCACAGCTTCCTCATGTAGGACGGGGGAGGGCAGATACTGGATGCTGTATGAGGTCCCTTTACCTCTAAAATCCCTAAATTTCTATCAAAATATTGAGAAGAGCACTATATATGGAGATTTAAAGTCTAAGAAGAAAAGAGATTATCCAAAGAAAAAATGCAGATGTGGACACAGGCTGGGGAACTCAAGGAGTGAGCTGGGGACACACTGAAGTCCAGGACTATGCTGGGCAATTTGCTACCATGAACCTCTCAGTTCTTCAAAGGGCACTGCGAGAAAATAATTTATTTTTCTTATTGTTTCCTGCTATATTTAGAGGGGAAGGGGAACAGAACAGAGGGTTGCTTCTCTCTATAGATTGACGAGAAAGAGACTGATACCCAGGTTTGAAAGAGGATGTGCCATGTCTGCAGTGCCCAGCAGAGTAGGCAGCCAGGCCAAGAAAAGCTGCCTTGTTCAAGCACCTGCTGCATGACCCTGCCAAGCTTCCCTCCAGCACAGCTGGATTCGGTTAGGAATTTGGAATTCACAACCTCTGTCAGCCCCTGGCAAGAGCTGTAGCTAATATTTCAGATCATAATGAAGTCTGAGAATTGGCTTTTCTTCCCAGTTCACCCAATAGGTTGCAGCAAAGTCATTTTATGAGACTTAAGAAAAGAGACAATTCCCATCTGTCACTAAGTGTGCCCTTCGGCCATTGAATGTTCCCAAGGCTTTTTGGTAGGTGACAGAAAGTGGCAGAATTTAAATTCAAGAAGGCCATGTCTTGAATTGTGTAGTCCTAGAGACTCTGGACCCAGGTAAAGAAAGACTGGCCCCATCCTGAGCTGTCAATGGAGGAGATCAGTGTCTTGATGATTGGCACTGCTGTTTGATTTTTAAAGAAAAATATGCATTTTGTTGTGTCCAGTTGTTTTTCTCACAAGATGAAGCTTTTCTGTAGAAATCTTTTGTGTAACGCCTCGTCTTCCAAGCTAGTGTGCTTCACATCAGGAGTGCCTATCTGGGGCCAGGATTGGTCTGCGCACATACCTCTCCCCAAGCCCTTGAATTTTTCTGGCCCATTTATTCAGGTGCAGGGGCCTGCTGTGCAGCCCAGCGAGGACACTTCCACCATCACTTATGCAGTAGGAGTCAAAGCACAGCAGTGCCCACATAGCCCACCCTGACAGCACCAGAAATGAATGGATCTGAACAGGGCCCCTGAATCTTCAGAAAAACATACCCCACCCCTAATTGTGGTCAGAACTGTAGATTTAAGAGAAAATGCTAAAAGCTCACACCTGTTATCATGAGTTTGAGGCCTGAACTACGTTGTTGGTTGTGGCAGTCTGTTTTAAAGCCAGGGAGAATTCTTATGTCACCATTCATGCTCCCCACCTTACTCTCTAAATGACAGCTTTAAGAGGAACATGGTATGCGTTTGACTCTGAATGAGTGTGTTTTAATTAACTGGACACACAGAGGGGAATGTTTGATCCTGGGGCTGTAACTGAATGCAGGCATCTCTATGCTGTGAGGACCCTGGTGTCCACGGTGGTGATGCCCTGGAGGGCTGCCTTCCCCCCAGTTGTCTTGCTGCTTTTTTCTCATACTTGTCATATATCTCCATAAATATAATCACAAATACATGTCTCAGGAGTGTCTCGAAAGTGTGTCTGTATGTTGTACGTACATATGACCACGTCGCTTCTGTATGGAACCTCAGAGGAGGCCTTTCTAGGGACTGCAAGCTAAGATTTCTGGGGTCTCCCTTCCCACTCCTCTTCACCTTCTGCTGGGAGAAGCCTAGCAGCTGAGCCTCACCACACTCTGACCCAGTGATGTTCATGAACAAAAAGAAATCATGGGTCTACTCTTCATGATATTCTCTTGTTCGTCATGATAAATTTACCAGAAAGGAAAACGCCAGGGATGGTGGCCAAATGAAAGAGTGTATCTTCCCAGAACTGACACGGAGTTCCTAGACTGTTCCGAATACCCCTCCACGACATGCCTCTGCCCACCTTGACTGTATCGCCCTACCCTGTGTGTTAGTTTTCTGAGTGTCACAGAAACACTTGATAGAATTCAGTTTCTAGGAGGGAAAGTTTAAATTGGTCAACTGTTTGGGAAAATTCAGCATAGAGAAACATACAAACATATATGCATTCCGCTGGCTCCATTGGGCCTGAGGTGAGGCAGAATGTAACAGCCAGGAGCATATGACAGAGGAGGCTGTTGCCTCTTGACAGCCAGGAAGCAGAGGGAAGGAGACCCAAAACAGGAGAGCTCCTTCCAAGGCATGCCTCAGTGACCTGCTTCCTCGTCATATCTGTTCGTCTCATCCATGGATAAACTCAGAACCCTTATGGTCCAATCACGATCCTATTGACCAAGCCTTCAGTACACTCATATCCCAACCACCGTACACATCACCCTAGTTTTCAAGGAAGCCACCTCAGAGGGTTTACACACAGGACAGATTGGCATGTCGTCTGTGACTGCATGGCTACTTCATGCTCTCCCTGGTTCCAAAGACCATGTTTGTAACCACCACATGGCATCAGATGGCAGGAACCCCTGCAAGTGAGGGGGAGTGAGCCCTTCATCTAGGTCCTGCCATCTTCCCCTGCCAGGAAAGTCCTGCTGAGGGGGTAGGCAGATGGACAGACAGTATGACCCCAGAACAGGGAGCCTGAGTTTATTCAAGTAACCCAGGGCTCAATTCAAGAGCATGTCAGAATATATAGTATTTAGCAACAGTAAGTAAACAATGCCTCTATTTTTTAAAACCTTATTTAAAAGTGTCCATCCACACTGACTCTGACTTGTAACTGTGCCCACTTCTCAAGAGGAAAGTGGTCCCTTGGGTCCGTTTTGAAAGGAGATGGAAGAGTCCAGGGAGCCATGCGTCTCCTCCATGTCATCCCTGTAACCCCAGTTCCTCCCGCGTCCTCTCTAGGAAGAGGTCTCACAGCTGGTCACATGACTGGGGACAAAGACCCTACTGAGGCTCACACCTTACCTGAGAGATTGAAAGCCCAGGCTGAAGGGACTGTGGGGATGGGTACTGCTGGGTTGTGGGGCAGGGCAGCGATGAGCACACCCCTGAGATGCAGGCCTCACTCTCTCACGCACTTCAGGTGTGCACCTGTGCAACATTGGGCTTTTCCCTCTATCACCCTTGTGATGGTACCGACCTGGATCGTCATTCAGCACAGCGTATTCCTTTTTCCGTGAAGTTTGGGTACAGTAGACCCCGCCCCTCTTTCCAGGATGGATCCTGTTTAGCTTAAGCCAATTGAAATATTCCCCTACAAAACAGGAACTGGTCCTGAAAGACTGTGCCATCTGCTCCAGAGTCTTCCTTGGAGCTAACGGTGGTCCAGTGGTCCGGGGCTCCAGGCAGGCCATGCAGAGGTGGTAAGCTCCCTCCTGTGCTGCAGTCAGAGGGAGGATGAGCACTTGCCCCGGGAGTTACAAACAACTCGCTAAACTTGGGCCGCAGTCTCTGAGTGGCTGTATGTGGATGTCCTTGAGGCTCTGGGAGAGGGCACAGGGTGGGTGTCCCTGTGGCCAAGGCTCCTGAGAAGAGAGAACAGGGCCTTTGACAGGCAGCATCTGGGAGGGGGTTGTTGCTTATAGGGGAGTGAGTGGGAGCTGCCCCCCTGAGAAGCTGCTTTCCCTGGTACAATTCATCTGTCACTGGCTGCCTTCTCAATGCTCGGCTGAGCTGGTCAGAGCCTAGGAAGCTGAGTCCAGGATGTTAGGGTCCCTGTAGTTGTTCTCAGGTTAGGGAGGGGCTGTCAGTCAGTTTTCTCGACCCATCGTCCAAGGGGTGCAGAAGGGGAAATGAGTCCACAGCTTTCAGCCAGAAACCCTGGCCATTGATGTCTCATTCAGACCTCAGCATCCTACCATGTGCCCACCAGAGCCAACAAGACCCTCAGAGCCAAGACCCTCACCTGCCAACAAGGGAAGCACCCAGGGGATGGGGTAGAGAATGAGGGAGGAGACGCCCCCAGCTATGAACCTAGAACATTCTCGAGCCACCCCCTCCTGTCTGGGCTCCGCCCTGTAGCAGGTGGGAGGACAATGCTGCCTGTGTGCCATTATCCCTGACAGGCTGGTAAAGGGGAGGGCCACTCTGTGGCCCCACTCCAGCCTGACTTTTCTGGTTTCCTTTCCCTCACTCCCCAAGACCTGCTATCTTGTATCTCCATCCAACGGTGGGGCCTCCTAGTGAGGACCCAGACGTCAACTGCCAAGGTGAGCAGGCCCTGTCTTCCTTCTGTGCCAAAACTGAGCCAAAGAACAGGGGGCAAATGGCTGTGGTGGTAGGACTAGCAGGGGTTCAGAGAAGAATCTNCTGGGTCATTCAAGTGCAGGCTACCGGTCAGGCTTCTTATCTGCATAGGCTCCACCTCATATTCCTGTCCTTCATGGGAATAATGTGGCAGAACAGGGCCTCGGGCTTCTGGCAGGAGGTTCATCAGTGCCCTCAGTGCTTCCCAGCCTCAATGTTCCCACCATCTCCAGACACAGGGAGACGCCAGTTGCCATTCATCCTCCAAGAGCTATAGGGTCATAGGTTGGTTGTCCCTTCAACCCTCCAGTTCCTTAGCGTCTCTGAGGAAGAGACTCAGGCCCGCAGCTCTGCCTTGCCGATTCCAAGTTTGGCCATGGACTCTGAGTATGAGATCGGCCATGTCCGCAAGCTCCAGGCTCAGCATGTGCAGATGCAGGAGAAGACCTTCACCAACTGGATCAACAACATCTTCCGACTGGGCCAGGTAAGTATGACCTGGGAACCTCCAGTTCTGGTCAGCCACCTGGGGACCAGCTATGGGATCCCCTGCCTGCGGCTCTTCTGGCGTGCTCCTCCCAGGCTTTAAAGTGGGGTGGTCAGGAGATTCCGGGCTGATCCCACATCTGCCCCAATCCACTCCTCAGGCAGGTATCAGGATCCAGAACCTGTATGCAGAGCTTGCTGACGGTGCCCACCTACTGCGACTGTTGGAGCTTATTTCTGGGGAGGCCCTGCCAGCGCCCAGCCCAGGACGCCTGCGTGTGCACTTTCTGGAGAACAACAGCCATGCACTGGCTTTCCTCAGGGCCAAGGTGTGTTCTGGGAAGGGGTTTCTGAGTGGATAGCTGGGTGAGCAGCAACCAGAGGCCGTCATATGATAGGCCTCAGGCAGAGCAGGAGATTCAGGCCTGAATACCAGGTGCAGCCGAGGCACAAGAGCCAGCACAAAGCTCCCCTTGCACAGTGCACTTGACTTAGGCCACCAGCTGGCCACAGCAGGAACAGTCTGCATCCCAGCAGGACAGAAAGCATCTCTGTCTAATAAGGGAGGATTGCAGGATTCTTTGCTGAAAGAATCTGAGTGTTTGTGATCTTCTCTCTTCTTAAACCTGGACATGTAGATCCACAATGATTTATCAGGCAAGATGCATAGTCAGCCAAGCAGCAGAGTCCGGGTGTGTGTGTGTGTGTGTGTGTCCACAGGAGGCTGGCATAGAGAAGGGTTCAGGAGGGCACCAGAGTCACCTGGGGAAGAGACAAACCAAAGAGATGGGCCTTAAAAAGAGGCAAGAGTTCCCACAGCATAGAGGGCCCCTCATGACCAGCGCCACTGGTCTGTTGCCACATACACGTATATAAACACACACCACCACCACACCAAAGTCTAACTATTTGCTGATCTCCTGCCATCGCGATCGAGTTCATTGACCTGCTGATATTGCTAAACCTACAGCTGGGAGAATTGACTCTGGAGAGTTGGAAGGAGCGGACGAGCCCTCCTTTAGCCAGGTGTCACACCTTCAAGCTGAGGTGAATACAGAGCTATGAGTGGGCCAGGAGGAGAGGGAAGTGTGTGGGTGCATCGCTCAGAGACCTGTGAGGTGCAGCTGTGCCCACAAGGCACAATGCCTAGGGACGCTCCTCTCGCAGGGCTAGTAACCAGCTCACAGCTGCTCTGGTCTTACAGGGCGCCTACCCTTTCTTTGCTCGTTCAGCTCATTGTTCCTACCTGGTATACACCAGTAATAAAGTTCTGCTAAGAACTAGGAGGGCCGGGTGGTGGTGGCGCACGCCTTTAGTCCCAGCATTCGGGAGGCAGAGACAAGTGGATCTCTGTGAGTTCAAGGCCAGCCTGGTCTATTAGAGCAAGTTCCAGGACAGGCTCCAAAGCTCTCGAAAAAAAAAAAAAAGAAAAAAGAAAAAAAAAAGAACTGAGGAGGTATTGGGGAGCAAACCAACACCTCACTACGGGAGTGGTGGTGTACATTAGGTGTATGTTTATGTGTCAGTAAATGGGAGCAGATGTGTGTGTCTAGGTGGGAGGGAAATGCACGGTTTCAACTTCAAATGAGATGGTTGGAGCAGCCCATGGTGACAAAGCGACACCACACTAGAGGTTTAAAGGAAGAAAGGGGACTAATCATGCAGACGTCTGGCAGAATGTTATTTTCAGACAGCTGAGACAGCCAGCCTGTGCAAGGACACTAAGCCCTGTGTTAGGATCAGGCACCAAGGATGCCACAAGCAAAGCCCGAGTCCTGATCTCACAGTTCTCCTCCTTGGTACCAAGTGATTCAGCAGAGAAGATGGAGCCAGGGGTACCAGGCAGATCCCATGAGGCCCTGCTACATCTGTCCTGAGTTAACCCGTCCTCTCCTCTGAGGAGCAAGATCTAGACCAGTGGTTTTAACCTTGAGCCACCCACTGTTTGCTCAAATGCAGATTCCTGGGCCCAGACTCTAGAGAATCTGGCTGGGTGGAGATGGAGACTCTGGACTTCTAATAGCTCTCTTGGAGTTGAAATACCTACTGAAGACTGAGGTCTGGGGGTGATTCAGGGTCCCAGCACCCTCTTGAGAAACAGTGGCACTGGGAAAAGGAGGCAGACACTGGCTGTTGTCTATTTAGTCCACTTGAGAACGCTCTTTTCCAGCACCACATGTGAGGGTTCGCTTAGAGAGCTTAGAGAGCACCCGGGGAGGCTTAGACCAATGTCCCAACTATTCAGAATGCCATCCTCTTCCTGACATTGTCCATTGCCTGCTCTCCCTGAAGGACCTCTGGCTGGAGGAGGCCGGATTCCAGGATCCTCCCATCTCACAGCCTTCTGAACTCCAGAGGCTTCATGGCTTAGCCCAATCAACTGTGCCCGCAGGTGCCCATAGCCTTCATCGGGCCAGAGAACATTGTGGATGGAGACCAGTCGCTCATCCTGGGACTCCTTTGGGTCATCATTCTGCGTTTCCAGATTTCCCACATCTCCCTGGACAGGGTATGTCTCACCCTCCAGTATGCCATGGCCTAGCCCAGCCCTGGCTTCACCTCAGGCCCCTGGGGACAGAGTAGTTCCACCCATGCTGATGATCCCACAGCAGACCCTTGGTGCTCACTAACTGAACTCTCCATCCTGGGGCAAAGAACCCAGGGTGTTGCCATGTGCCGAAATAAGAATGGGGGTCAGGGGACCAGTCACTTGCTGGTGAGGCACAGAGTGGCTGGCCACCAACCCTTCCTGGTTTGTTATTTGGCACTGGATCCTGCCCACCTTCGCTACACCACAATGCACCATCAGACAAAGTTTAGATATAAGAAGGGACCCTGACCCAGAGGTTTCTGAAGTCCTCGGGATCTTGAAGATCACTGAGGCAGTATTATCACGGTCTCCTTCTTTTCCCGTCCCTCCTTCCCCCTCCACCTGGGTCAGAAAATACAAACAGAATGTCCTGATAACTATCAAGTTTCTGTTTTATGATTTCCAAAGCCCCACCCCCAACTCCACCTGGGTTGGGGGAGTCAAGCTGGAGAATGAGACCCTAATAAAAAAGCTATGGGTCTGACATATTCAGGACGCCCCTCAAAACTCACCGTCTGAAGGCCCGTGAATTGGCTCAGTGGGCAAAGGCATTTGCTGGTAAGCCTGGTTCCCAGCGCCTTCTGCAGCCTCCTCAGGCCTTCTCCCTGCTCAACTGGATCCCGGATAGTGTCCTAGCTTCTCTTACACACTTCTCAGCACCACCAGAGGAAATGAGATATGGAAAGAGACTTCACCTCAGAAGTTTATGAAGATGTATAAACCCTAACGGTAACTGCCACAGAGAACAGAGAGCTGAGGTGAAAAGGCCTCGTGCCTGGCCTATAAGGCCTCGGGTGACAGGAGTGTAGTGAGCCCTACCTTGCGTTCCATGAGGCCTCAGGTCAGTTGGCTCCAGCCTGGCCCTTCAGAAAGGTTGTGAAGGGGCTGACTCACAATTACTCTTCAGGAACTAGCTTCATTCGGAAGGGCCTTGAGAAAGCATGAGAAAGAAGTGTACTAAATATAGTACAGTATACTAAAAATACCGTGATAGGGCATTAAGGGAGAGAGAGAGAGGCTTTCTTGTAAACCTGGAGTGTTAAACCATAGGCCTGCTCCTTAGACCTGACTGCATAGCCTGAACAAGGCCACACCTCCCTGCCGCTTCCTCTGGGAGAGTTATGAAATGGTCCAGGCTGTGACTTGACAGGCCTCAATGTATGCTGTGTGGCTCCTCTATGTTCCTGGTCATATGTGCTATACTGAACTAAGTCACAGGCCTGAATCTTCCCATCAACCCTAAAAGGTTATTTTTAAAAAAAATCAGACTTTTCCTTTCCTGAGGATCTGAGACCCCTTAGGAAGACTTTGGGGTTTGGTTCAGAGATGAAGGCTGCTATCTGAAGAGGCTCCTTTGGCCTTCCCCAACCATCCTTTCTTGGAGAGCCCAGAATGTCCCTGTCATCCCCACCCCTTGTCTCTCCCTGTCACTCTCATTTTTCACTCTTAATAAAGCCCCTGTCCAGGCCTCAGAGTCCCCCTTGCCACAGCCTGCAGGCTCTGGTAGCTTCCACCCACCGCACACACTGACCCCATGGACCTGTCCTGCCAGGAGGAGTTCGGGGCCAGTGCAGCTTTGCTGTCTACTAAGGAAGCCCTGCTGGCGTGGTGCCAGCGGAAGACAGCCAGCTACACCAACGTCAACATCACCGACTTCTCCCGCAGCTGGAGCGACGGGCTTGGCTTTAATGCCCTCCTCCATGCGCACAGGTGCGTCTTAAAGACTGAAAGCCTCCAGCCACTGAGCCCAGAGCCCCAGGCTGGGATGCTGCCAGCTCTTCCACCTGCCCTGCCCTCCGTGTCCCTGGGCCTGGAAAGAGAAGGACAAGTGGGGCTGTAAATGGAGAGTCCCTGGGTCTAATCCCTGCCCTAGGCCCGCCTCTCCTCCTTCCCTGCTGCTTTGCCTTTGACCCCTGCCTTCCCTACTTCCTGTGCTTTGTCTCTTCCCATCCTCTCTCTAGCTAGTGTCTGTCTACCCCTTGGGATGCCCCACCACATCTTGTGTCTTGGCCCCTCTGCCACGTTAACCCTCCCTCCTCTCAAGCTCTGCCTGTCCTCCCACTATCGGAGGAAAAGCACTGTCACACTAAGCAGTGGGTAGTTAATGCAAGCAAAGCGAGCAGTTCTTCCGGGAAACCTTCCTGCTGTCTGCCCAGGCCAGACCTGCTGGATTATGGCTCACTGAGTCTGGAGCACCCTCTGCACAACCTCTCCTCTGCC
>LOEQ01000641.1:217345-230816 GCA_001685075.1 Bramus lutescens | reverse complement strand
AACCTGCCTCCTGCCCTTGGCTACAGCATGCTGCGGCTGGTGGTGGGGTCCTCATAGCTCAGGAAAATACCTGGGCCTTTGTCTCCACTCCAGGCTGGGAGAGAACTGTTGCACAGCCACCCCTATGCCCAGGAAGACATACAGAACAGACTCCAGGACCTGAATCACAAATGGGAAGAGTTGGACCACAGGGTGGCAGAGCGAGGAGACAGGCTGCAGCAGACCAGACAGCAGGGGCAGCTCCTAGAGCTACTGCAGGTCCTGGGGAATGTGGGATGGGGGTGAGGATGCAGAAGGAAGACCAGGACTTGGCTGGGTCGGGATGGGAGCAGACAGGACAGAAAGGGCTGACAGGGTGGCCCCGTGAAGTACTCTATAGAGCTCTGACCCAGAGTAAGCTAAGCCTGGCTTTGCCCAGCAGCAGGCCATCACAGGACAGGCTTCTGTGTGTCTAGTGTGTGATCATCACAGCTTAAGTGGTCCAGAGAGGAAGGTGTATAAGGGATGCTTTGCACACTACGAGTTGGGAGGACATGATGGGTCCCTGGTGAATCTGGGGCTAGGAACATGGTAGACTTAGAGCCCCAGAGAGGTTGTCTGCTGAGCTGGAGAAGAAAGGTGAATGCAGCCTCTTGCCACCCTCCTTCCCCAGGATGTCAGAGAGATGTTGGAGCATCTAGAGGAAGCTGTGCAGAGTACAGAAATGGGACAGGACCTGCACTCCAGTGTGAGGCTGCAGAAACAGCACTGTCAGCTGGAGGATAAGAGTCAGGCACTGGGCAGCAAGATGGCTGCCCTCATCTCTCAGACCCACAATGCCTTCACTTCCCTGACCATCCTGGAGGAGAGCCAGAAGTGTCACCAGAGGTGGCCATTCCATCTTTACTGTGCTTGAGGGTCATGCTTCTCCCTCCACACACGCCTTGTGAATCCAGGGCATGAGTGGCACCTATAGGACCTGAGGGCATCCAAACCTCCTTCCTTTCTGAGTAGGGTCATTCTGAGATGGAAGGGCTTCAGAGGCTTTCTTCTGTTCCCTAGCATTATTCCTCATGGGTCCCTGGTGGGGAAGAGGAAAGGACCATGACCTTGTTTTCTTTTTCCTCCCCCAGCCACTTTCTCTTTTCTCCTTCTACCAGGTTCAAGTCCCTGCAGAGCAAGCTGGCCACCAGGCACATACAACTGCAGGCCTCAGTTGAGCTATACCAATTTAACTGCCTTAGCAACCTGGAACTCACATGGGTGGCTGAGCATATGCCCAGTTCCAGTCCCACCTGTCCTACCCATTGCTGGCATGATGCCCAGAGCCTTCAACGTAAGCACAAGGTAGTGTCACCTCTTTCTTCCCAGGGCCCCCAGTATCTCATTCCCAGAACTTAGAAGCCCCCTGCACTACTCAGGGTATCTTGGCCTCTAAATGCTTCTCCCTGGGTGTCCTGATTCCCAAATCCACTTTGCTCTAGCTATCCTTAGCTGAGTGACCTAGAACCTAGAGACACACCCACGATTCTAACCTGGGCATCTGTGGCTAAGGGAATCCCATTGTTCTGTGGCAGGTGCTCCAGGCTGAGGTGAAAGCTCACGTGGGCCACGTGCATGGGGTACTAAGCTCTGGTCAGAGTCTAGCAGTCTCTGGGCACCCCCAAGCTCAGCACATTGTGGAGCAGTGCCAGAAGCTAGAAGGCCACTGGGCAGAACTGGAGCAGGCATGTGAGGCACGTGCCCATTGCCTGCAGCAGGCCGTCACTGTCCAGCAGGTAGGAGACAGAGGGTGGAGTCTGCAGAGCAGTGGAAGCTGTGGGAGAGGGGAGTTGTGAGACCTTCATGGAGGGAGGCCAGTGATAAGAGCGCTGTGCTAAGAATCTGCTGGTTCTGGTGAGGGCCCAGAAGCCTCTCTGCTAACTGCTGGTGACCAGGCGATGGAGGGTTCCAGCTAAGATCACCAAGGCGAGTCAACATCTTTCTTTGCAGTGCTTTCTGAGTGTGTCCGAAACAAAGACCTGGGTGGAGGAAAAGTGGCCTCTGGCAAGCAGTCAGGAGTATGGCAGTGATGAAGCAGCTACCTTTGGGCTCATTAGGAAACACCAGGTACTGTGTCCTGAGCATCTCCATGCGAGTGACCATAGACCACAAGGACATCTGCCACACTCCAAAGAGCACATCCTACTTCTTGAGACATAGGACCCTGCTGTTTCCTTCCTAAACACATGGCTAACCCCCTCCACCACCCACCCAAGACCTTACTCACCCTCCCCGTTGAGCACATGCATCTGCCAGTCCAGCCCCAGCCTTGTGACACAGGAGTGTGTTTAGCCCCTGGAGTCTTCCTGGACCCGCCTCTCCACGCAAACTCTGTCTCCTTCCCGGCACTTTCCCACTCCTCACAGTCTCCTGCTCCAGCCCGTCCTATGTCCGTCACAGGTGTCCTTCTCTGGGACACCGAATATCATCCTTTCGTTAGCCCGTCGCCATCCTAAAACCGATCTTCTCCCGTAAGCCTCCCTGGGAGGAAGGAGGGAGGCCAGAGTGGATTCCTAGAACCATCAAACCCCAAAGCCTTGGGCCCCACTGCAATCCTGCTTCTTGTCATGGAAATGTCCTCTTGTCTGGATACTTTCCTGCATGCCCCAGTGGCCACTGTTTGGCGGTGTCTTGTGGCTGAGGATTTTCGGTGAGCTGTTCTTGAAGGGTGTGTCCGCAGGCTTAACCTCATGTAGCCTCCATGTGCCAAGCATGCAGAGAGGCTTGCTCAGTTCTGTCTGTTTTTACACTTTGATGTTGGGGGATCCAACATGATGGCTCCTGTGCCCTCCATTCCTTGGCCCAATCTTCCCACCATTTACTCTTCCTGGCTAAGTAGTGAGCCCTCTGAGGGTGGAGACCATATCTTCATTTTGTAAAAGAGTAAGTGTGCCATCAGCCTTGGGTAAGTGGGTAGTGGGTGGGTGGGTGAAGCTGAGGGGGTGGAACATGGCTGGGTAGGCAGTTGGATGAGTCCACTGGTAAGTGAATGAGTGTGCGAGCTGATGAATGAGTGCCTGGGGGTAAATTGTGCAGGTTGTGTTGGGGGTAGCGTATAGAGAGATGAAGAACCACCCAGTCTGGGCTCTTACGTTGGCAGATGCTACAGCAGGAATTAGCTCTTTATTGGAGCTACACAGAGGATCTTGAGCAGAGATTCCAGACCCTCTGTGGACTTGAGGCCACTGAGCATCTGGGTACGGTACGGGAGCAATTGCAGGCACTGCAGAAGCTGGCAGATGCAAGGTGAGGTGCACTATGGACCCTCTCATCAGTGGGCACAGGGGCCCTAAGCGCAGCTGACTGTCCCCTGCTGTGGCCCTTTGCTGGCGGGAACACAGACCTTTAGGATGCACCAGGAGAAGGCTGAGATTTTGCAGTGCTCACAACTCTCTAAGTTCTTCAGTAAAGGCCCACTTAGCAGGAACCTGGGCCCTCAATTGCCAGCCCTCTATCTCTTGCCAGCATCCTTTGGCCCCTACCCTGGCCTTGCTATGTCTTCTTCCCACGTCAAAGGCTTGAGCAAAGATCATAAATAACTCCACTCCTCAGCACCCCCACCCTCAGCTCCTACCATCAGGGGGTGAATAAGCCGCTAACATCTGGGAAACCCCTGGCTGTCACCACAGGGGCCAGGAGCTGGAGGGGACCCTGAAGCTACATGAATTCAGGAGAGAAGCCGAGGACCTGCAGAGCTGGCTGGCCAGCTGGAAACAAGTGGCCAGCCGAGGGAACAACTTTGGAGAAGACTATGAGCATGCGCTGGTGAGGGAAGACACAGGAGGCAGATGCTGGGTGACAGGAGCAAGTCCTGCTGGGCTGGGTGGAGAAGGCATAGTAGAATCATGAGATATGTCTTCAGGGTGGAGTGTGCCAGTAATATAGCCACACAGCTAGCTACACTGTTGCTGAGTACCTAGACTAAGGCTACCCTGTCATCTACTCCCCTCTCTCCTCAGCAACTCTGCACTAAGTTTGCAAAGTTTCAGAACCAAATTGAAACTGGTGCCCAGCGAGTAGAAGCCTGCCAGCAGCTGGCAGAAAGCCTTCTAGAGTGTGGGCACAGTGCTGCACCCAAGGCCCACCAGAGGCAGCAGGATCTACAGTGAGTGTGATGGCCCAGCAAGGGTCTGGGCTTGGGGGAGGGCACTGACCCAGTGTTAACAAAGGGTGGTAGTCTCTGTGGGATACAGGATCCTGCTTGCTCAGCTAGAGGGGACAAGGTCACTGAGATGTTAAAGCCCCCACTGTGGACTGTGAAGGAAGATGAGGCTGGGAATACTGTAGTGGAGGCTGTTAGTTCGTTCCCGGCCGCCCTGGCCCAAAATAACCACACAGAAACTATATTATTTAAGTCACTGCTTGGCCAATCACTTAAGCATATTGCTAGCTAGCTCTTATATCTTTGATTAACTCATTTCTATTATATTTTACCACAAGGCTTGTGGCCTACTGGGAAGATTCCAGCTAGCAGCTGGCATCTTTCCTCTTTGGACTACATGATGTGTCACAACTCCGCCTTCTTTCGCCCAGCATTCAGTTTAGTATTCCCTGCCTAGCTCTACTCTGCCCTATCACAGGCCCATGATTTCCCACACCATTATTTTTTATATGTAACTTTTATATGTAATTTTATATGTTTTGTTATATGTAATTTTACTATGTTAAAGTTAAACCTTCCTTTTTATTTAAACAGAAAAGAGGAAATGGTGTGGGAAGTCCTTCTGTACATGTGTTGCTTTTATTGGTTAATGAATAAAGAAGCTGGCTTGGCCTATGATAGGGCAGAGTAGAACTAGGCAGAGAAAACTAAACTGAATGCTGGGAGAAANTGTTGCTTTTATTGGTTAATGAATAAAGAAGCTGGCTTGGCCTATGATAGGGCAGAGTAGAACTAGGCAGAGAAAACTAAACTGAATGCTGGGAGAAAGAAGGCCGAGTTGCGAGAGATGCCATGTAGCTGCCAGAGGGGAAAGATGCCAGCTGCCAGCTAGAACCTTGCCAGACCACAAACCTCGTGGTAAAATATAAAATAATAGAAATGGGTTAACCAACGATATAAGAGCTAGCTAGCAATACACTTAAGTGATTGGCCAAGCAGTGACTTAAATAATATAGTTTCTGTGTGGTTATTTTGGGTCAGGGCGGCCGGGAAGAAATGAACAGCCTCTACTACAGGATACCAATCAGATATTCCCATCCCCCAGGGACACTTTTCCCAGTTACTGCCTCCTTGGACCTGCAGGAGGAGCTGTGGAAAGAAACTACCTGAGCTAGAGAGGAGGCCTCCCATGAGCTCTGAGCTCCAAATTCCCATGCTCACAGCCCTTCCATGTATTATTCCTAGGTATCCACCTGCTGGTATGGGCCCTTCTCTAGCCTGTGAGCTTAAGGCGAGGTCAGATCTTCTTATGACCTTCAGCATAAAGTCTAGCCTGGAAGGAGCCTTGGAGCACAGGGAAAGCATATATAGGGGGAAATGGAGGAAAGACGGGGATTCTCTGCTTAAGGCATTTGTGATGGTGTCATAGTTAATAGTTTTATTGCTGTAAAGAGACACCATGACCATGGCAACTCTTATAAAGGAAAACATTTAATTGGGGATGACTTAAGTTTCAGAGGGTTAGTCCATTATCATCATGGCAGGCCATGGCGGCATGCAGGTAGGCATGGTGCTGGAGAAGGAGCTGAGAGTTCTTATATCTTGATCCCCAGGCAACAGGAAGTGAACTGTCCTACACTGGGCATAGCTTGTGCATATATGAGACCTCAAAGCCTGCCCCCCAATGACACACTTCCTCTAACAAGGTCACACCTACTCCAACAAGGCCACACCTCCTAATAATGCCACTCCCTATGGGCCAAACATTCAAACACATGAGTCTATTAGGACCATTGCTATTCAAACCACCAAAATGGGATCCATCAACATACTGAAAATCAGACCCAAAAGATGGGAGCAGTGTTAGAACAGAGAGAGTGGTGAAATGCTGAGCATGGCAGGCCAGGGCACACAGCTACACTAGGGAGCTAGGGAGGCTCTGCAGAAGGAGGCAAAGTCTGTAGGAAGGGGGAGGCAGAAGCAGGCAGCTCAAACAGAAGGCCCCATTCAGGAGCTAGACAGACCAGAGAGGGAATACAGGCTGACCCATGGCTTCTCTTCTGTGCCGTAGGGCTGCCTGGTCTGAGCTGTGGCAGTCAACCCGTGCCCAAAGCCGCCTGCTCCATGATGCAGAGACTGCCCTCAGAGTCCACAGAGACCTTCTAGAAGTCCTTACTCAAATTCAGGTATGAACTCTAGACGTGGATCTACCAGGCTCAGTGCCCCAGCCTACCTTCCTGCTCTGCTCTGACCCTTTTCTGCCCTAGGAGAAAACTACAGGCCTCCCTAATGATGTGGCCCAGGACCTGCATGGGGTAGAGAACCAGCTGCAGAGACATGAGGGGCTGGCACGTGAGCTGGCAGGCATGGAACAGCAGGTAAGCAGGTTGCTACCAGCCCTCCAGCCTGGCCCATTTATTCTTCTCACTGGGGCTGCTGTGTGTGGCAGAGCATTGCCCAGGAAGTTTCCAGGCTTGAGTAGTCAGACGGGGAACCTACCTTGGGATGCTCAGATCCTTTCACCTCTGTGAAGAAACTGTCTTCCCCTACCCTTACCTGCTAGCTGCAGGAACTGCTGAAGGCTGGAGGCAGAGTGCAGAAGCTGTGTCCAGGTCCTCGGGCCCTGGCCGCTGTCCAGCAGAAGCAGCAAGCTGTAACTCAAGCCTGGAAGACCCTACAGCTGCGTGTGGAGCAGCGCAGGGCCCAGCTGGAACGAGCACACCTCCTGGTCCAATTCCACACAGCGGTGAGGGCTCTCTCCTCTTGGGAGGGGTGTGTGTGTACACAGACGTGTGCACGCACCGAGGCCCTCCAGTTCTGGAGGGAAAATAAGTGTGGCCAGAAAGGGCAAGCGCAAGGGTCTGTGATCCTGGAAGGACTGGGTTGGATGGTGACAGAGAAACCAAGGGACAGAGGCTTGTGAGTTTCCCCAGAAGCCCTGTCTCAGACAGCTTGATGTCTCTGTATGTGCATGGGTTCAGGAAGGCTGCAGTTCTTTGTCACCAGCCCCATCTCAGTGGCTCCCTGTTGTGTCCCGGGGTCAGGTGAGGGACTATACCTCCTGGGTGGCCAGCATGCATCAGGAGCTGCAGGTGGAGGAGGATTCCTGGGAACCAAGCAGTAACCTGCTCAGGCTCAGAGCCCACCAATGGCTGCGGGCAGAACTGGAAGCCAGGGAAGAGCTGCAGCAGCGGGCCGCTAAGCTGGGCCAGCAAGCGCTTCTGGCCACAGGGGCACCCACTAAGGAGGTGGACATTTTTCCCATGCTCCCAGCCTACCCTGTCCTCCCCTTGGGCTCTTTCCCATCCCCACCGTCCCTTCTCCAAGGCTTCCCTGGGGACCTATTGTGGCCCTCCCCAGCCCCAACTGCCACTGTCTCATCTTCAGGTCCAGGATGGGCTTCAAGCCCTACAGGAGAAACATGACCAGGTGTTCAAGGCCTGGACACTCAAGCAAGAGAAGCTGCAGGCCATGCTTCAAGAACAGCGCCTCCTCAGACAGTGTGAGCACCTGGCAAAGATCCTCACAGGCCAGGAGGCAGGTGTTGCAGCCCCGACTCTGACTCTCCTTCTCCTCTTCCATGCCTCTGTCTGCTTCTCCCTTTCTTCCTGAGTCTATGGCTTTTTCTTGGACGTAGGGCATAGGGGCTGTGGATGAGTCCTCCCTGGTGGCTAGTGTAGCTCACCAGGGCATCATGGCCTCCAACACCCCCAGGCCAGATCTAGCCCTGCTCTTCCCCAGCCTGGACACTGAGACCCATGGAATTCGATAGAGATGGCCCATAACCTCCACTTTGTCAGAGGCTGAAGGGTTGCTGGCCTCCTTCCTGGGCTCCTGTTCCCCCTCACCACTCCCTGCCATGTGCATCAGCTACTCAGGCTGCAGGGGTCCTGTTTTGGCAGACAGCACTGGCAGCCTTCAGTGCTCTGACCTCTCCTCGTACTAATTTAGGCATTCCTAAAAGCCAGCGCCCTGGGGAGCTCGGTGGAAGAAGTGGAGCAGTTGATCAGCAAGCATGTGATCTTCCAGAAAGTGCTGGCTCTCCAGGACACAAAGGTGATGGACTCAGGGAGCCCTGACCATGGCGATGGGAGAGTCTTCGAGAGGGTTACGGTGGCTGTGTGGTGGGCGTATGCCCAGAAAAGACCAAGGCTGGGGTGATCCACACTGCAGGGTCCCCCAACCAGGAGCATTTACTTAGTCTAAGGTCACTGAAAGGAAAGTGGTTCTCACTACTGCCAGGGCCTTCAGCCAGCCCTTAACCACACAGAGCTGAAGGAAAGTCAATGGCCAGGATGCCAGAGCAGACCACAGGTGTTTATTCTCCACAGGCGGCAGCTCTGTGTGAGCAGTTGAAGACTATCCCAAGCCCTAAGGGGCAGAAGCTGGTTTGCCACGTGCTGGAGCACCAGACGCGAGTGAAGGAGCTGGCAGTGAGCCGGGGCCAGGCCCTACACACCTCCCTGATGATAGCCAACTTTACCAGGGCAGCAGCTCAGGTCAGATGACCATTCCTGCCCATTGCCCAACCCTTAGAGTACATTGTACAACTTGAGGTAACAGCCACACACACCAGAACACTATGATGACAGAAAGAGTTTGGAGAGTTAAATGGCTTCCTGGAGGTCACGGAGCCCAGAACATTTGATTTGAAGCTTCTGTAGGCTAAGATTCATCTGTTTGCTGAACACTGACAGAGCCAAGGCAAGGAAGATCTATAGGAAGGAGAACATAGCTGTACACGTTCCTGGAACAGGGGGTTCACTCCTCTGAAATGGACTCCCATCCAAGTTCCTTGCTCAGGCTGGCCTGGGCCATGGCTTCCTGGGCTAGAAGCCTGGTTCTTGTTTACGAGATACTGCTAGCTCTGCCCCCAAGGCCAGTAGCCCACCACCTGAACTTTGCTAGTGTGGAATGGGAGTTGAGGGAGAGTTGGGGGGGGATCTTCAGAATGGGACATCATAGGATTTGTGCCCCATCCCTACCAGGTTGAGGACTGGATGCAGGAGCAGGTCCAGCAACTGAGAGCCTGGAGCCCTCTTGGAAACCTAAAAGATTATCTGAAACACCTGCAGAAACACCAGGTTTTCAAGGCTGAGGTTCAGGCCCATGAGCAGGTCATGACCTCTGTTGCCAAGGTAACCCTAGCCTCAGCCCAGCCTAAAGTGTTGATGGCTAAGGTTTCAGGTAAGAAGAAAGGTGCTGAACACTCCCCCATTCCTGTCTCCCAGCAAGGCGAAGGGCTCCTCAGACAGAGCCACCCTCGGACTGGAGAAGTCTCCCCAAAGCTGAAGGTCCTGTGGGAACTCTGGGAGAAGCTGAGGCAGGCAGTGACCCTGCGGGGCCAGGCCCTGGAGGACAGATGCAGCTTCCTGGAATTCCTGCAGAGAGTGGACCTCGCAGAGGCCTGGATCCAGGAGAAGGTGAAGGCTCCCCTGAATGGGCATTTGGGGACTGAGGGCTAGGGACTGGGAACTAAGGATGGGGTGGGGAAGAGCCAGGCCTGCAGTTGACTGGTTCCCCGATGGTAGGAGGGAGCTCTGGTGGTAAGCCTCAGCTTCACCTGCCCTGACATTGCCCCAGCTTCAGCTGCAAGTGGCCAGAGCTAAGCATTGCATCCTGACCCTTGGCCTCCGCAGGAGAGGATGGTGAACAGCAGTGATGTGGGCCTGAACCTCGAGCACTGCCTGCAGCTCTGCAGACAGGTCCACAATTTACAGGTGAGAGGTTGTGCTCAAGAGGGGTTGACACAGTGTCTATCTCCCATTGGGGAGTTTGTCTGAGGGACTCCAGAATCCAGAGAAAGCTCAAGCTCAGCTTTGTACTACTTGGACACACTTAGGCAAGTTCCTTCACCTGACAATCGTTGGTAGATTCTTCATCTCTAAAATGGGTAGCTTGCCTTCCTCAGAGGTGAGTGAATATATGTGTGTAGCGGTGATCACATGATTCTACACTTATAACATTATCCCTCTTCTGGAGAAGTTGGTAGACTGGTTTTAGTGTTATGGTAAGAAGCAGGGGTGGTCCCTGGAGCCACTGAGAAACTTTGGCAATCTTTTGAACTTATACAAAATTGCAACTATAACTTACTATTTTAAAATTACTAAACAACCTTTGCCTGAGTGTAGTGGATCATCAATGCCTGCCTTCGGTGTGAGTAGTTCAGCATCTCCTCGCCCACACCACTGATCAAATACACCAGGAATATATTTCTGCAATACAGAGGGGGGACATTGGCAAATATGTTCATGATCAGATGTTGAATGAAGATGGGGTGTGCTAACCCACTTGGGTGTCAGCTTGATATTTGTGCTAACCTTTATACAGGTATATAGGTCTCAACCTACATCCTTAGCTGGTGGTGGCATTTGCTGGCTGCTGTGCCACACGGTACAGCAGGAAGGGGGCTCCCTGGGCCTGAGTCCTGACCTGCCATGAGTGAGCACCATGGCCCTTTGAGCCCCGCTGTGCTCTGGGATCGCCTCTCAGATGAGCCACTTCACAGGAAGGGGCTTTGGGAATTAAGAGGAGTTAAAGGGTACAAATTGGGAACAGGAAGCCTGTGATCACCCTGCTGGGGCTCCCCTCCCTAAGGACCTGTAAGCCTGCCTGTATCAAAGCTCCATTTTTAATTCTGCACACTACTTGTGTGTCTATAGCCACCTTCTTCCTCCTACCTAGTCCTCGTTCTGAGAAGCCCCATTTCCCCGCCTGAGAGCTGAAGTGGTGGTCTCCAGTCACTGCACAGGAAGCAGCCACCCCCCACTCCCCAATGCTGTGGTTGCTATAATTCCTTCCTGGGGGAGATACATAAGCAATATCTCCCCACTTCTCCTGAGGCCCCAGAGACAACGACATGAGACAAAGTTCATCCTGGGGTTCACTGGGCTTCCTTATGGAGCATGATACAGGAATGTGGGTACTCCTCCCCCAACAAGCTGAAAAGCCTTACCCGGAAGGGATGAGGGCTCCGAGGGAGCCCCCTCCAGTACGCTTCCCAGGTTCATACACTCTAGCCTCTTCCCCATGTGCAATTAAGGCAGAATTGCATGCAGCAGATGCTATGGAGCACCTGGATAGTCAGGTGAGGGTCCTGTGACCCTCCCACCCATCCACGAGGGAGTGTAAACATCAACAAGCTCAGCCAGGATGATCTTTGTCCAGAGGCACAGCTGAACTGAACTCCTCAAGATGGCGGTTGCGGTCAGCAGGGTACAGCACCACGACAGCTTTTCAAAGGAGAGGCCCTGAACAAGTAGTGCTATTGTCCACTCCTCTGCCTTCCCCCAGGTCACAGTGGATGACACCTATGTCAGGAGAATCAAAAACTTGTCACTGCAGCTCAAGAACCAGAGCCCTGAGGAATCTGTGACCATCTGCCAGCGGCAAAGCCAGCTCAACGATAGGTCAGTCTCAGGCTGGGGAGAGTAGTGGGGCTAAAGAGGGGCCGGGTGCCACCTCGGGCTATAAGGTTCACCCCCATCCTTTGGTCAGGTGGAAGACTTTCCATGACAACCTGCTCCTGTATCAGCAGCGGCTTGAGGCAGCCCTGGAGATGCATACATTGTCCAGTGAACTGGATGACGTCACTGAGCAGATCAGGGAAAAGGTAGATAGTGAAAAGTCTCCTTGTGCACTGAGTTGGGAGTGGCACTGCCTTGAATCTCCCATGACCCCAGTCCCTGGCCCGCCTCTGCTCTTCAGCTGGGTCCCACTAGGAATCCACCAGAGAATCTAAAATCCCACACGCACCTCTGCAGCTCCCGAGCCAGTCCCCCTGCCTCTTTCTAGCCCAAGTGTGTGATGGGTCTAGAGGCCAGAGCACACCTGTTTTTCCCGGACCCTAAGCAAGTCTGAAAGTCCAGAAGAGGTATGGTCCAGGATGATGTCAGCTCCCACAGAGATGCAGGTGGACTGAAAACTTGGGGAAAGTTCAAGTGAGACCTCTGTAACCTGAGAAGTCCAACGGGGACAGCATCCTCTTCCACTGGGTCCCGCCCTCATGGCTAACCCAGGTCTCTTCCCAGAGGGATGAGAGTCAAAGAGACCAAACGCTAGGAAGTGCTACATGCATCTTTACCAGGGGAAAGTCAAGACCCAAAGTCCTGCCCCAGAACTCTTTCGTGGTTTCACATGAGGAAAACGCCTCTGGTCAGGTGCAGGGCCCTGCTCCAGTCCCACCGAGCTGGCAGGAAGGGATTCATGTAGGGTGCTTATGTTCTCCACTGTCGCCCTAGGTGGCTAGGCTTCTGTGATGAGGGGACAGCTGAAGTTAGGCTTAACCTGCAATGGCTCCCTCTCCTACCCTGCCAGGAAGCCCTGATCCAGGCCCTGGAGAGTACAGAAGATCTAGAGAATGTACAGAGGCTGTCATGGAAACGGGAAATGCTGCAGCAGGGGATGGGCCTCATCCAGACTCAGGTGGAGGTGTGCAATTAGGGGATCCAGGCCCTAGGTACATCCTCAGGAGCCCTGGTGTGCTCCCAAGAGCCATGCACTAAGACCTACATTAGCCCAGGCCCCCGCTGCCTAGCCTCTGACCTTTATCCCCACAGTCTCTTGAGGGTAAGGTTGACCGCCTCTGCAAGAGCAGTCCTGAGGCTGCCCACAGCCTCAGTCATAAGCGACAAGAAATGATGGACAGCTGGCAGAAGGTCTGGAGCAAGGCCCAGAAGTGGTATGAGTCCTTGGGCCTTAGTCCCAGGCTGAACGGTCTTCCCTGCCCCCACCTCCAGTTCTCAATCCACACACTTCCTTTTGACCTCTCTTTCTCCTGAATTTCTGTACCATTTATCAATGAATTCCCAGCCCACAGACCTTCTTGGTGATTAAAGGATATTGGGCATGAGGGAGAGAGGAGGCTCCATGATCCTAGAACTAACTAGAGAGTCCTGTGAGCAGGAAGGAGTCACTAGATGTAGGCCACAAAGCGCGGAAGCTCCAGATGCTGCTGTGGGAGCTGCAGGACTGGGCACAGGGACTAAAGGCTGAGATGGACCTGCGGGGAACCCCCTGCAGCTCCGAGAGGGCCCAATACATGCTGCAAGAGCACCGGGCATACAAGGTGAGCCGCAGTCCCAAGGTGCTAGGCCTTTCAAATGTGTCCCCCTCGCTACCCCCTCATTCCTCTGACCTTTCTCTGTCTCCTAACCAACTTTGTCCTTTCCCATCCTCCTCTTGATTTCCATCCTCCCGTCTCCTTCCTGCTGGACCTCTGGTAAGCCTCCACCTACAGGGCATTGATCTTGGGCCTATTACAGGTTGAGCTGGACATCCGAACAGCCAGCCTTAGCCTGGCTCGAAGCATGGAGCAGCAGCTGCTTGCATCTGGATACCAACTGGCCT
>LOEQ01000641.1:168167-208219 GCA_001685075.1 Bramus lutescens | reverse complement strand
CCTGGCTGGCTTCCCAGGAAGGCCTGCTGCTGGACCCCAGCTATGGGGTGAGTGTTGCCTGCTCATCAGCCTCTGGGCTAAGTGTGGAGGGCCAAGGGGGGCTGGCACCCTCCTCTGAGCTGCATCCTCGTTTCTCTCAGCACTCAGTGACAGATGTGGAACGTCTGCTCTGCAGACATGAGGGCCTGGAAAAGCTGCTGGTGGCCCATGAGGAGATGTTCACCCAGCTTCAGACGGTGGCACAGGTCCCAGGGCTGGATGACGGGAGGCTGAGTAAACTGAGAAGAGGCTTATGGGGTGGTCAGGTGGCACAGTTCCTCAGTCTGCAAGTTAGGGCTCCTTAGGGCAGTAAGGCCTTGTGGAGTCTTCCTTAGGGTCTCTCCTTCAGGAAAACCACCACCGCCTGCTATGCCAGTACCCTGGGGAGGGAGGTACCTCTGCCCCCTCAGTGCCCTGGAGAGAGGGGTACCCCTGCCACCTCAGAGCCCTGGGGAGGGAGGTGCCCTGTGGGCTGGCAAGAACAGAAGACTCCAAAGCTGAAACACAGTCGTAGAGACCAGCACTCTTTGGGGTGGGAGAAAACTGGGAAGGACGAAGGTTATAGACCACACAGGAACGCACAAGATGGCAATCCGGTGGAGCCTTCCTGTAGAAGGCTCTCTGAACTGGGGATTGGTTGCACGTCTGGGTAAGATGAAGGACCTGCTGTAGCCTGGTGTTCCCACTAGACTGGTTACCCCCTGGAGCATGAGCCAGGCCACAGGGGCTCAGAGTGTCCAGGGCCCACATTCTAGAGTAGGCACAGGGGCCAGGAGTGCAGGGCCCACTAGAAATAAGGAATGGGTGTCCTCCTGTCTCTTGTCTGTGCTGGGCCTGACATCTGGACCCCTATCTTGTATCCTCAGGAGGCAAAGAGCACTCATGTCATAGAGCAGTCTGTGGAACTTAAACAGCAGCCTCCTGCAGAGGAGAGGCAGGTGAGTAGTAGCCCCATTGTAGGCAACTCCATGTTCAGTGGCCACCTGGCCTGGCGTTGTAGCTACCAGCAGACTCCTCGGTAGCTTCCTAGGTGATCTCAGGGAAGGCTACAGTTTCTATCCACAGGAGTCAGGAAGAGAAAAAAGGGGGTCCTCCTCCTCCCCCTCCTCCTGGTTGTCCTGTCAGATCCTCCCTTGATCCCCCTTCCTTCCCCATCAAGACCATGAACAGTACTTTCCTGGAGAGGTCTGGGGCCATCTTCCCTTGTGTCTTCCCCACAGCCCAGCACAGGATTCTGGAACAATAGCCATGGGACGCTGACAAGCAGAGTCCTGAGCCTGTTCCCGGATATGAAGAAGGCAACCAAAGTACCAGGGGGCACTGGGGTAAGAGACCTCAGGCAAGTAGAGACCAATCTCAGGGGGGAAAGCTGAGGTGGCCCCTGTAACCCCTGTACCCCATCTCTCCCCAGGAGCTGGCTTCTGTAGCCCCCCTTGTGCCTGAATGTGAGACTGGAGGACAGGAAGCATAGTTTCTCCCCAAGGTGAGAACTGCAGGCCTGGCCCCTGACAGCAAGCTTGGCTGAGGGGCTGCAGGCAGAGCCGCAGAGCGGAGGTCTGAAAAGCAGGCTGAACTGGCAGCCAGCCTGGGTAGCGTGGCAGATGGGCTGCAGGGGAAGGAAAGTAGTGGGTGGGCCCCAAACTCCCAATGTTGCTTGTCTTTTTTATGTAGCTACTCTCTCTAATGTCTAAAGTGGGACCTGATGTTTTTCCTCAAAGAACTTAACTCTGGAGGTTAAGAAATTTGCCCAAAGTGACGCAGCTAATTAGTAGCAGAGGTAGATTGTCTGGCCCCATCCCCTCCAGCCTTGGAACTTCATGGGTTCTTTTCCTTTCTGGACCTCACAGGCTGGTAACTGAATGCTAGATCCTGAGGTCTGGATGACTGTGGTCAAGCTCCCACCAGCAGATGTGCAGAAAATACTCCTTGCCATGTGTGCCTTTCTGTGTCTGATGGGTTCTCTGTGGAGTGATGCGGTCCCAGGGGTTCCGCCCAGTCCCTAGCTCCCCTCCTCCACCCAGGACCCTGAATTTCCCTACCTCCCTGCTCTGGGTCTTGATGGGGAGCTCTCATGGGGTCTGCTTGGGAGTGCCGAGTTCCCAGCCATACTGCAGGCCCCAGTAGGAAGGTACATGAGGACGGATTCACCATACCCCTGAGTCTGTAGGACCAGGGACACAGGCAATGGCTTCTAGGAAGAAGCTGTCTTAGCTAGGGTGAACCTTCTCTGGTTCTACAGCTTAGAACCCAAGGCCAGGTTCCCAGCTGAGAGTGAGGATTCTGTGCTCAGGTAGGAGATGGGTGGAACGGGTTTTTCTCTTAATCCTGAGAGGCCAGGACTCAAGGCCCACCCTGCTGAGTGGGCCGGTGCAGAGGCCACAAGCTCCCTTTCTCGCAGGGGCTCACTCCATCTCATCTGCCCTTGGCACCCTTTATACCGGGGGAGCCCCTGCTGGTGCCAGGTCCTGCTCTGGCTATCCTGTAGGCAAGAGGCACCCTGGATGTCCACCCCACAGTCCTCATTCTGAGATAGCAAGACCTTAGCCATTGCTTGCCTCTCTGTTCTTCATCTCTATCCTGTCTTGATTCTCTGTCCCTGATCCCAGGGCCTAGTCAAGGCCAATGGCCAGAAGTATAGAGGCCGAGGGATGAAGCACGTTGAATACAGGCTCTTCTTAGGGTCCTCAGCCATCTCACCCATGCCTTTCCTACCTCCAGGTTCGTGGGCTTCAGGCCTCTCTAAAAATGGGGGCACTTGAGGCACATGAAAGAGATTGTGAACACCATCCCCATGGGTCCCCAGGTCTAGTATGACGATGTCATACATCTAGACTAATGCACAGCTGTGTGCCTGGAAGGCTCTCAGGCTCTAGCACGTGACAGCCACGGCTGTGGTCCCTGGCACCTCTCTTGCAGGACTCCTGAACTCCAGCTTGATTCAGGGGGTGTGAGCTGAAGGAATATGGCTTGTGTGAGGCAGTTCTTGGTGGCCCTGGGAATGAGCGATGGGCAGCACACACATACTCTACCACTGATATACCTCCTTGGCTGTCGTTACAGCTCGCTAAGTTGTCTAGACTAGCCAGGATGGCTTTGAATGTGTGGTCTTCCCGCCTCCGTCTCCTAAGTCGCTGGGGTCACATTTCAAGCATCCCAGCGACTTTTGCAGGGCAGACCCGAGACCCACTTGCCTGGCTGACAGAACTTGCTGGATTGTGAGAATCAAAGCTGTTACATCTGCTCGTCTCACAGCGCCCAGCAGCTACTCACCACTCCTACGCTAGGAGGCGGGATGCCCAGGGAGGCAGAGGGCCGGACACCATGTTGACGGAAGATTCTAGGGTGCATGGTTCCTAATCTCTGCTCTCCCAACAGGCCTGAGCCTTGAAATGAATGCTGAGGCAAAAGTGAAGACACGTCCCGGGGAAGCCCTTGGCTACTGGCCCCAAGGCACCTTTCCTGGGCTGCTCAGGCAGTGTCCAGAGGACAGGCCTTGCCACCACGTGTTGTTACCAACAAGGCCCGAGATGAGCCTTCACTTTTTAACTGGACCATGGCTTCACCCCAGGGTTTCTGTTTGGACAAAGATGGCAGTCTGTCCATCTGGACAGGGCTAGAATTTTCTAGAGGGGAGCTCACATCAAGTGTCTTGTGGAACTAACAGTCTGGTACAACAGATAATCTTGGGACAACGCCACCCAAGCATCTCCCGTTTATAAGAGCCCCTGTTGTAACATGTCACAGTGTCCTGTCATGCAACCAGCACCGTCCCATCTCTCCATCCCAGGGGTGAGTTAAACCATTCCGCGTGCTAGGCCCTAGTGTCTCTCCTTGCAGCTCACAGCCTCGACTCTATGACAGGGTTACTGACAGGCTCAGTGCCACCACTGGAGACTCCAGACACATGTCTCTGGAGCTGTGCCTGGACATCAGTCCCCAGAGGCTCTGGGGCACTTGGTGATGCTGGTCTTCAAGTCCGAGCAGAAGGGGAGGGACTGGAGGGTCACAGGTTCCCAGATGGGAACCTCAGCTGTCACTCAGACCTGCGCTGCTGTGTGCGCTGTTTGCGCCGCTGCACGGCCTGGCGTAGGGCCTCCCGCAGCCGTTCCTGGTTGTTGCAGATATTGTAACGTGTCAAGTGTAACAGCTTGTCCACATCCTCCTGGCTGTAGGTCACTTTTGTGTAGTGGTACGGGGAGTCAGAAGAAGACAGGTTCACCTTCCCAGCTGCCTTCTCCTCCAGTGTCCGTGGCACCCCTGTGGAGAGAGGCCAGTCTAGGCAGGGGGCCTGGGAACACCTGTGCTGAGGCCAGTTTGGAAGAGAGGTGGCCATGACTCACCAGGGGCCGAGTGGTCCTGGAAGGAGTCATTGACCAGAGGGAAGTGCAGCACGGTTGGGGCTTCAGGCTGGGTTGGGTCACAGAACACATGGCACTCCTGAGGTTGGCGTTGCTCCTCAGTGCTGGGTGAGATGGGTGGGAAAGGGATGCCCTGTTCCTGGCAGAACCGGCTCACAAGCTGCAACTGCTGCTGGGTGGGCAGAGCAGGCATTAGAGGGCCCCAGTGTGCTCAGTACGACGCATTCACTAAGATGTACGGGACAAATGCCCAAAGAGCAAACTGGAGACTCAATCTCACTGTGCCCTCCCTTCCAGCTCCTCTAAGGCTCCCCCGAGTTAGTGGCCAACAACCAGCCCTCTGAAAGTGGGAGCCATCCAGAAGTGGCAGGTATGCCAGGACCTCTTCAGGGTTAGATACAGCAAAGAACTGTGGTACAGACAGATGAAAATATCCCAGCTACTCAGCACCCACTCCCAGAGCAGAGTTAACTTCCCCCAGTAGGGGGTGACACTATCATTTCCCCTAATGGGAGAGGGGCCAGATACTGGCTGGATCCTAAAGTAGGTTTCATTTTTCATTCTAGAAGGCTACCTTAGATGGCCCACCATCTCCCCAACCTGAAAGGCTCCATGGAGGTTGTAATCCAGTGATAAGATGAGGTCCACATCCCGTGTTGGCTGCAGAAGGGGTGGGCAGCTAGTATTGATGAAGTAGCCAACATCCAGGAGGCAGAGGTGGGGTTCCATGGGTGTCAGCTGGTTGGGGAGCCCGTCCAGTTTGGTAGCTACAAAGGTTTGGGGTGGGAGAAGCACCATCTGTCATTGTGGGTCCAGGCCTTAAAGACAAGCGGTGGTCCCCACAAATCCTGCCAGAGCAGCATACCCCAGAGAGGAAAGGAGGTGGGGGTGTCGTGAGGCTAAGGGATGCTGAGAGCCTGAACCACACAGGGTACCTTTCCAGGTGGAGAAGTGTGGGTGGTGGAAATAATCCTTGTGGAGATGAAGGCCACGCATAAAGTTGTGGGTGGCCTGGGCAAGTGGCCGCTTTGTCAGGAGGCCAGTGAAGAACTCGGCAATCCTACCACCTGTTGTTGGTGGCTCTGCAATCTTCAAATGGGGGACCTGCTCTTTGTCTGCAGAGGCGAGAGGGGATGGGGTAGCATTAGGAAAAGAAGGCCTCCGATCCTTTGTCCCAGTCTTTGTGGGGACCCTGGATGGTAAACAGCTGAGGTCCACGATGCCTTAAAGATATTCCCAGCTGGCTGCCCACCTCGCTCCTATGGAAAGCCCAGGCACCTACCCAGGCTGGCCTGATCCTGAGCCCAGCGGTCCCAGAACTGGGTGGGTTCCGAGGCCCAGTACAAGCTGTCTTGGAGGCTGGCTGCAAACAGGTTGCTCCAGATACCTGAGGAAGGGGCGTCAGTGAAAACATCAACTGCTGCTACAGTCTGAACCCTCCCTCCCTCTGGCAGACCCGGGCAAGGGGAGGGCGTCCCTCTCAACCAGGCCCCTCTCCCAAGCCTCCCATTATTTAGCCTCCTCACCTTCCAGAAAGCAGATTCGGGACTCAGGGAGCTGCTTCACCAGCCGCCCCATGAAGAACTTGGAGCCAAAGAGCTCAGAGGGGATGAAGGCCCCGTACTTGGGAAAGCCGACTTCATAGGGAGAGAACTCACACCATTCTGTGAGGACAACACACAGGTCAGCCATGGAGCCAGGGACCTTGGGCTCCCAGACACCCCCCCGGACTCTATTTCAGGGTAGTCTGGGGACCAGGAGGCTCAGGCTTTGTTACAAGCATGGGACTTAAGGAGCTGGCAGGATGACAGACTTTGGTACTTGAACCAGAGGACGAGGGCATCAGAGTCAACTCTTCAATACAGGACTAGTCACACTGAACCCTACCACCCGTACAAGCACGGGCCCCAGCTCTGAAACCACTCACCCCCAAATTCAAAGGTGGTCAGGCCCCGCTCCTTGCTGTTGAGGGCACAGTAGATAGGCAGAGGGTTCTGGCCTCGACTCAGAGCCTCCCGTTGATCTGAGAGTTTATGCTCATGGGGCTGAGAGAAAGAGGAGCTCAACCTAAGCCCTCAGCTTCCTGATGCTGGGAGTCTTTCCCATGTAGCATCCAGAGATGGGTCCATTTCCAGACGGCTTTACCAACCCCACCTCTCTCCCTACCTCATCATGCAGCAAGGCCTCATTGATGAGGGCCCACAAGTTGGTAAAGCAGGTCGGGTGGCCCAGGCGGGCACGCTCAGCCAGCTCCTGCCGGTACCTCCACAGCTGGCTGGGGGCCAAGGCGCCCAGTTTGCTCTTTGTCACCTGGGTTTTCAGCAACTCAGTAGGCCCTGTCAGGTCCTTCTGAGACCACTCTGGGTCCTCATAGAGGTTGGCCAATGCCCTGAGGGAAGCCAAAGCTTAGGATTAGGGGATTGTTGTTACCAAACGACCCTCTACCTGGACTTCTCATCTCTTTGACTTTCTCTTGAAGGCCAGGTCTGGCCAGCACCTTCTTGTTCCCTGGAGTACACTGCGCTTCACTGCCAACATTTTTCTCAGTCCATGCAGTTTGCGCAGGGGCTCACGGGGCTTAGGAAATCTCTTTCACTACAGTCCTCCCCACTCCACCAGCTCTGCAGCCTCCAGTCCTCAGCTCCCAGCACGCTCACCAGGTGGACCCTGAAGCCCCAGTGATATAGGAGATGCAGTCCAGGAAACCAAGCTCCCTCAGGCCCGCTAGCTGCCCATATAAAGAAGTCATGGCCCGGATCCCACCGCCAGTGGCCATAACAGCAATCACAGGGATCTGAAAGACGAGAGCCAGGTTCAAAATAGGCCCGAGGAATAGAGAAAGCCGCACTGGGAAGAAATACGATAGTCAAGATGCGATTGAGTCCTGGGGCCAGCTCTGAGTTAGCCCTGTTGATCTAGTCAGAAACAAACTCCTAAAGGCCTCACTGCTTCAAACATTGGGGCTCCAGAAGAATGGCCTAACAAGTGCCAGCCCTCAAGGAGCCTGAGATCACTTTCTGGAAGCCACCAAGGCTCCTGCGGAAGTCTCCAAAAGGTCCTGCTCTCCAGTTCTGGGAGGCGACTCAGGCTGGTCTGACCCTGTAGGGCCCATTCTGAGTCAAGAGACCATCCTCATACCAGGTGTGTCTCATCAGCCAAATCTCCTCAGTCAGGTGGAAGAGTGCAGGTAGGCCTATGTGGAGACTCCCACCCTTGCGCTGCAAGTGCTTGATGTATCATCCTGATAACATCGAGGAAGAGGAACAGGGCAAGCAGGGCTTGCCAGCGACAAGCCTGAGCTGACACCAGCTCCAGGCTGCACAACCCTCCCAGCCCTGGGCCTAAGCAGGCATGAGGAAAACTCCACCCAGTAGTGCTCAGCCCCCAGACCTCGTCATCTTGGAGGTCTTGGTCCAACTGTAAGGCCTTTTTCAGGGCAGCAGCCACCACCTGCTTCCTCCTGTTCAGGAAGGCCTGCTCCTCAGGGCAGAGCCCACAGCCCAGTCGCACTGCCAGCTCCTTGGGTCTGAGGAGAAGGAAGAGTCCGGAAGCAGTTCTCAGCTCCATCACAGGAAAAGGAACTGGTTGACTTCACCGGCCAGACCCTTGCCCTCTCTCCTCCCTTCTCAGCCCTCGCCACCTCCTGCTGTGGAGTGAGGGGAGGGAGAACCCAGAGCCATACACGCATGTGACTGTAGCAGAGCAGACCATGGGACCAAGTGCACCCAGGGTCTAGGGCTGTCACCTCCACGTCAAATCTCTCCCTCACCCACAGCTCCAAAAATGATGGCAGAAGGGGCAGAAACGAAGGCCCACTACCCCACCTATTGGTGATGAAAAGCCACCCTCTCCTGAAGGTCATTTAAGGTCCTTTCTCAACAGCCTCCATGCCAAGGTTCATCCCTCCCTCTTCCTCTTGGTGTCCTAGCCTCCTTGCCTGCTTATCCAGACAGACACTGACCCTGAATTTCCCAGGCTGTATGCTGGGCAGGGCCTGCCCCCAAACTGTAGCAAATCCAAGTGGGAACATTGAGAATGGCCTATGCACACTGAAGCCTCCACCCGATGCACCCCACCCCCTGCACCCAGGAGCTGCTGTATCTCCCCTCCCCCAGGCCAGACCCTCCCCCATGCTGCCTGGGCACCGTTCCAGGCAGGCTCTCACCCTTCTTCCTTCTTCAGTTCCAGCCTCATCAGTGGTTCCTGGAAACCATGAGTACCATGATCAGAAAGGCTGGCTACTTCCACCCCTCTGTGGCCTCAGTGCACCCCAGTCCATCCCAAGAACCCTTGGGCCCCAAGCACTTTTCCAGGGTCCATACTTCCACCCATTGATTGTTTGAGGGAATGGCCTGAAGGGAGGATCAGCCACAAAAGAGGCTGTTTGCTCCAAGGCCAGGCCAGTGACAGGCCTGTGAACCCAGCTTCTCTTTATGACAGTTACCTGGGATGTGGGGAAGACGAGTCTCACCAACTCTGAAGAGGGTAGGGTGCATAATGGTACCTTCAGTTGCTCCTGGGGGTCATCCTTAGGAGTAGGGGGAGAAAGGACCTTAGCAAAGACCCCAACTCCCTGTGGTGGGGACAGAATAACGGTGGGGAAGGGAACAGGAGGGGCTCCAGGGGTCTCAGGAGCAAGGTGCTACCTGCAGGTGAACACTCAGATCTTGCTCCCAGCAGGCTGGGTAGTGGAAGAGGAAAGAACTGGTGCCCACAGAGGCAGCCTGTGGGCCCTCACAGGCCCCAGCAACCACAAGTTGAACTCTGCTCTCTGACCCTAGAAACAGGAACCAGAGGAGAAACTCAGGATGGTATCTCTGTCCACCAATTTAATTATCAAGTCTGTAGGGAAGTCCCTCTCTGACATGGTCCAGCTGGAGAGATGGAGCCTGGGGAGTCCCAGCATGGACTGGCCTCACAAGTTTTGTTCCCCGAAAGCAGCCAGTACTAGGTTCCCCCTCAGAATGGAGGAAGAGACAGGAATGAGAGCAGAAGGGCCACCTAAGGAGGATGAACTCACCCTCTGGGTCTCCTGTCTTCTTCAGTTGAACATGCAAACAGGAGAGCTCCCGAGCCTGTGGTCAAAAGATCCCCTTAGATACACACTGCACCCCTCTCTGGGACCCTACATTGTGGGCTCCTGGTCCATGCTCCCCAGAACACTGTTATATAACCCTCAGTCATTAAGCATTTGCTTGAGATTTATTCCCTTGGGGAATGTGCATACCAAGGTCCCCAACTCAGCCCACACGACCCAGGCTGTGGTGAGCCTACTCAGCCTGGGAGAAGAGTAGACAGCAAGAGGAATGAGCTACCAGGGGAAGCCCTGGGCCCTCACTCACCACGAGGATGCCATTGCTGATGAGCTGTTCCTCACAGTCTGTCCTAGAAAGAGGTCCCCAGTGACTCTCTGCAAGAGCCCAGGCACCCCTCCTCTACCAAGGAGAGGTACCAGGCTCGGTGAGCTGCACTGCCCTTCCCAGAAGGAAAGTCTCCACTGCCACCCACCAGGCACTCCTGAGCCCCCTACTCACAGACTGTGCAGCCGAAATTCAACTTCCAGGCGCCCGTCCTCCTGAAAGAGAAGCAAGTTAGAGGCACTGTCAACAGAGATGGCAGTGGGAGATGCTGAGGCCATAGAGCTGGGGAAAAGCCACTGTCCCTTTCCACAACTCTCTATCTATATGCCTTGGACTGTTCCCAAGAGGTTGTGCTTCTGATCAGAAGGTGAGATACAAGTTGGGGACAGGACTGCTCCTTGGTGAAAAGTCGCCTGAGAGCCCCAGCCCACTCCCTGAAGCAGGGGAGCCTCTGAAACCCTGTCCTCAGAGCTGCCTCCCCCCACTTCCCTGCACACAGCTGTACCTGAGTGCTCAGTGAGAAACTCTGGCGCCGAGATTCCCCAGCTTGCAGAGTCCCTATGTCAAAAAGCACTGACAACACGGGGTCATCTTTAGTGAGCAGGTCTTGGTCAAAGACTTTCAGTTCCACAACATTCTGGAAGAGGCGAGAGAGCGGCAGCTTATACAGGAAGGAGGGGATGAGAGGCAAACAGGGCAGGAGATGGCAAACTAGGAGACATGTGGTAATGGGCACAGGGGAAATGGCAAGGGCAGATTCGGTGCCTGGACTACCTTGAGCAGCCTGTGGATCCGGAAGTGGAAGCTCTGATTCCAGACTGGGTTTCTGCTATTCTTGACTGTGCGTGTCTGGAGCGTGTGGCTGGAGGCTGTGGGCAGGTCCAGAGTCACATAGCAGTCGGAGGATGTCACTGCAGGAAAGAGGAGCACATGTCTTGTAATGATCAAGAACCCTTCCCAGCCTACCACTGAGTCTACTTCCTTCTTCCTGAGATACTGTATCCATAGGGCAGAGCTTTCTGCCACTTTTGGGACCCTTCTCTCCAGTAGACCCCTGCAGGAGGACCTCCTACCAGCCCAGTCCTTGTAGCCCCTCCCACTGGCACTAACTCCTCTCAATCAGCCCCCACCTGTTCTCTGGGCTCAGTTAAGGGCCAGGGAAGCAGTGTGTTTACCTAGGTCCTTGGAAGGCAAGCCATTAGCCTGGAGGACACGTACAGTCAGCAGGCATGTCCCCGCCACCTTTGCCTGCAGATAGATGGATGGGGCCAAATATGACAGGGCCACAGGGGAGGTTGGGACAATCTCTTAAAGTTCACCCATCAGAATCCCAGAGTGGCAAGAGACACTGAATCTACACGGTGACACCTTCTCCTAATTAAACACCACGCTGTGCCAGCCACATACCAAGGATTCAGCATATATTTACTCAGTTGTCACACATCCTATTAAGGATGCTATGACCATAACCAACCGTGGAAGGAAACTGAGGCCACTCTCTTAAGGCACGGTTGGGATTAAAACACAGGCAAGCTGACCTTTTAATAGGTATGGTTCCTTCTGTCTTTTTATCCCTATTGACTCACCTCCCCACCCCACCCCCACCAAGCAGCTTTGTGTGAAGGGAAAGGATGGACTACATTGGGGCTCAAGCAAATGAATGAGCTGTAACTGGTGCTATCTACCCCATCCTGGGGATGGGTTCTGGGTCAGGATAGCAGCTGCCAACCCAAACCACCCAACACTGCTATCCTCCAGATCTGATGGGGGTCTCCAGAGCTCCTTTAAATCCCCTCTGCTTCTGGAGATGTGGATATCTCCAGTGTGCCCAGGCAGAGGAAGCTTGTGCCACCTGGTCCTTCCTTTTGGTCTTCAGCCATATCTCTAGAAAGGTGCCAACGGTCAAGTTCAGGGAGCTCCATGGTCGGGAGCAAAGCTGAGGAAGTTCATCTCTGATGCGGCCCCTGGGCTCCCACATGCCAAGTAACCGAGTCAGAGGCATGGAGCAGCTACTTCTTTTGAAGCCCCCAGAACAGTAGATAAGATCCCCAGAGTTCCCAGGGAGTTCTGCCTGGAACCCGTTCCTAGGACAGACCCCATCCCAGTTATGGCCTTGTCCCTGGCTTCTACTTTGTCTGAACCTGAAGCTGGAAAGCATCACCTCGCTCCTCTTAGAAACAGTAGCAACCAGGCCCTACATGGGGAGCCAAGTCAGAAATGGGAGCCCAGTGCCCTTAGGAGCCTTACCAGAGCCATGAGACCAAGTCCACGGGAACAGGTATGATGGGGGAAGTGGCCACAGGACCAATGACAGTCAGCTTTAAACCCAGAGCTGAGGTGAGCCAACTGGCCACACATTCCTCTCAAATCCCTCCCACAGACTCCTCCGCTCCACCCAAGCCCCACGCCCACTGCTGACCCAGCCACCTGCCCAGGAAGTGAGACACCTGAAGCAGATGCTGGAATCAGTGGCACCCCGGGAGTTAGCCACGGGCTCCCTGAGGTCCCACTCTCCCAACCAGCCCTAACTTAGAGGGGTTCTAGGAGAACTTGCTGCCATAGGCTGAGCAGGCCAGCAGACCGTGGCTCCCCAAAACAGCAGTGAGCAGTGGGGCCAAGCATCATGTCGCCGTGGGTCCTTTCGCAACCTTCCCAGTGCCAGTACGACAGGAATGCCCAGTCTGAACTGGAGCCCTGGGCAATCTCGGAAGAGTACCTCAGGCCCCATCAACCGTAAAGGGGAGTGGCTTTCACATAAATAGCTCTTCAAAGTCGTGTCTAGGCTGCCTCCACCCCTGGAGCTGGCTGGCCAGAGATGAGGCCTGTGGGTTGGCATGTGGGAATAGGAGTGCTCCCTGCTCTTCAGCTGAGTGAGGAGTCTGGATGTGGAGATCAGCTCTTCCCTCAGAGAGCCACTCACAAGGACCATGGTTCCTGTCCCTTCCTGTTTAGACTTAGAGAATAGGGGTCACTCTCAGGGCTCCAGATGTGCCGGCTCCTCAGGAACTGGAGAAGGAAAAGCAGTCTGGGACCAAGCTAGAGACAGCATTGGTGGCCCTGAACCAATCAAGGTCCAGCCAGCCAGTTATAACACAACTGTTGTGGGTAGCATCCCAAGCCAGGATCTGGCTTGCACCCCTCAATCGGGGTCACCCTGAAACTTTTACCTGAACATTTAAGCCCTTGACAGGCCATGGAAGGCAACTGTGATGGGGAGCATGAGAACAGATATATCAGCACCGTCTTTTATTGATTGTCTCCTCTATGCTGGTCCATGACTATCCCCATAACAGCCCTGGGAGCCAGAGCCATTATTATCTCCACTTTACAGTCGGGGGACTGATGCTAACAGCAGTGACTCACCCAAAGACATAGCACTGGTGACAGGCACTGCTGTACCTGACCCATGCTTCCTTGTCCCTATGTGGTAACTTCCTGGGCACCCTCACCCAGACCTGCCTGGGTGAGGTCCTCCAACTATATTTCAGGTTTCTTCAAGGCTGATCTCAGCCCACGCAGGAACCCCGGCAGCAGCCAGTACATAGGCAAACTCTAGGTTGCTTCTAGAATCAACTCCCGACACGGGCTGTCCTCTGCAGTGTCTGTGAGGGTCCCATCAATCAAGGCCTGCGGCCCTCGTAAGGGAGTCCACCAGCTGGAAGTAACTGTACTTGAGGTCATATTCCATGTCATACCAGAAATTCACTGTGGAGAGGAGAGGGACCTGGAGGTGAGGGCCCTTCTTTTCGGTCGGAGCCACCCCCAGCCAATACCTTGTTGGGCCCTGGTTGCCCTGGGTAACCTTACCAGCAATGCAGCCGTGGGACTGCTGGACATGGTGGAACCACAGGGCTGGCAGGTACAACAGCTCACCGGCCTGCACTGTGCAGTGAAGGGCCTGTGCCTGGCTGTAACTGGGGTACCGGACCAGGTCTGGAGCCAGGGGATCCAGTGGGATCCAGGGCACCTAGAGACACAGCAGCTGCCTGGGAGCAGGCTCTGAGGAGCCCAAGATCTCTAGCTCTGTCCCTTCTCCTCCTTGAAGAGCCAGACTCAGAATTTTCAGAGTGGGGTGTCACCTCCCCAGACACTTTGTGCCTACTCCCCAGGAGCCTACCCCTTCCCCAGAACCTAAGAACAGAACAGACACCTTCTCCATGGCCTCCTCGTCCACCACCCTAAACGTGCCCTCTTCGGTCAGCTGGTAGGTTGCTGGTGTGTACAAATCTAAAGACAAGGTCAGAGAGAAAAATGACCAGCAGCCTTTCAGGCTCTCCCCACCATAACCAGTCCAGGGTTCCCTGCACACAGAGACCAGAGGGCTGGGAACTTAAGGCTATACCTCAGGCCTAGGCATCTAGCCCTCCCTGGGCTCCTGCTGCCCGCCCTCCACCACTGGCTACCAGCTCCTTTTAGGCCAGGTCACCTACCATAGGGAATGAAAGGCCGGTCACTGGGTGGGTGTAACAAGAAGTGTTTCTCGCCAGATAATACACAGTACAGATTCTCATAGTGGTCCTTGTGCACTGCCAACACATGGAAGGCCTGGAGTTGAGGGGAGGAAGGCAGCCCAGCCTGCCCTCAGCACCACACCCCAACAGAGCCTACAGAAAGAGGGAGAGCCCACACAGGATCAGCAGACTTGGAAACTCCGAGGACTCTAGCAAGCATCACAGAACTTGGCGACCAGAGACTGAATATGGACTCCCTTAATCAGGAGGGGAAGCAGAACCAACAGGCTCTATGTCCCAAGCCCTGCTCTCCTATCCATCTGACTTTGAAGAGGCTTCTCAAGACCTAGAGGGTTATGGTGTACCCTGTCCCCAATGTCCCCCGTTCTCAAGAGACCCTTGGTGGTGTCCTAGTCCCAAAATACCAAAAGAAATCTGAGGACAGCTAATCCTTCCGAGGCCCGCCTTTCTTCTTCTGCCCCATCAGCTCCCTCCCCACTTCAGGAGTCCCCCCACCTACAGGATGTCACTGCAGCTGCCTCACCCAGCCAGAAGTTCACGGCATCAGGCATCTTTCCTGTGGGACAGGGTGAGTTAGTACCAGGCTGAGGACTACCCATGCACAGGGCAGTTACTCAGAAATCTGGGTGGGAGCAAAGGAATGCCAAGGAGTCTGGGAAAAGGTGACGCTGGGAATGTGACCTCTGGGGCAGAAGGGAGAGCAGCCCTTTCAGGGTTTCTGTTCTTATGTCAAAGCCTGGGGTGGGCAGGTAGGTGGCATCTGATCCCATAGAACCAAAACCAAAGGCAGAAAATGGGAAAGCAAGCTGACCCCTTTCCCTCCACTTCATCCCCATGCCCCCTGCCTCCTGCCCCTCCACTCACCCAGTGACTCAGAGGCCCAGGGCACATGGGACTCGATGTCTGACAGAAGCTGGGGCAGCTCGGTGGACAGGTTGGAGCACTGCTTCTGCACATAGAGGACTCCTGGGTGCTGCGCCCGACCCTCCAACACATCCAGCACATGGCTCATGGGCAGGCAGCGTTCCGCAGGCATCACAAACCGGTCCCCTCGCACAGCATCTGCATAGCCATCTGGGGTCACAGCCACGCTCACCTCTGTGGAGCCCACTGTGGCTCTGAAGGAATAGACCCTTGGTTTGGAATCTGCTGCTAATGGCCACTGGTCCACCCTGCCCCAGAAGGAAAACCTTACCTTAAGTAGGAAAGGGACCACTTCTGGAGGGCTGGCCAGTGTTGCAGAGCATTGCGGATAATGCAGGGCCTATTGGGGCACACCCAATCCCGGTAGAAACACAGTGGACTTGGAGGCCCATCCAGGTAGGGCACAGCATGAGGTACACTGAGGTCTTAAGAAAGAAATGGGGAGCAGGGGTCTGAAATCAGTGGGTGGCACCTTCTGTCACACTGCACAAGAAATCCTCTATCATAGACGTCCTAGGCAAGGCTGCTGCTGAGCAGGGAAGCCTGCAGAATGGACCCCTCATTTCTCTGCCTGAAGAAGCAATCGTTCGGCAGCATCCTTTAGGAAAGGTAGTCACTGAGCTGGTGGCCTCAGGCTAACTGTAAACGGGGGTCTGGCTCTGGGATGCCCCTCCAATGGTGAGACTCACTGAGCATCTGAAATGGGCCCAGCACTAGGCCTGGCCACTGTGATCCCGAAATCTCAAGCAGGTTACGGCCTAGCTGTCTGGGGAGATAACTACCCCATGACAACAACAGAAGTCAGGCAGGGGCTGAGCTGAGCTTTGGGTCTCAACAGGAACAGCAGCAGCATCTTTAGCCACCTTGGGCAAACACTTGGCCACTGTGCCACCTACCGAGATATTTTAAGTGGCTGTGTCACCTTTAAACTGGGTGTGGTGGCTCACAGGTGTAAAAACAGCACCTGGGAGGGGGAAGTAGGGATTGTCAGTTCAAAGCCACCTCAGCTACAAAACAAGTTCAAGGACATCCTGTTTGTGTGCAGGAGTGCTTCTTTCACAGAAATCATCAGGTATTTCTTTAAGGAAACTCAGGATTCTACTAAAGAAGCTAAGTACACTTTCACGAAAACGTGCTTATTATCCCAGAATGCAGCATGTAGTACTTAGCGGACACTCATGATACTGCTGACGATGGCATGCCACACCACACCTGGCTCTACAGTCTCTTTGGATTTATCCTAACCCAATCCTGCCCTTGGCCTGGCTATCTCGAAATCCTGTAGATTGTACCTTCTTTGTCTCTCAAACCACCCTTTCCTTCCCTCCGCTGCTCTGGGTCCGGTCACACCGACAGGCCCCCTTCCCTGGCCACCCCTTATAACTAACCTGTCACCTGTCAGAAACAGGCCTTATCTCTGTGCCTATTTAGCTTTTCTCCACAGATTTTTTCATTACCTGACCCTGGATAGTTTTTCACCCATTTATTTACTCATTCTCCATCTCTTTCAGCAGAACAGAAACACAATGGCTTGAATGATCGCCATGGTTCCTGGTGCATCTCTAGCGCCTTAGCATGCAGTGGGTGCTCAGCAAATATAAAGTCAAAGGAAAGTGCCTCACAGTCCCTGGCTGCTGCTGCTGCAGCGAACCAACTGGTCTTTCTGGTGGGACCCCACTTCCTTTCAAGAGCATCTACCCGAAAGGCAATTGCATCTTGTCGTGCACCTTGTGAAGACTCCACTGACAGCTCACTGCTACCCCTGGCAGAATGCAGTCCACCCTGCATGCGTTCAGGCTGCTCCACGACTAAGTCCAGCCCACGTTTTTCCAGTCTGGTTTGCTACTGTCTCATGTCTGACCCTGACCACAGGCCCTCGACTCTGGCTGGGTTTCATGCCTGCTGTTCCCTCTCTGGGCTTTTACGAGAGCAGAGTGCTTTGCTTTGTTAATGTTCAGCCTTACTGTCTGACCAAACACTTTGGGACCAATCAGCAAACCCCAGACAAGCGTCTACGGCCTTCATTTTACCCAAGGTCATGCCCATTCGTAGTTCCATCTCCATGCTGCCTGCAATCCCTTGCAATCAGTCAGAAAGTGAGTATCTTTAAATTGGACCTGGGGACCACATGAGAGACATTGGTGGGCCCACGAAAACTGCAGAGAAGAGCTAGTCATGTATTTGCTGTCCTGAACAGGGGTAAGAATCATCAAGCAGACCTGGGAAGGAGGAACAACAGCCCCCCCCCCCAAGCAGTAATCTTAGATGGGAACTGGGGCTCAGGACAACTAAGTTGCTTTTTGGGGTCTATTTTGCAATGCTTGGGATTGAACCCAGGGCCTCCTACGTACTAGAAAAACATTACCACTGTGTTACTCTACCCTGGAGTTTAAAAATGAGTAGAAACCGACTTGTTTTGTTTTTTGGGAGAGGAAGTGGCTCTGGCCTCAGAGATCCCCCTGCAGCTGCCTCCTGAGTGCTGGGATTAAAGGCATGCACCATTACCACCTGGTGTGAAACTGCCCATCTAGCCTTAGGATTTTAACTATACCAGTTTTGTTTGCTCTTCGTTTCGAGAAGAGCTATTTTTCTCCCCTAGAGCTTCACACTGAACTCCAAATAATTCCTGTGACCCAGCAATTCAATTAAAAATTGAACTGACAAAGGTCAACATGAACCTGTTCCAAGGCTCTCAGTCCCCACTGTTCCCTACACATAGCCAGCACACACCCTTAGCGGGCTCCAGTGACCCTGCAACCGTCCTCTATATCACTTCTGTGCTACACGGCTGGTATGATCACAGGATTGCCCCGGGCCTCTAAGTTGTGCGGAGACAGAAAACTTCTTTCTCTCTGTCTCTCTGTGCGTGTGGCGGCGGTGATGGTCTATGCTTGCGCATGCATGGGTGGAGGCAATTGACAGCAGGTGTCTACCATTCTCCACTTTATTTTCTGAGCGTAAGTCTCACACTGAACCTGGAGCTCAGCAGTTGCTAGGGTGACCAGCCAGCGAGCCCCTGGGGTCCTCCAGACTCTGCCTCCCAGCTCTGGAACAGGGGCAGACATCCTCATCAGGCCCGCGGGGATCTGAACTCAGGTCATCATGCGCTTAAGTACTTTACCCACTCAGCTAGCGGTCTCTCCAGACCTAAATACCCTCACACTGGCGAGATGGCACAGTAGATAAAGACGACATTTGTTGCCAAATTTAAACACACTGAACACACACATTCTGACTCACAGAGGTACTTAAATTTTGTTAAGTGAACAGCCAAGTATTTGCAGCAGAATTATTGAAAACAAAAGATTAAAAGACCTGCATGCCTATCAATAATGGGTACCCTGGTTCACAGATGTGAAGATTTGAAGCAGAGGCACCTGGAATGCCCTCTAGGACCCGATGCAGCAAAGAATGCTTAGCAGAACTGTCTTTCTGGACAGCTAAGGGGGTGTCAGTGAAGCTTACTTTATTTACATTGCATACAGACGTGCCTGCACTACTGTTCAGTAAGAAACGACTTAGTAAAAAGGGAAGGAGGAGGAATGAGGTAGTGAGGTTCGTGGAGGAAACATAACACCTAGTAGTGAAACAGCCAGTATTACTTGGGTGGGTCTCTACAATCCTCAAAGCTTGGAGTTCGCGCTGAACGAACGCTCGCAGTCGACCGCTTCTCTCCTCAGAACCCACCAGCATCCGAGATATTTGAGGTCAAAGAGTCTTCGGTACCGAAAATGCAGCAACGCAGAGCACAGGGACTAAGCATCCGGCTGGCTTTGAGAACGGCACGACTACCGTCGGAGCTGGGCTTTGAACGAACAAACCCACAACTGCACCCCACGAAGGCACCGGGACGTGCGACCGTGAGCTGAGGGCTCGCCGTCCACTAGCTAGAGAAGGGTGACATACGAAAATGTGTGGCCACCAGAAGGCCACTCATGCACACACGATCTGAGTTCCGGTACCCCAGGATCTCTCCACATTGTCACCACGCGGACCCCACTCACCGCGAGCCGCAGCCGGGAACTCTTGCAATGCCCTTCGCACAGAATCCAGTGCCGCCTCCGCCATGACGCCCGCGGGAAGAGAGCCCGCCCCTATTTCCGCTCTAGGCTCGCAGCCCCGCCCCCATTTCCGCCCTCGCCCCGCCCCTCAGGACAAGCGGCGCTTTCGGAGTTTTCTAGCCAATTAACAAATGATTGTGTTTATTGACAATTTCATACATCGGTACAAACGAGACGTTAAAACAGCCCCGCCCCGTACAGCCGAGGAGGAGACAGGCGCCACAGTATAAAAGTTATAAATAAGGGTCTTTTCAAAACTGGGATGGGACAATCTGGACGTGGGCGGCTGTTGCCAGAGGCCTCAGACATGCAAAGGGAACTAAGCGCCGCTGGCCACAAGACCCAATCCATGCAGGGTAGAGGCGCAGGGAAACACCGGCTCCTGGCTCCCTCAAGAAGGGTACGCTGGCTAAGACCCTCTAAGAACCTGGTGGAGGTCAGGGCAGCCCTATTGCAGTGGGCGGATTTCTAATCTGGATGACAACGGGTCGGCACTTAGCTGATACTGTTCTTCGAGCTAGAAGTTTGACCAGGCGGGTAGTAAAAAAAATGGGAATACATGGTTTGGGTGGACTTAGGACACTCCAGCTGAACCTCCAAAGCTAAGCACCCATTAAAACCATTTCTTTTTAGCCTCTGCCTCTAGAGCTTGAAAAGCGATTCGGCAGGTTTTTGTTGTCCAAACCTGGTGAAATGTCACTCTGCCATACCTGATGCAGAGGGAAGAAGGGCCCAGAGACACATACTCACCAATTCTGTAACTACATCACTACTTGTCCCTACCTACAGCCTGTCTATGCCTTCTCTTTACCTTCTAATAATGACCTTAATTCTATCCCCTACCTCTGCCACCTGCCTGTCCACCTATCACTTTTCCAGCATGTCTCTTGCCCAGACCCACCGCTCCACAATCTTCAGCATTCAGTATCTCTGGGCACCCAGCACGGCCTTTGAAAAAGAGCCTCCTCCATGAGCCAGGTGTCCCATAGCCATCTCCTGTCAGCCTGGCTGCGGACAACCAAGATCCCAGAATTTTAGTGTGCTCCTTTTCATGTTTCTGGATAAGAATTCTAACGAAGCCAGGCTAGTGAAGTTGAGGCCAAATGTGAAGAAACCAGGTACATGTACCAGCCAGGCAAGTATTCTAACAATGAACACTCAACTGTGTATACAGTGTGTGTGTGTGGCCAAAGTCCTAGGAAGATGGGCCAGTGCCCTGTAAACCATGAGGGAACTCCCAATACAGGTTCCTGATTGCGCATTGCCCAGGATAGAGGGAGAAAGTGGTCCCTGGGGCTTCAGTAGTCCTCTAGAGACCAGGGTTAGAGAATTAAGAAAGCCTAAAGGGTCGAAGAAAGTAGGCCAGGCTTCGTGTTTGCCCAGCAGAAGGCTTTACTGTCCTGCAGCAAGATCCCACAACTGGCTCCACAAGGAAAAAAAGGGATGGGGGTAGAAAATGCTGGGCTCTCTTGCAAGGAGAATGGGAGTGGAATGTGGGGGCTCAGGTCCTAATACAACTCAAGTCTTCTAAGGGCTGGGAATCCCCTGGAGGGCCAGGCAGCTCTACCTTTCTTGACTGCCAGGAACTGGGGAAAACCATGCCTGCTTTGGCAGCCAGGAGAGTGCAGCTGGTGCAGGGGTAGAGGCAAGGGTCTATAGTTGGCTTAGGGCACTAAATAGCACTTCGCCTTTCATCTCTACCCCAGAGTACCCTGTGTATGCTCCACCCCAGGGAGCTGATCCCTGAAGTAATTTCAAATGGCTTCTAAGAAAAGAAGGCCAGCCCTTCCCGATGTCCCCAGATGAGGCAGGCTGCCCTCCTACCCCTCACAGCACCAAGATGACATAGACTCAAGACTGTCCTGCTGTATCCTCGGTGACCTCCCCGAAATCTCCGTCCTCTCTCAAGGAAGTGAGGCAACAGTCAGGGAAATAAATTAATAAATACAGGTACAGGGGCCCCATGAGGAGCAGCTGGGAAAGCTGCTTTGCCTCTGAGCACGGATCCCTGCCATCCACTCCAGACATTCTCACAGGTTCTGAGGAGCAGAAGAAGGGCTACAGTTTGGAATGGGAGCATTTCTCTCAGGACAGGCTTCTGGAACTCAGAGTCTGCGCTCCATACGCTGCTCCACAGCTCGAAGCAATAGTTCCGAGTACTGCTCCAACAGGGCCTGAGTTTGCTCAGCCCCCACAGCCCCAGGGCTGCCACCCGGGCTGGACAGCGCAGCCCCAGTCAGGGCCTCTAGCTCCTGCCGCACTGAAGAGAAGGTGTCTCTCAGGAGACGGGTGATGTGGCTGTGCTCTTCTGAAGGAGTCTTACAGCTGGTCACCTGCAACAAGAGCACCGCCAGTGAGGTGGAGAACCAGCAGAGAATGGGTACAGGAAAGGGGGGCTCCACACGGGCCTAGCCTGCCCAGAAGGGACTAGCTAGGAGTTCCACGCATCAGTACGATCAGAGCCACTCTGATCCGTGACCCAGATGAAGGTCCCTCCAGATGAACAGAACCATCTACTTCTTCTTGATCACTTTTCCCAACAACCCACCCAGGCTACACTTCTCCTTCAGACGTGGGTACTGTTAAATAGTTTCCTATGTCTAAAGAGCCCACACCATTTTGGGCTATGAAAAAGCATACTATTAATAGTTACACTGAGACAACAGGCACGAACTGGGATTTTCTTGAACAGGATGATGTTCTAAGCTACAACCCTGTCTTGAGTGCTCCCGTTTTTGGCTAGAAATGACCAATAGATAGTGGGGTTGAGGCCTGACCTGGTTTCTCGGAATATTTCTGAATGCTCCCCCCACCCCGTGTGTAGGAGAACCCTGTTGCTGTTCTCTCAGCAGTAAAGCATGGAACACTGCCGACAAGCTGTCTTCCCACCGCTTGCTGCCCAATACTCACCAAGCGGTAGAGCTGCACTGCCTGGTGCACATTCCCCTGGAGCTCTGCCACAAGCTGTTCACATTGTTGCAGGCTCAAGGCCAGTTCTGAAGGACAAACATCAGTGAGGTCCAGCTGCTCTTTCAGGCATCCCAACTCTGGGCTCTCAGAGCAGTGCTGTAATCCCCGCCAGCCCACAGGCCCTGCCCCTTTGCCCATTCTCTTCCAACACCTTTCCTGACACCACACAGACAGAGCTTAGAGGAAAAGCTAGCTCTAGCTCCAGCCCGAAAACCAGCCCCAGCATACGGAATACATTAAAGGGTTGAATGGATCATAGGGAGATCATGAAGAGTGGCAGGAGTGTCAAACCACCAGGAGTGTGACTTATAGACAGAGACAGGAACAGACAGGACGGAGAATGCCAAAGGCTGGATGCACATACATGAGATGGAGTCAGAAAGTGGCCAACAGAGACAGGAAGAAGATAGGGTGACAGATGAGACTGGGGAGCTGTGCACACCTGAGTCCTGGCTCAGGGCTGCCCCTGGCCTGGTGCATTCCATGGGGTTAGGAGTCTTCTCAGGGGATGGGGGCTGCAAGCTCTCAGGGTCTTGGAGGAGGTTGCTGACTGGCAGTTGCTGGGCACAGGGGTGGTTGGGGCCAGGATGAGTCTGGTACTCTGTCCTAGGTTTAGGAGTGGTACCCTCCCCTAAACAGGCCCGCCTTTCCAATGTAGTGTGAGCCTTTCCTAGGCTCGTCAGGGATCCAGATTGTTCTGCTTCATTATGGACTCGGCCCTTGGTTGCAGGTGAGAATGTGGTCAAGGTAGGACGGTCAGGCAGTGGTTTAGGGATGTCCAGGACAAGGTGAGCCCGGCTAGGCAGAGCTAGCTTGTTGAGTGGTGAGATTCGGATTGGTGTAGGAGCTTGAGGTTCAGCCGCCAGGCCCGGGTTCTCCCCAACAGAAATGCTACGAGCTAGCTTGGCTGCAGAACTGGTGGTGGGGTTCTGGCAGGAGTGGGGCTGAGATGGGTAGCTATCAGCTTGTGGCAGGGATCCTAAGCAGCCTTGGATCTCCACCTCTCGGAAGAGCAGTGGACGTGATGAAGGCACCTCATCTGCACCGAAGACAGGGACAGATGCAGGTCACGTTGTGGGGAAGGTATGCCAAATGCTAGGGCTCAATCCCTAGTTGCTAGTTTCCTCCTGAACATGACCACTCCAAGGGACATGTAGTGACAAGCATAGAGATACACCAGGGCCACACTGGGCCCACCTTCCTCCAGCATGCCCACATACATATCCATATTCCCCATAGCCTGGAGCAGAGCACACCAGGTTACTTACCCTGTGGCACTAGACTGTGCACAGACTGGGCTTTCTGGAGTCCAGCTAAGGAGCGGGCTGGAGCCATTTTCTTGGGGGCCCAGCTGTTATGCAGGTTGTTACGCTGTCGAGGTAACAGCACAGGAGCCACCTGCTGGGGGCCAGAGTTGCTAGAAGAGGGTTCCATTTCTGGGGGTGCTCCTGGGGGAGTGGCACCACTGCCTTTCAGCTGGTCACCAGACACCTGTGACACCTGGTCAGATCTTGGTATCAGGACCAAGCTTGAGGAGGATAAAGATGGTTCCCTACAGGGAAAAAGGGTTTAGAACGGGTCCAGAGAAGGCTCAGTGTTTTCCTCCCTCTAGAATTGCCTGCCAGATGCTCTCACAGACAGAGAGGCACCAGGAGAGGACAATCACAAAGCAAGACAGGGTTTGGGTAAAGCCACTAGTTCCAAAGCTTTGTACCCTTTGGGAGAGGAGGAAGAGGACTTTGTACCCTTAGGGAGAGTACAGAAGAAGGTTACATGCTGTGCCAGGTGCAAGAGCCCCAGGCCAGCAGAACCATGTGGGGTATACCTGAGGGGGGAGGTCTGCACTTGCAGCAGAAACCGTGATGAGATGCTCCGAGACTCTGTCCTTTCTAGGACCCGTGCTGGACCCCCTGTAGGAGGCACAGAAACCGTGAACTGAGTCAGAAGTTAAGTTCTTGCCTCAGGTCTTGCCTCTTCTTAGAAACCTAAGGCACTGCCTTCCATACCCTCCCTTTCAGGTAGGCATGGAAGGGAGGCGGGCAGACTCCACTGACTGAAGGATGGCCCAACTGACCACACCTGGAGCAGCCCCATTGGCCAAAGTCTCAAAGTGTTGTTTTAGAAACTGCTCCTGGTCCGGCGTATGAGGGCCACCTTCTTGTAGCCCACAGAGGCCAGTGCCTCCCTCCTCTTCTTCTTCATCACCCTCGGCTGGCTCTTCAAGGTCTGAGGAGATGCCATCCACACTTAGGGGCTCTGTGCTCTCAGAGTCTGGATGTGGGGGAGGGGAGACACATCTGACTGTACCCATCTGTCACAGGTGCCCCCCTGCCCCTGCTTCAGTCAGTTGTCCCTTCCTCACACTGCAGCCTTACCTTCATTGGGGTGCTCAGGACTGGAAAGCCGGCTGCTGCTGTAATCCACAGAGCACGCACTGTCGGGACTGTGCTTTTCTGAGCCCCTGATGCCTGAGTAGACTCTTCCTAGGGAGCCTCTGCTTGGAGCCTGCACCTGGAACGCACTGCCAGGAAGGCAGCAAAGACAAGGAAAAACAGTGAGCAGGGGTCAGCGGCTCCACTGAGGTGGCAGACAAACCCCTAGGGCCTGGCGGCCAACCACTGCCTAACTGAAAAAACTCAGAGGGCTTCATGGCCCTATGTGCTTGGGCCAGGACACAACCCTTGCCTGGTATCCATGGTGGGGCTGTCACTGGGCTCTGGGTAGACAATACCCTCTTCAGTGGGTGAAGGCTCCAGATCTTGGGCAAAGACACCTTCTTCTTGTGACAACAACTGAATAATGTGGGGGCAGGAGCAGGGCTGGGAAGCATGAAGCCGAGGGGCCTTTTCCTTCTGGAAACATAAAGAAAGGGGCACCTATGAGGGCTGCTGATGCGAGAAGAGAGTGTTGAGAGGAGGCAGAGTTGGCAAGGATTTGGTGAACACTGATTCTGAGGAAACAGAGTACTCCAGCTCTGGGAAAAGGCAACAGAAGCCAGGCTGGGCTCTGGCTGGAGAAAGCCAGCTCACCTGAACAGCACATGAGAGTACGGGGGCCTGCGGACCATGCTTCCCAGGATCAGACGGGGACATAGCCAGTGAGTCCTGGCTTGGGCCTTGAGGGCTTGGGGCCAAGGTCTCCAGCTGTCTCAAGTCCAGCATGGAACGAACACTCAGCTCCACACCTGGCTGAGCCCAGCGCCCTCTTCTTTTGGGTCCTGTGTTGGCTACAGGGGTTGAGCCCAGGAACTCCATGGTCTCTTGCTCCTGGTGATTGTAGGTGAAAAAGGAGTAATAATTAGAATCACACTATCAANGAGAGAGAGAGAGAGAGAGAGAGAGTCTGCATGCCCGGCACCTTCCATGTACTAGCCCATTTCATCTTTACAGCAAGGTTACAGAGAAGGCAACATCATTATCCCAGGTCTTACATGTGATGGAACCACAGCACAGATTTCAGTGACTAGCCCAAGCTCACGGAGGACAGTAAGTGACCTGTAAGCCAGGCTGGCTTTAGAGTACATGCTCTGAGCTGCATTCTAGACCCTCAAAATAGGAACTCTTCTAGTTTCTACCTCTACCTGGTGTCTTATATAGTCTAAAGCTAGGGTTCTAAATAATCCTGTTCTCTGAAGACACCCATCAGAACCCTGAGTCTCTTCACAGCAATAAGGACAAACCAACAACAAAGAACTGAGGCCTGGCATAGCCAGAGAGTACCAGATTCCACATCACCAATGGAGTGCTAGACTCAAAATCCCAACTTGGAACATGTGAGGGCTGGGCTGCTTTGGGGCATGCTGAAAAGATCTCGCCCTCTCTGCGACTCTGCAACAGTCACAGCCATAGGTCTTGGAGCCTTTCCCTCTGACCGTTCTGAACTTATATCCTCACTGGGGTCTTCAGAACTATAGTGTTCCTAGTCTTCTACTTGCTGGACCCTTGCTTTCCTGGACTTTCGTTCCAACCATGTGACTCACAGCACGTTTCTACTCCCCAGCACATGCTGGTGTCTGTTATTGTTGCTTTGGTTTGTTCAAGCAGAGTGTGGTGGTACAGGCCTTTAATCCTAGCACTCAGAGGCAAAGGCCCTGTAGATCTCAATGAGCTCCAGGCCAGCCAGGCAGACACTTCCTCTAGAACAGCTAGTCATCTGATACAAGAAGGAAGACTGGTGCTCCCTCAGCCCTCATCCCAGACTAGACATAAGGCCTTCTTTGGAGGCAGACTGGAGCATGTGGGCAGATCTGATACCCAAATGCCTCATGAGGCACAAAGGACTCAGAGGCTACCCCTTTACTTCCAGTGACCTTGGAAGCACATTTCAGAGATGGCCACTTACCCGACTCATTTCCCAGTGGGACAGGCTTCGGAGCAAGGCTGGACTCGAGACGGAGGCTAGACAGAAACAGGCAGTCAGAAGTGGTTCCTACCTACCCACCTCTGGGACCAGGAGCCCACAGCATCCCCTTCCCCTGTGTGATCACTGTGATGGTCCAGTTTCCTTAGCCTGTGGTCTAGATGGGGCTCATCTAGCCACTACACCAGCTGTGCCATCTGCCTCATCCCTGATTGCCACAAACCTGGCTCTTTCTTGGTACTCTTTCCAAGAATGGGTAGAGCTGGCAGTTCTTCTTCTTCAGTCCCCTCATCTTCCCCCTCCTTGTCACTGTCTGATGAAAGAGCTGGTCCAGGAGGGGGAGCCACTGGAGCCTGGTGCCTGAGTTCAAGATAAGAACATGGGAGAGGGCTCGTGCATGAGAAAGAAGGTCTAGGGAGACACAGGAGCTGCTGAATACCAGGTTCTAAGGGAGGAGGAACAGGGACAGCACACAAAATTATGTGGACAACGGGCAGAGCCAGTCTCTGTGCCACTTACTGCTTGGGTCCAGAAGCCCTTTGGGGAGAGATTGGTCCTTGCTGCTTGGCCCCTGGCTGACGTTGGCGCAACTCAGCCAGGCGCTGCCTCATGCTGATGGTCATCTCAGAGCTCAGGCGCCAGATAAATATGCAGCTGAGGGGAGCCACAGCATGTGTGAGAACTCTGGAGGTAGTGACACCAGTCTTCCCTACTTCCCATGAATTGGTAAAGAGATCCAAGCCACCCTCCACTGCCAGGTCAGGCTCCATCCACCAAGAACTATCCCTTTTTAGACCCACTTCCCAGACAGACAGCATGAGCTCACCTGTCCCCTGACACAGAGATGAGATGTTTGCAGTCGTTGCTAAATTTCATGCCAGTGACAATCTCTGTGAAGAGTAAACAATATGGTCTCTGAACTGCCATGGAAGCCTAACCAAATTCCTGCCTGTTCTACAGTGAAGATGGGCACTGACTGCAGGGCAGGGGGAGGCGCTAGCCACATTTAGGGGCCTTTGCTCTAAGAGTCTGGATGGGATGGGAAGGGAAAATACCAACCACACTGTCCCCTTCTGCCAGCAGGGCTTCTACCCTTGCTTCAGTCAACCGTCTCCTCCCAGGGCAGATGGGCAGAGTCATAGGGTGGCAATAGACTAGGGAACAAAGCAGAATTCTGGATGGGGAGGTAGGTGCTGCACTTACCTGAGTGACCAAACATAGTGGCCACACACTCGCCTGAGGAGAAGTCAAAAATGGAGAGGTTCTTATCAGAACAGCTGGTGGCAATGTAGATCCCTGAGGGGTCTGTCTGCACCTGGGAAGACACACAGGGAAAGAGTGGGGAAGCTGCGCTGGCCTCTTCATTCAGTGCCTCTCAATCTGGGAGCCGCCTGGGCCTTACCTTAATGAGAGTGCCATCCTCACCCTGAGAGCCTTTAAATAGCTTTTTCTGCTTTCCGCTGCTGATGTTAAAGATGCTGTGGAGGAAGGACTGTTCACATTAGGCTGGGGGTACAGCACAGGTGGCACAGACCTAGCGTTTACCCCCTGTTCTGGGAGACCCTCTTGACCACCCAAAGAGCTACTCTCTCAGATAAGGCATGGCACTTTGTTGCCTCAAAGAGGTTCAGAGGCCCGGACAAAAGGACAAATATGGGGACAGAGCTGCATGAAAGAATGTGGCCCAAAAGTCTGAGAAGTGGAGGCCAGAAAAATGACCCAGGGGGTAAAGCCACTTGCTGCCAGGCCTGATGACTTAAGTTTGATCTGCAGGACCCATGTCACGGTAAGAGAGAAACCAGTCCTGAAAATAGTCCTCTGATGTCCACATACTCACCGTGGTATGTGCACATCCTTCCCTACCGCCCCACACAAAATAAATCAATTAAAAATGAGTTTTTGAAAAAGTCTGAGAAGGGAATGCTCACCGAATATTTCGGTCTTGGCAGCCGATGGCTGTGTATTTCCAGCTGGGCTCCACATCCATGTCATAGAGGGTTGTCTTCCGTACCACATGGTGTGTTCGTGTAAACTGTACTCCTTCTCCAGACTGCAACAGGGAGGATGTGGGCAGACCACACCTAATGCGTCACCAGCTCACAGAGCTTGCGTTGTCTCCCTTCACCTCTTGTAACCTGAGACCCTCTTGCCACCCCTGCCCTGTCAGGGACACCCAGTGGCCTTACCTTCTGTGCAGTTCGGAAGTAAATGCTCTTGTCTGCGCCACAGCTGATCATGCGCACTTGCCCATCACTAGCTATGGGGGACAGGGATGTGGATGCTCCCACCATATGAAGGCAGCCTTTCTTCTGCCTTCCCTTACCTCCCCAAATCAAGCTACTCTACATGGTGGACCAACCAATTAAAACACAATGTATTCCACTAACCCTCCGTCCTCACCCTCAGCCCAGCCTGTCTGACTCAGACTCTGTATTCCACCTGTCTTCCCACCTAGCCTCACAACTCCCAGGTACTTTCCAATACTTCCCCCACCTCCTACCAGCAGACAAGGTGGTAGGTGGAGGGATGTACAGCCTCAGTTTCCCAGGCCCCACCTGCAAACTTGACAGCAGTAATGGAGGATGAATGCTCGTCCAGAGTCTGCTGTAGACTGTACTCCCGCCCAGCATCCAGCACATGGATCAGACGGTCCCGGCTTGCTGACGCCAGCAGCTTCAAACCTGGAGTTGGAAGAATGCCATCAGCTCACATGAGCAGACTCTTAATGATGCCCAGTAAAGAGCCCCAAGGAGATGGCGTCTCATAGCTGTATAGCCATGGAAAACGGACAGGGCTACCCTGTGGTAGTCAGTTTGAAAGAAAATGGCTCCAAAGGTAGTAGTACTATTAGGAGGTATGTCTTTGTTGGAGTATGTGTGGTCTTCTTGGAGGAAGTGTGTCTCTGTGGGGTTGGGCTGTAAGGTCGCTTTTGCTCAAGCTTCATTTAGTGTGACACTCAGATCACTTCCTATTACTGCCAAGATGTAGAACTCTCAGTTACCTCTCCAGCACCATGTCTGCCTACATGCCCCCCATGTCCCACCACGATAATGGACTGAACCTCCGAACTGTAAGCCACTTTGTAAGAGTTGCCGTGATCATGGTGTCTCTTCACAGCAACAGAAACCCTAAGACATACTCTTTTCTTAAAGTCCTACAAAGACAGAATGATCCAAAAGATTACAGGACTCAAGATAATCAGGAGCCAAGACAGTTATAAATGGCATTGGCAGGGCAGGAGATGCCCTGTGTCAGAGCTAGACCTTACCTGTGTCTGGCTTAGAGTACTCCAGGCACAGGATCTCAGAATCATGGGCTTCCACCTTGAGCATCTCACTCAGGGACTGCAGTTCATGTACCCTGCAAGGATGAGAAGTCACTGCCAGGCTGCAAGAGGAGGGACCTCCTTCTGTTACATCCTTTCCCCACCTTTAAAAAAATACCTTAAAGCTTAAAGAAAATTTTAGATAGTACAGGTTCTATATTTCTCTTGTCCATTTATTCTTAATTAATATGTATAACAACAGCACATTATAAGAGCCAGGGCAATTTGTGATTAATTAAATACTATTCCCGTGTCACCATTTTTCCCATGGTCCTTACAAGAATCCAAATGGCATTTAATTATCACTCCTCTTTAGTTTCCTGTAGTCTGTGATAGTTTCTCCATCTTTCCTTACCCTTCATGACCTTGACATTTTTGAGAACACTGACAGTTACTCTGTTGTATGTACCTCATTTAACTCATGAGTGACCTGAGTTATATTCATTTTTTTTTAAAGAACACCACAGAAACATTAAAAAAAAATGTCCTTCTTAGAACACTGTGCCATGGGCTTCCTCATGCTGCCGCATGGCTGTTAACCATGCCCACTTGCTGAGACTTCTTTTCCTGAGCTTCCCACCGTAAGCTCATTCTTTCCCTTTTAGGGAATAAATATTTTGTTCCTGAGTGTTTTGGGGAAAACACCCGTCCTAAAGCACTGTCCTTGAAGGACCCAACACTATCCCAGCCAGCACGGGAGACAACCAGTACCAAGCCCAGAACTGACATTACCTAAGTGTCCCCATACGGTCTCCTGAAGCTAGGTGTTGTCCATTGGGGCTGATACACACAGAACGGATGCCTACTCGGGGATCCATCAGGGACCCATCAGCTTTGTCTCCTCCGGGTAGCTCAGTGTCCAAAAGAGCCTGAGTGTTCCCGTCCACATAGATGATCTTAATGAGGTCCTTGGGGAGGGTAGGAAGACATGGGTAAGGCAATCCCAGCAGGACAGCTGCAATACCGAGGACTGCTGGGTAAAGATCAGCCCTTGGCTCACAGGGCCCAGCCAAACAAAAGCTGAATGATCAAGATTGAGGAAGCTGGTTCCTGAAAACAAGGTCAAAATTTGTAGGCATGGGGGGGTGCTAAATATGAAAAGGGGACCCAAGCCTCTGGCTCACATTGCTGAGGATGTTTCGGTGCAGGGTAGAGCCATGTACCCCAGAGCTCTCCATGTTCCACAGGCGGATGGTGTTGTCTGAGGAGCAGGTAATAAAGGAACTGGGGGGCAGACAGGCCTGATTGCTGTCCTTTACCTCAGGGTAGACCTGAAGGGACAGAGGGGAAGAGTTAGGCTTCCGTTTGGGGGGCAGTTTTGCCTATTCAAGGAGATGGAAATGGGAATGAAATCCAAGACAGAGCACTAAGACTTCTCCAGACGCCTGATATGTAAGGAGACAAGATATACATACACAGTGAGAAAAAGCCCAGGAACCTAGCACCCTCTATGTGCCATAATATCTGTTACATTACATTGTTTCATTTCATTGTTACAACAATTGCATGGATTGGGTACATCATTTTACAGTTAAGGAATCTGGGGCTTGGTTAAGTTCGGTAACTCATCCAAGACCCCTGAGCCCAGGGTGAGGCAAACCTCAGGCTAGGCAGAGGCATACAAGAAGAAGCTGATGTGCACAGGCACTAACATTCCAACTCTAGCCCCAGGGTCCAGGTCAGGGAAGCTACTGAGCCCGAAAGCTGTTCTTGGTGCTCTCTATCCTCTATTCTCACAATGCTATTCCAGCAAACCTATCCCACATACCTCCACACTCCAGACACAGGAGGAATGATACAGAGCTGAGTACACCTTGCCCACTTTCTTGGGGTCTCTCACGTCCCAAACATAGATGCTGTGGTCGTTGTACACACACGATAGCCACTGATTAGTTGGATCAAAAGTCAAGGCAATGGTGTCTGGGTACCTAGCATTGGCCCCTCCAGAGAAAAGGCGACTGTGGGAGAGAAAACAAAGAGTTACAACAAAGGAAGGGATGGAACACGGGACACTGTCCCCAGACCTAGAGATCTGGAAGTAGATTTGAGAAGACAAAAGCAGTCCCTAGAGATAGCACCCACGAGCTGACCCAACACCAGCTGCTGAGTATTGAGTTTTCTAGAAGAACATTAACGAGATCATAGGCCATGAATATCAGATGAGGCAATTCTGTGGTAACAATGGGGCACAATGGGCACAAATTTAGATGGTTCTATAAACATGTCTTCACAGATCAAAACAAGATCATCAGACAAATCACAAAAATGAGGCTGGGGATATAGCTCGGTGGCAGAACTCTTGTCTAACAAGCAAGGCCCTGGCTACTCCCTCCAGCACCTCAAAATCATCATCACCATCATCATCGTCATCTACTGAGGACACATGCCTAACCATAAAGTCACCAAACATCACTCTTTCCCTTTCAGCATGATTGGTGGCTGTGTCTTTATCCCAGTGCTTAAAGATAATCAAGGTGACCAATTGTAAAATTGACCCCATTTCCTTGTATCATCCAACCAGAGGCTTCAATCCCTTCAGTCATTCCTAAGACCACTCTCGACAAACCAGATTTATAACAGCTCTTCCTGCACTCACTAACTGAGCCACTCCATGGTTCTTCACAGTACTCAGTCTCCTTGGTTCTGACAAATACCAAGAAACCCAGATTTCTTTGTCTACAAAGGTGTTCCAGGTGATCTTTAAGCATTGATATATTTTTCATTCTGTTCCCTGAAGTACTGACTAAAATTCTGAATGGAACTGTGGGCCCCATTTAGCTCACCTGGCCTCAGTGATGCTGGCAATGTCTGTTCCCAGGGCATGGGGTCTGGGTAGGGTACTGAGGAAGTGCAGGTTGGAGGGGTTGAAAAGGCGCACTGTGCCATCGGCACAGCCACAGAAGATGTATTCTTGGTTCACAGAGATGCAGTGGGCCACAGTGGTCTGTGGGCAGAGTAGCACAAGTCAGTAACGGTCCCCTTCCTATTTAGCCTTGTTTGATCATTGCCACGCCCTCTGCAGCAGTCACTTGTAAAGGAAAGACAGGCCAAGATAGGGGCAGCCCCTCAGTTATCATCCAGGATGCCCTCCCTCCAGCAGCATGTGCCTAGAAGGCCTAGAGCCCTGTACAGTTGGGAAGTGGTGTGAAAATCGGGGACCCTTCTAAGCATCAGAGGGGCTGAGATGCTAAGGTAGGAAAATCCCAGAAAGGAGAAAAAACAGCTAAGGAAGGGAGGAAGACCTAGGAGCACTTACTGTGATGCTGTCAGTGTTCTGAGCACAAGAGGAAAGCAGGGGAGAGAGATGAGAAAGAACAAGAGGAGGCAGTCATACAGGTCATGGGACCCCTGGGTCTCCTGGAAACCCAGTCCCTCTGGCATGCATGGAGGCCCAGCCCTGGATCTAGAGCCCCAAGGCCAGTTCGTCCCTAATTTGAGATATAACTGAACCCTGTCCTGGAGCCAGAGTTACTTACTCTTAGCTCCACCCATTTGTCCAGAAGCCTGCGGTCGCTGAACTCGCACAGCAGCCCGGACGACGTAATACAGAAAGTGCTATCAGCCTTCTTCCCACGGCCACAGGCCACATCCGTGAACAGGTTGTTCCGCAGTTCCCCCAGCAGCCCCGAGCGGCCCAGCAGGGGCACAGTAGCATTCACCTGCGGAGATATGCCATTACATCCATCTAAACCTGGAAATGAGGTACTCAGGAGGAGAGGGCAAGCACAAGCTCCCTTACTCTCTAAGACTACTCCTCAGCCCAGGCAGATCAGGCCCATCCAGAACTCGTGACTGGTAAGCAGCCACGGGCAGCTAGCTGGAGCAGTATCCAGGGGGCAGAGTCTGTCCTCACCTTTGAGGTCTTACTGTCGTCGAGGTACCAGAATTTGATGTGCCTGTTGCCTGCAGTGACAAAGTAGCTGCAGTCTTCAGAAAAGGACACTGCTGTCACCCGACTAGATACTTTGTTGGAGGCCACAACTATGTTTTTCTGGAGGAAAAGTTAAATGAAGGATCAAAGCTCTGACCCTGGGGACTAAAAGGGGTTATAAGAATGGAGAAGAGCTAGCAAGAATTTCTACTTGGGAAGCAAAACAAAACAACTTTCTAGTATTTGCTGGTCAGAAAAAAAAAGACAAACAAATCCTTTTCTAAATGAATTCAAAGGTTTAACTCCTCAGGAGTATGGGAAAACACAAAGCCAGCCCCCCTAGCCCCTTGGCGTTCTGTTAGGAATGAGACGGAAATCAGTGAAGCAAACGAAGTTGCTTGAGTCAGCAGTTTCCTGACTCCCCATACACACCAGAACCCCAAGAGGATGCCAAGACCACCCCACCCAGCCCACTCACCTTCCAGGCCCACACGTTGACAATCATATCATGCTGGTAACCCACAGACACGATGTACTTGGCACTAGGGGAGAAGGCCACACAAGCCACGCCATACTTATGCTCCTGTAGCTCTGCTACCTGGCTACGTTCAGCCACATCCCAAACCCGCACAGCAGGCATGTGCCCACTCTGTAGAAAGCAACAATGTGCATTAGTGAGAGCTATGGGAAGGTGCTGTGTAGCCTCCTTGGGCTTTCACCTCCTCAGCTTCTAAACACTGCTTCTCCAGTGGGTCTCTGCTCAACAGCAATTGGATCAAGACAAAGGCACAGAAAAGATGCAATAGACATCTGGGGACACTTATGAGGACGAGACCAGCCCAGGCCTCTGTGTCAGCCCAAAGCTCCCTGAATGACTCTGGTAAGCAGCCAGGCCTACGAAGGAGCACTGTCTACTACTGTCTCCTTTTAAGACCAAGGGCTGTGTTCACGGTGTGTCCAGCAGGGGGCACCTGGAGATAAGAAATAGTTTAGGGTGGTGGTTTTCAAAATGTGTCCTTAGCTATCCCACTCTGTTAGAAGCTACAGCCAAGAGGTGAGAGATGGCTTCAGAATGGAAAGGCATTTGACACCAAGCCTGATGACCTGAGTGAGATTTCCATGCTCCCTTCCCCACACAAAAAAAGAGTACTTTTTTTTTTGCTTTTTAAAAGAAAAGCTACCTGGGGAATCCTGGGTTACAGAATCACACAACTGTGGAGCAGGGGCCCAGCTGTGAGCACTTTAGAAAGCCCTCGCAATGACTCTGATTACACTAAACTTAAGAACAACTCCTGAAGACACGACAGAAGCCAGGGGGATGGCACCCTAACTGGACATAGGATTGTGGCTTTTTGTTGAGGGCAGGCCACCCATAAGCCACAATATTGTTGCCTGTTCCTCACTTACCTCTCCAGTGACCAAGTATTTGCCATCAGGGGAGAAGGCGAGGGCAGTAATGGTTTTCCTACAAGAAATAGGGCAAGCTTGGTTGGACCTAGGAAACTAAGCCCCCCCACTCCCACACTCCCTTCCTTCCTCCTTCCTACGTTTCCAAAGGCAAGGCCAAAAGACTACAGGGTCTAGAGGGCACTTCCTATCTGGCCTCAAGGCCAAACCTTGTCCCAAGCACCTAGAACTTTGGGTCCCGGGCCAAGGCCTTCTCATAGCCCCTGGAGGCCACGCCCACATACCTGGAACTATTGAGGATGTGCTGTTGTTTGTGTTTCCGGGGATTGAACAGCACAACCACGCACCTGAGAAAATGAGTGAGATGTTAGGCTTAGCTCTGGACCACAGCTCCTTCAAGAGCCCACCTGGGACTGCTGGTCACCCAGCAGAGGGAACACATCAATCAAGCTCTGAAAGTCTTCACCCAAAGGGGTCTATCTCAGCAGCTTCAGGTGGTAAAAAGGGCTCTTCTTGGAAGCCCATTCACCAGGACCCTAAGTACCAGCCCCATCTCTGACCATGCCCACAAAGGACAGCAGGGATACACAACCTTTACACATATCCCAAAGAAAGAATACAAGATGGAAGAATAAATGTGATTTGATCAGCTCAGGCCTCAGCTTGCAACCAGTTCTTAGGCTTAGAGCCACATCTTAATCATTGTTATAGATGGTATGCCTCCACCTATTGAATAAAAAAGACCGTGGGGCTAGGCAAGGCACTGGAACTGTAGGGAGGCCTAATAATCTGGAGGTAGAGGGAGCAGAGACAGCCTGAGAGGACCTTGGGAATGACTTGAAAATGCTACAGAGCTTCTGGCTGAGCCAAAGGATGCCTGGGTTTCAGGGCCTAAGCAGGGCTTTCTGAACACCAGACCAAGGCAAGTGGAGATTCTACGCCCATTTCTGGAAGAAAAAAAAAAGGGTTGGGACTACCTTTCCACCCAGGGGACAGGGCTTCCAGTTGGGACCAGATCCAGACTGACTGCCCAGAGGCAGCTCTGGGGAGGGGAGCTACAGCAATACACCAGAGGCCAAGAGTCAGACAGTGTTCTCAGCAGGCCCCTTGGTGGCAAGCAGGCCCTAGCCTGTTGTCCAGCTACCTAACCTCTTGGTACTGAAGTAGCTGATGAGGGCAAGGCTGGAGGCTGCACACCATAGAGGGGAGGAGGGAAGCGCAGACAGAGACTGCAGTGGGAAACTACATAGAGGTGCACACTGATAACAAGTACTTAGTGTCTCAGGCTCAATAAACTAACCCAATATACAGAGCACACATATTCTCTGGAGACACTGGACCTTTGGTAGAATCAAACATGTCCAGAACAAGAACTTCTACTGACCAGCAGATCTGAAGTCTTGAATCTCATCACCAACCATTCCCTCTCCCAGCCTTCCTCAACTGTCTTCTATCTCCCTCCCTCATCCCCACTCTCTCCTGCTCCCTTTTCCCTATTCTCTCTTTTCTCTTCCTACATTAACTTCTAATCTCCCAAGTCTCCTTTTTTGGGGGCAGAGAGGTTTGAGATAGGGTTTCTCTGTGTAACAGCTTTCGCTGCCCTGGAACTAGCTCTTGTAGATCAGACTGACCTCAAACACACAGATATCTGCCTGCCTCTGCCTTCTGAGTGCTGGGATTAAAGGCGTGCGCCACCACTGCCTAGCCCAAGTCTCCTTCTAAAGTACTATGGTCCAGAAGGGTTTTAATATGACAAAAGCCATGTTCAGGGGCATACCTGTCATCCAACAGCCAACCAAATCAAGCTTTGACTCTTCAAATGTTCAGTGTGCAATATACCAAGTTTGTGGCGGTTTGACTGAAAACGACCCCTCCCCTAGGCTCACAAAGAGTGGCACTGTTAGGAGGTATGGCCTTGTTGGAGTAGGCGTGGCCTTGTCAGAGGAAGTGTGCCACTGGGGGTGGACTTTGAGGTTTCAAATGCTCAAGCCAGGCTCAGTGTTACTCTCTCTTCCTGCTGCCTGCCAATCCAGATGCAGAACTCTCCGCTACCTATCCACCACCACATCTGTCAATGTGCTGCCATGCTCTCCACCATGACAATAACAGACTGAACCTCTGAACCATAAGCCAGCCCCAGTTAAATGTTTTCCTTTATAAGAGTTGGCTATGGTCATGGTGTCTCTTCACAGCAATAGAAACCACAACTAAGAGTTCAAAGCTAGACTGGACTACAAAGTAAAACTTTTCCTTAAAAACATAAAACATGACATAACCCAAGATGGCTCTGGAAATGCCATCATTTCTGAACAGGTGTATGAAAATACATGTTAGTTACAATTCAAGACTATTCGGTGTGTGGAAAATAATATCCTCTAGGCTGACAACACTGATTTATAACCCACAGAGTTTTCTGTGGCTGCTGTGTTCTGAACTCTTCCTTATAGTTTGCCCTGAGCTGCTGAAGACCCCCCTATAGGCTCAGCTCTAGCAAAGGTGGCTAGTCTGACAGGCTATGGGCCACTAGCTTTCTGACCAGTAACAGATGAGCAAGGGCCCCTTATTACAGAACTCCAGTGACTACAATGATGACACATGCAGCCAAACACACTCCACATGCAGAACAAGTTGGTGCTGGGGGCTCTGCCTGTGAGTGCTCCCTTACGCCTATCACCCTAGAGGTAGAGTAGCTACCAGCAGGGCAGCCTTTAAAGGGCAGTGCATCAGACTGCTTGAAACACTCCAACCTGGTGTGGTGGCACACACTTACAATCCTAGCCCTTAGCAGGTGGAGGCAGGAGGATCAGAAGTTCAGTCATCCTCAACTATACATTAGGTGTGAGATCAGCCTTGGCTGTACAAGATCCTGTTAAAACAAAACAAAGCAAAACACCAAAACCTTTCTAGTCATTATGTACAAATTCGAGTCTTTATGGGATACAATTTCTTCTGTTTCCTCCATCCCCTGAGTTCAACCTCACAGAGGAAACAGGAAGGCGAGCAACACTGTGTATGTGTGTGCACACATGCGTGTGTGCACGTGCATGCGTGCCTGACAACGCAGGCAGAGTGATGACTGGTTACAAGCAGATGAGCCTCATTCACTAGGAAATCTCCAGGCATGGCAGGGAAAGAAACACAGAAGGTGCAACCTTTACTCCTATTTATTCAGACTGGAAAATAACCTTTCAGAGAGAAAGAAAGACACAGTGAGCGCACATGTATTTCTCTATGGAAGCGATATGCCCAGCTCACTTAAGTCCTTCCAAGTACACAGGAAGGCCTATTCTCCAAACACCTGAGAACCCTCTTTGGTCTTCTTAGTGGACTTTTAGCAAACAACTCAGTCAGCTAGGGAGAGAAGGGTGGGGCACAGCTGGCATCAGTCCTTGCCAGGCAGGGTAAGCCCTTGCAGCAATGCTCACTGAAATCACCAACATAAGGACTACTGGGTTGGGCTGGCCCGACAGGCTGACTCCTGTAACTTAGAACTTGAGGGCACAGAGAGGTGGCTCATCTTCACAGAGGAAGGGTATGTCCCTTCGGGCCTCAGTTCAGGACACTAGGGCTGGGAAGGGTGGAGCCCTTGGCACCCAATCCTGCACAGGCCCAGGCTAGCTTCATTCTCACAGGACCTGTCTTCTCCCTCTCCCAGAGGCAAAGCCAAAGGAACAGCACATGAGCCATGAGTGGAGCAGCACACACACGAGTGGAGCAGCACACACATGAGGAGGCCCAGGCTGTTCAACAAAAACAACATGTCTTCAAATTTCTTTCAGGCTAAGTAAAATCAGAAGGGCCTCACAGAGGCATACTGGAGGTCCCTTCATGCATGACTAAAATGCTACTCTCTGATCCTATTATTAAACCTCACTCCCCGCGTTCTTTATTGCACTTTACCACCATCGCTTATTCTTTCTCCAAAGCATGCAGCAACTTATAATTTTCTACCTAACTTACTTTGTGAGCGGTGCCTATCATTACATTTTCAATTCGGCCAAGAGGTCATTTTTGTGTGTTGTGTTGTGTTAAGTCCCCAGTCCCAGGAAGACAGGCACTCAGTATTAGTAGAAGGTGGAAATAGAGCTTTAAACCAGGTGTGATGGTACATGCCTATAACCCCAGCACTCAGGAGGTGGAGGCAGGGGGATCACAAATTCAAGGGTTCCATAATGACTCTGAGGTCAGTATGGAATCCATGAGAACCTGAGGAAGGAAGGAGAAAGGGAGGGAGAGGAGGTGGGAGGGAGGGNAGGAAAGATGGAAGGGAGTGGAAGATAGAGGCAAAGAGAAAGAAATAAAAGAAGACGGGGGAAGAAAATTAGCAAAGAAATAAGGAAGAAAGAGAAAACAAGCCTTAAATCACTAGTCACAAGACCTCCAAACTCTGCTGAAGAGCCGGGCAGAACTCTGACCTCAAGCTGCAGAGGCAGGTCCATGCTTCTCCATATTACAGTCATAGCTCATCGGTGCCCAAGGGTAGTTAGTGATAGATAGATGAAGATCACTGTGGTCAGACAGACTCATCTGCTAATATATGGTATGGCCTGAAACATATTTCTTTACTTTCAAAACCCTCAGTCTCCTCATCTGTGAAGCAGAAGTTCCTCCCAGAACTGTGGTGAACACCCCAACCAGCATGGTGTTCACTACAGTCTCTACTGTCACCTTCACAGGCTTTAGAGTCACCACAGTGACATGTCTCTTGGCACGTCTATGAATTTCCAAAACGGTTTAACTGAGGAGGGCAGACTCACCCTGAATGTAGGGAGCATGAAACCATGGGCTGAGGTCTAAAATTGAATAAAAAGGAGGAAGGAAGCCGAGCATGGATTTCATCTCTCTGCAATGTGCTCAGCTGCCTCACACCTGTTGCCATGGCTTCCCTGCCTCCTCACACCTGCTG
>LOEQ01000641.1:152501-168050 GCA_001685075.1 Bramus lutescens | reverse complement strand
ACACCTGCTGCCGTGGCTTCCCCACCAGGATGGGCTGTAGCTTCAAACTGTGTCCGAAGTAAGCTTTTTTTCCCTTAAGCTGCTTTGTCATGTACTCTATTACAGCAATGGGTCTCTGTCTTAGTCACTGTTCTATTGCTGTGAAGAGACACCATGACCATGGCAACTCCTACAAAGAAAGCATTTAACTGGGGGCTTGCTTACAGTCTCAGAGGCTTAGCCCATTATCATTATTGCACAGAGCATGATAAGGGGCATGACCCTGGGAGTAGTTGAGAGCTACAGCCAAATCCACAGCAGAGAGAGACTGGGCCTCAAAGCCCACCCTTGATGACATACCTCCTAATTCTTTCAAACAGTTTCAGTCCCTGGATGAAGCATTCAAATATGGCTATGGGAGCTTATTCAAGCCACCACAGTAGCTAATAAATCAAACTGGGACAAGGGGTGGCTATGAAGAAACTGAAGTGGTTCCTCTGCCTAAGGAATGTGTAAGTGTATGAGCTGCAGGCTGGAGAAGCCCTGAGACGCTGGGAGCAGAGCTTACTGGACACTAATCTGGGGAGTCTGGAATATCAGACTGTTGAGAGAACACGGCAGCTGTGGCCATGAGGACTGTCTCAAGAACTGGGCTAGAGGCTATTGGCATCACAATCAGGCAAAGATTCTAGCTTCATTTTGCCTGAATCCTGAGAACTTGAGTGCAGCTGAATTCAAAAGCAGCAGACTAATTTGCCTTGCAGAGGAATTTCAAGACAGGATAGTATTCAAGCTGTGTTAGGTTTACTGCTCACTGCTTGGATCTGGATCTGCTGGGAGAGAGAAAAGTGGCAGAAAGGTATGGAAAATGTGTGGTTTGGCAAAGAAAGGAACTTGAGAGGATTTAAAGTTGTGGATACAAAGGATGCAGAGAAAGCAGCTGAAATGGTTACAGAACGTCCTGCTGTACTTGGAACACTAGCAAAGGTACCCCAAGGGCAAGACCTCACCCACTGAAGGGCCAGCATGCAACAGTGCGCCACCTGGAGACTGTTTCCCCAGGATAAGCTTCCAAGGCACATGAAGATACTGCAGCTGTGGCGGGAATCCTGGCAAGCTACATCTCACACAAGCAGCAGAACCTGGCAGCATGCTTCCTGTGGTGCTGATTTTGCAGGTGTGGAAAAAAAAGATGCAAAGGTGAGTGGGTCGCGGAGGCTTTCACCAAGGCTCCAGAAAGCTACTAAGGCAAGCAATGTGTGGCAGGGCTACGGTTCCTGCAAAGAGGCCCCTAGAGGCCATTGTATGAAGCTGGGAAAATGAATACTAAATTCCAATGAAGACCCAAGCATATTGGGGATACCAAGGCTAAATGACATCTACCTAGAAAAATAGCAGACATGGAGTGAAGTTGGCCCAAGAGTCTCTGCACACTGCAGACAGGAAGGCAGCAGAGCTGGAGAGAAGCTGTCCAGCTGTTGGGACTCAAAGGACTCCATGTGTAACTACAGTTTTTGGTGTTTGCCATCTTGGGCTTTGGTCTTGTGTGAGCGTCTATCCTTTCTCTGCTCCCAGTATTCCCTTTTGTAATAGGAATATTTCTTCTGTGCCATTTATATTGGAGTATAAAAATTGCTGGGCAGTGGTGGTGCACACCTTTAATCCTGGCACTTGGAAGACAGAAGCAGGTGGATCTCTGTGAGTCTGAGGCCAGCCTGGTTTACAGAGTGAGTTCCAGGACAGCCAAGGCTACACAGAGAAAACCTGTCTTAAAAATCCAAAAGAAAAAGAAAAAAGAAAGAAAATTGCTTTTATTTTAAAGGGGCTCATAGCTAAGAGATTGCCTTGAGTCTAATAAGGGACTTTGGATTTTTAAAGAATATTAAGACTGTTAAAGACTATGGAATGTTTGAAGATAGACTAACCAAATGTATTTTTGGAGTATGAGATAAAAATGAGACTTGAGGTGTCCTGGAGAAATGCTATTATTCAAACTGATGTGTTTAAGTGATAAGATGATCAGAGGTGGAGTTGTGATGTTTTATCTTGTAAACTTGACACCATGAATCATCATGGAAACAGGGAATGAATGCCTCTTAGTGTGTCTATGGAGTGTTTCCAGAAAGGTTTGATTAAGGGAAGGAAGCCTACTCTGAATGTAAATGGCACCATCTCATGGGCTGGGGCCCTGGACTAAAGGGAGAAAACAAGCCACTGCCAGAACTCATGTCTCTGTGTATCTAACTGCAGACACGTGAGTCCTGCCACCTCATGCCCCTGTCACCATGACGTCCCCTCCATTTTTGACTGTACCCTTAAATATGAACCAAAACAAATCCTGAAGTTGTTTTGTCAGGTTTTTTATTTTAGCAACAACAAAAGCAACTAAGTGCTCTTGGCAATCTTCTTGAAACCAACTAGGAAAAGACTATCCAAGGTTACCTTTTTCTAACAGGAAGCTCACATGCATACATACATATGCTATAGCATTCCATACATAGTGAGCTGCTAGTGTCATCCAGAAGCTGAATTACAGATAATTCCCCCATATTTGCTTTAATTATCCCAAGAGGTAAAGTGGCCAGTGTGTGACATGGAACACCCCTGGCTGCTGTCCTCTTGAGATACCTAGAATTCAACGCCTTCCAAACAACCCTCTTGGGTCAGGCCATGCGACCCATTAATGCCCATTTATGGGACACTTTACACACCCCTCCTCAAAAAACAGATGAAAACCTAGTTATGAAATGGCTGATGTGTCTGCAAAGATCAGAAAAACATAAAAAGACTAGTGTTAACTCCATGACTTACATGGCTAGTGACACAGGGCTATCAGGACAATTTTCTCTACCCACAGGACTCCAAAGATATTTCTTTCCCCAACAAGAGGCAAATCCTTGTGAGCAGCAAGATTTAAAAGTTGGGACATAACAAGGGTTCCTAAGGTCCCAGCTTCCCACTCACTCTCTATTAACCATTAGCTGATTGGTTCCTAGAACAAAATAGTCGTTCCTTCCTTAGATCTTTGCAGCTGACAACACGTTAGCACCAAAGTGCACACACAGCTTTCTTCTCATCATGCTGTTATTGGCTCAAGTACTCCCCCCACCAAGCCCTGACCACTCAACTACATTTTTTTTTGTATTTTACATGGGTGAATATTTGCCTGCAGGGCCAGAAGAGGGCACTGGATCACATGGAACTGGAAGTACAGACAGTTGTAAGACATTATGTGGGTGTTAGGAACAAAACCCAAGTCCTTTGCAAGAGCAGTGAGTGCTCTTAACCACAGAGCCATCTCTTCAGCCACCCAGTCTAACGCCAGCATCCTCTTTACCTCCCAGTTATTTATGTGCTGTCTCTTTCATCACCCTGACTATTCAGAGGCCTTAACATTCTCTGATCCTCCCTTGCTCACTAACTTCTATAACTCAGTTTAGGAGGAGATTCTGTGGCTTCCTACGTGTCTATTTTATGATGCTGGGCTCTCAGCATAAACTCCAATATGGGTGCACTCAGGAAAGGAGTTATCCTCTTCTCTCCACTGAAAAACCAAGAAGCCTCCTCTTACTGGTATAAAGGTCCAATCTCTTGGCAGTTCCTGCCCCAGGACTCAAAAAGCTGTTCTGCTCAGAGCACTCACCAGGTTATGCTGGCAGTGGGGCCACGGTCAACCAGCCAAGCAGTCAGAGAACTATGAAGCCAGCTAGGGGTAAAAGCCCAGCTCAAATAAGAGGGTTCGGCCAAACCAGGGTCCTCAAAGAGCCTGCATGAGGACTACATTAGCATCCTAAAGCAGGGGCATGTGATAGTTAATACTGTCAGCCAGACAGGATATAAACATGATCTATAATCTATAGGCAACAAGTTCTACAATCATGTAGGTGACAAAACTCTATGGCTGTCTGCAGGAGTTTCTAAACTGGGTTAGCTTATATTGTAAGACCCATCCTAACTGTGGGCAGTGCCATTCTGTGGGCTGGGGACCAAATAAATAGGAGATGGCGAGGTGAGCACCAGCATCTCTCTCTCTGCTTCCCGACCATGGATGTGCCACGACTGGTGGCCATGTGCTCTTGCTGCCATGCTTTAAAAAGGGAGGGTTTGTTTTAGTTCATAGTTTGGGGGTACCCCTAAGCTGTTTCTGTGACATAATTCTGTCACAGCAAGGAGAAAGGTACTAACACAGGGCGCTTCAAGTATGGCAGGTGAGGGGTGGGCTTCCTGTGGGACAACAGGTAAAGTAAAATAGGAAAGCTCTGTAGAAGAGGAGAAGCAGGAGGCACTAAAGCTGAGGGGGTCTTGGCTCAGAGACACCACAGTCACTCAAATCCCACCCACCTCTGCCGTCAGAGGTGCCCACCCCCTTCCCTGTGCTGTTTCATTTCCTCTCAGAAAATTTTGTTTTGGTTTGATAGTTGCTGCTAGGCCTTTGGGAGGATTCTGAGTTTTGTTTCTCTTCTTGTTTCTAGGATACCTGAGCTGGCTCCTACAGCAAGAGCAGCAGGAACAAGTGTGGGGGCTGAGGGTGGTGTTTGGCAAAGGAGGTAGGAGAGCCTGCCTACACTCATGCAGACTGAGTGCTTCCCATGTGCCTAGGGGCACAACAGTGAGCCACACACACACCACCACCACAGACAGGAACCAAAGCTGAAGCAGCCATTTGCAAAGAGAGAAACCCAGATTCTAAGAAACGCACAGGTCAGAGACCAACCTGGGAATGTTACCCAGGGTTAGCCAAAGTCAAGCGTACTCAGGAAATCTCCTGAGAGACACTATGCCCAACCCAGGAGGAGGACTCCCATGCAACACACTGGGCTGCAAGTGTCTGTAAAGATAAGCACATACTCCAAAGCTCCAGGCCTGGCGGCATCCAGAGGTAGAAAGTAGGAGAGAGGGGTCAGAGTTCCACACTTCCCAAGGCCTTGACACAAGGCTCAGCATACCAGAGACAGTACCCCAAGCTTTCCTGCACAGACTCTAACTAGCCCCAGCCCCACTTCAACAAGAAGGGACCTGGTTTTCCCTGGCTGGGGCAGGCAGGGAATGAGTGGAATTCCCCTGAGGCAGGCAGTACTAGGTTATTTAGCAGGGCAGACCTTTCATCAAGTCACTTGGGGGAGGGGTGTCCAGTTTTTGCCAGGCTAAGCCATTGTAGCAACCACAGGGCCCCAATTATGGACACTAAACACGATAGGACCCTTAGGAGAGACACCCAACTCAGAACCCAGAGGCAGAAGACTCCCTGGTACAGACTATTCTGCACATAAACTCAAATGGCAGGTAGACAGTTCAGAGAAAAAGCGGAAAGTCTGGCCTTTCCCCACTCCATGCCACTGTAGAGTCATAGCACTAGGGTCAGGTCAGACACTGGCAATGTAATTCTGAACAAACTGCTTCACCTTGAATCTCAGTTTCCTCCCCTCAACTATGGAGTTGAGACATACCAACCTTAAGCTCCTAGGTTCATGTGCTCCTCCTGCCCCTGCCCCAGCCTCTCCAGTACTTGGTATCACACAGCAGTGCACCTTAGAATATAGAGTTTCTAAAGTTGATTGTAGTGATGGCTACAAAACTCTAGAAAATTACTAAAATTCATTGAGTTGGAGCTTTATTTTGCTAGGAATCAAAACTAAGGTCTTGAAAATAGGTAAGCACTCTGCCAGTGATCCCTATCCCAGACCTGAGTTAGACATTTTAAACATTTGGTATTATATCACAACAAAGCAATTAAAAATTACTAGATGGTAGTATTAAAGATGGTGCTTGGGTGGGGTGGGCCAATGGTGTAGTGGGCAATGGATCTGTCTATGGATCAGAAGAGGGCGCTGGGACTAGAGAGAATAGCTCAGCAATTAGGAGTACTGGCTACTCTTTCAGAGGACCAGGATTTTATCCCTAGCACCCACATGGTGACTCACAACTATGTAAATTCCAGTCCCAGGGCACCTGATGTCCTCTTCTGGCCTCCATGGGCACAGAGCACACACATGGTTCACAGAGTGTAGGCAGGTCAGTCATACACATAAAATAAAATTAGTGTTTTTTTTTTAAAGATGGCGTTGGGAATCCTATATAAGAAAAGAACAGATATGCATGTATGGATATAGGAGTGGTAAGATGTCCAAATATCAATCAGTACAGAGTATAGCAAGGACAACACCCAAGTTTTTACTTAGACGTATTTTCTTCACAGAAATGGCATCAAAACATTAATCTAGATGTATCTCTCAGAAGATTCCAGAAACCTACTGTCCTCAACTAATTTAGCATAATTGTAATTGACATTCTTCTCCCCAAGGCTAAGGGATGTCACAGAAAAGAAGGTGGAAAGAAGGTAAGAGTCAGAGGCAGTGGATGACATCAAGGAAACTCTTTTCTGAATACAACATGGCAATTGCACATATGAACTCACTGCAGCTGAGGCTGCATTCACAAGCTCCGAGTTAAGTTCAAGCCAGACAAAGTGCTGACATGGACGGGGTAGGGAGGGACAGAAGTGGTGAGGTGGGCCGAAAGTCCCACTCCTGAGTGAGGAGCTACAGGCTTGACAGCTGCTGGGAGAGGGAGAGTTCATTTAGTTCATGGTATACTCCCTGGTAGGCTGACCGCAGCCAAGGACAGGCCCCACAACCAAGAGTAGCTGGGCAACACAAATTTGACTTCATGGGCCTTTAAAAACGGAAAGGGGAAGAAGCCAGAAAAGGAGTGGGAGATGGAGAGAAGGCGGGGCACAAAGTTGGATGGATAGAAAAGTGGAGTGGGCCTGGAGCAGCAGGGGGAAGGGAATGAATCTGACCCAAATAATGACATGAGATTCTCAGAGAATTAATAAAATGTTATTAAAAAACAAAATAAGTTTTCATGCAACAAGACCTCTTGAAAAGCACTTACCCAGCGGGGTAGGCAACTAAACCTGACCGGGGATCACAGGCAAGCCCTCTGCCTCCAGATACTGTGATTCCCAACACCTTCTCCAAGGTCACCTGTTAGAGCAAAAGAGAAAAGTGATTTATTGTAGACACAGCAGGGTCGGGATGAGGCACTAAGGGCTTCTACAGCATCTCTTCAGCACAATTTTCCCTACAACCTTATCTTCAGGAAAACAAGCCTATGACTTCTTCAGACTTTGTTCTGACCAAAAGCCTCTTGATCACATGAGAAAAGTCCAGTAGTGAGTACCATCTGCATTTAACAGGCTCCACCTGCGGTTGCCACAAAAAAGAATACGAAAGGGTTAACGTACCTCTTCATAACCAAAGAGAAACAAGCACTCTCTCAATGAAAGAAGACACTAAGTCTTGGCTAGAGACTGGGATCTGCCATCTGTGGGACTCACATGAGGTCAATGACCTTCAAGCGATTGCAGACCACTGTGTTCTACTTACCAAAAGCCAGAAGAACATGAGGCATCAACTGGGTAACTTGGACACCACTGATCTGTGCATCCCATCATGGGCTAGCCCTCCATCAGAGGATTCCACCTCCCCACGTCTGGCAGTTCTACAATCTAAGAGTTTAGGAGACCAAAGCGCGCTGAATGCTGTGTTTTACAAACCACAGATGCTCAGGGTACTCTGATTATTGTTATTAAGCCACAACTCCCACAGAGATGAAAGGGAAGCCTATGTAAAGTGCTGGGAGAGTCTGAGAAGACATGACACACAAGACATTCACCACCTTCATCAACAGTGTTGCTGTTTCATGTTGTCTGCAGGCCACAGAACCCCCACAAGATTAACCTCAAATTAATTCAATCGTCTTTCTGTGGATTAGGTCATGTGAGAGCCATACTGGCCTATAACCTCATAATTGTCACTCTATGGTGCTTTTTGTGACAGTTTTTCTGGTTTCTCCAGATCCAGTCCCCTCCAGGGCTGTCTGTACTTCCTGCAGGAGCCTTCCCTCAGGGATATCCTTGTTCTTCCTTGGTTAGAGTGAGGAACTTCTGTGCACAGAATGTATGAGTGACCACGTGAACAGAGTGTACTCTCCTATGAAAACTCTGCCCTGGAGAGTCTTGGAGGGCCAAGGAGTGGAGTACCCGGAAATATAGGGCAAGATAGAATCTACTATGACAGGCCAGTTTCTACAGTGGGGAAGCCCAGAGTCAACTGAAACTGTCTTTGGCTACACATTCTTTTATTGGCCTAAAGAGAAGAACTGTTGGAAGTGATTTTAGAGGGCCCGTTGAGACTCTTACCTCCAGAGGTTCTCTGACCACACACATTCACTGCGGCACATGTGGGCACATCATACACACAATAAACTTAACAACAACCAAACTAAACTCTCACCTTAAAGGCCATTTTTATCTATCTATCTATCATCTATCTATCATAGATAGATAGATAGATAGATAGATAGATAGATAGATAGATAGATACTAGGTTTTTCAAGACAGGGTTTCTCTGTAGATTTGGAGCCTGTCCTGGAACTAGCTCTTGTAGTTCAGGCTGGCCTTGAACTCATAGAGATCCAGCTGTCTTTGCCTCCCCAGTGTTGGGATTAAAGGTGTGCGCTACCACCTCTTGGCTGCCATTTTATTTTTCATTAGGTGGAAAGGAAATGCCCTGTGGTTGATGAAGGTAGTACAGGTAAAACCTACAGTCCAGTCTAGTCCAGTCCAGTACAAAAGGCTATTCAAGCCCTAGCAACTGAAAATAAAACAAAACGGGAAAAAGAACACTGAAAGAATGCAGAGGTATAATTACACATCTGTAATCTCAACACGTGGGAAGCTGAGACAGGAGTATTACTATGAGTTTGGGGACAACCCAAGCTATAGAGTGAGTTCTAAGCTAGTCTGGGCTAATGAGCTATCTCAAACAAAACAAAACAACAAACTAACAAAACAAAGAAACAAAAAAAAACAGCCAAACAAAAATTTCTCAGAGAGTTCATTAAGAGTCATTTAGGCTTCTTAGGGATATAGGTCAAAAATTCCAACATGGAGCCAGGTGATGGTGACACACACAAACCTTTAATCCCAGCACTCATGAGGAGAGGCAGGTGGATCTCTGTGAGTTTAAGAACAGCCAGGACTACACAGAAACTCTGTCTCCCNCCCCCCAAAAAAAAGAATTCCAAACATGTTTACTCAGCAGAGTAGTCCATCAGTCCAATCATCAATCACCCCACTGTTCACTTATCCCTGGGCCCAGCTGAGGTACTAACCCTAACATGACATAAGCTAATGTTCGTCTGCCTATGCAGACGTTCTGGATAGCGAGTCTGAATTTCTCCAAGTGACTGCAGACACAAATTCACCCTGAGGAGACTGATTTAGTTATCCCAGATCGGGGTCTTGGCACTGTGCCTTTATTACCCCAGAGGAAGGAGTGGTCTGCAGCATTCCTACTGTACTTTCTGCCTGAGAAGGAAAAGAGAGAGAGGAGTCTAATGCCACCGTGTCTCACAAGGAATGTGAGGTTATCGAACCAAGTACAGCTATACACCTCCAATTCTCTTCACATTCATATAAACTGAAGCAAATCCTTTAGATTCAAATGTGTACAATCCCTTACTCCCCTATGGTTCAATGTTGGTCCCGAAGATTCAGACTAAATGTGCTGGTTCTCAGCTGCCCTTCCCTCTCAAAGGACTGTGGGTAGAGAACCCAGTTCTATAGAGAATCTTGAGACTGGTTGGCAATTTTTAATAAGATAAAGCAGAAAGATTCAGTTTATGCATACACTAAAGACCAGTTTTCATAGTTTAAAAAAAAGAAACGTTTTTTACTATGATTCATAGTAAGAAACATGCTTTATATAGTGACCCAGTGTGCACATGCATGTATGTGTATAGGTAAACAAAACTGAGGTACAATTTTCATAAAACAATAATTACAGTATATGCTTTAATATACTCTAGTATATTCCTTTTAATTCTGATTATGACCATTTTATCAACTCCATGACCTACAAATGGGCTGGAAGACTAAGGTTGGGAAGCTTGCCACACTTGTTCCTGCCAGGCCTAGGTACAGGCTAACCACTGGAGTCTTTATATTTTGTCACTTTCTTCTCAGGGCTCCGCACACAGGGGCATACTTCCTGGCTAGGAATCCCACAAGCAGGAGTTTGCCTGGGCTAAAATCTTGGCTCATTTTCAAAAGGTTTCCGGGTTTGGTTTTTTTCTGGCGCTCTGAAGTAGTCATCTAAGGGAGGGAAGCAGTTTCCTTTGGCGCTCTGAAGGGAGGAGCAGAGGAAAACATTCAGGGCATCAGCTGGTTTTTATTTCATGTTCTTAACTCAAACCAGCTTCCTGTTTGCGGGGAGGTTTAGGGCTAAACTCCTCTCTCAAAGGATCTGGGAGTCCCCAAGCTCTTTTGAAGCCTGCAACAGCTAGGCTCACTCTGTTATGACCCTCCCCCACCAATAACGTGTTTTCCCTCTCCTCTCTTCAGAAAGGTAGTAGAGCTTCCCCTGCTCTAGAGAAGGGAGGTAAGCCTGGACACCAGGGCCTAGTGCACCAGAACGCCACCAGTTGTGTGCAGCGGTGGATTTGCACCAGCTCATCAACCCTGACATGCACAGCTTTCCCCACAGCCAGTAACAGAACAGCATTGGGAGTCTTAGCCTCTCAATGGTGAGAGTGCTTTACCATGGCAATCAGCAATCAGTCTAGAATTCTCCCCCATTCTTGGGGATCCTGCAATATAAATTGGTGCACCAATGAGTTCCAATGACTATCATATTTCAGTTGAAATGTGTCTGTACCTCCCAAATGTTCTCCCAGCTTCGGGCCTTGCCTGCTACAGTCTTTTCGGGCCACACTGATTCTTTTAAACATAAATGAGACCATGTCATTATTCAAATCCTTCCAATGGCTCCCATCTCCCTTAAAGTTCAAATTTAAACACTTGATTTAAACTTAAAAAGGCCTAAATCATCCAGCCTCTGGCTATTTCTCCAAGATCATTTCCTATACTCTCTCTTTGCTCCCTCTATTCCAGCCACCTCAGTCTCCACCAGCACCACAGGCAGACTGTAGGGTCCTCCTTCACATTTGCTATTCCTTGGATTCAACAGCTCTTCCCTTAGCTATTCTCACAGTGATGTGACTCAGGCCTTTTTTTCAAAGGTTTTTCTCCTCAGAAAGGGCTTTGGTAGAATTCGCTGTCATCATTTCTAGCCTCCCTCAGCTTGACTTTACCTCATAGTATACACAGGCAGGTAAGATGATCACCTCATCTCTGCCTAGGGGCTTCCTTAACACACAGGAGCCCCTCGAGGACAGGGTTTAGATTCCCATCACTTATTCATATATCCTAAGCACTTAAAAAAGGCTAATTTATTTTTATGTGTATGAGTGTTTGCATACATGTATGTAGGTGTACAACATGCACGCCTGGTGCCTGAGGAGGTCAGAAGAGAGCATCAGATCCCTGGAACCAGAGTTACCAACAACTGTGAGCCACCATGTGGGTGCTAGGAACTGGAGCCAGGTCCTCTACAAGAGCTGCCAGTACTCTTAAGCACTTAGCCACTGCTCCTCACCTGCAGCACTAAACCACACCTCTCACAGAAGAGGCACTTGATGGTGAACCTGCTACTATTGTACCGCCAGACTGCAGAGTATCACGTTGCCTGCTAAACTCACATCTCTCTACCCATCGGTTAAGAGTAACCCTCAGACCTCAGAAGAGACATTTCTTTCTGCAATAGATGGTGATTCATTCAGCACTAGCCAGGCAGTGAGCACACCTTTAATCCCAGTGGGAGGCAGAGACAGGTGAATCTCTGGGAGTTCAAGACCAATCTGTTCTATGTAGAGAGAGTTCTAGGACAGCCAGGGCAACATAGAGAAATCCTGTCTCAAAAAATAAAAAAAAATAAAAAAGTAGTGATATTTTGTTTTAACAAATAAAGCCTGCCTGAAGATTAGAGTGCAGAGCCACTAGAGGCCAGGCAGTGGTAGGCACACCTTTAATCCCAGGACTCGGGAGACAAAGGCAGAGGATCTCTGTTAGTTCTAGGCCACTCTAGGCTATGAGAAATTGATCTAGTCTATAAGAGAAACAGTTCACACAGTGATCCCAGCACTTGGGATCCCACACCTTTAATCCCAGAACTAGAGAGGTGGAGACAGAAGTGAAATGGCTGGGTGGAAAGAAGACTGTAAGGCGGGAGGAGACAGGAGTTCATTGCCGTCTGCAGTCTGAGGATACAGAGGACAGGATCGCCCCTTCAGTCTGAGCACTGGGAGAGGTAAAAAGGTTTCTCTAGTGGTTGGCCACTCTGCTTCTCTCCTCTCTCAGCTTTCACCCCCTAATATCTGACTCTAGGTTTTTATTAAGAACAATTAGAATTTGTGCTACAAAAGAAGAAAGAAAGAAAGAAAGAAAGAGAGAGAGAGAGAGAAAGCAAGCAAGAAAGAAAGAAAGCACACACTGGCCGAGACTGAGGGAGCATCCAGAAATGAGGTGCAAAGATTTTAAGAGCCAAAGGCTGGGGAGGATCAGAGCAGAACAAAGCTTTCTGGACATGACAGGACCTACTGCGCATGAACTCACAGCAGCTGTGGTTGCCTGGACAAGACCTGCAAACATCAAGCCAGTCCACGTTCTAGCATGTGGGAGGAGGGAGCTATGACAGTTAATGGCTTCTGTGGGAGGGATGTCAGGGTTGTGGGGATTGCTGTTGTTGTTGTCGTTGTTGAGATAGGGTCTCTCTACAGAGCCGTGGCTGTCCTGGCCTCACACTTAGAGATGCCTGCCTCTGCCTGCTGAGAGTTTTCTTTAAGGGAGGTTACCAGATTTGAGGGGATGGCCCCATACCCATGAGTAAGTGAGCAACACAAAAATGACTGTGGATTATCAGAAAAAAAAGGAGGGGTAAGGAGAAATGAAGGATTATATCTAGGAGGAGTTAGGAAGAGGACCAGGAGGGGAGTGAATTAGGGGGGGAAGGCACTTTATATATTTGAACTGTGGCTGTCTGACAGAGTTCTCAGGAGCAGTAAAGGATCAGTCAGGAAAAGGCCCAGAAAAATTGGGCTATCTCAGTTAACAGATTGCTCTTCTCTAAAACTGATTGTGCTGGTTAGTTGTTTGTTTTTTTAAATTTTTGTTGTTGCTGCTGTTTTTAATACCCCAACCAAAGTCCCCTCCCCCATCCACTCCTCCTCCACTGTTTCAGGCAGGCATCCCATGGACACCAGCCAGCCATGGTATATCAAGTTATAGTGAGACTGGGAACCTACTCTTCTATTAAGGCTGGAGGAAGTAATCCAGTAGGAGGAATGAGTCCCAAAAGCAGGCAACAGAGTCAGAGACAGCTGCCACTCTTGCTGTTGGGAGTCTCACACGAAGACCAAGTTACAAAACTGTCACATATATGCAAAGGGCCTTGGTCAGTCCCACACAGGCTCCCTGGTTGTCAGTTCAGTCTCTGTGAGCCCAGCTTAGTTAGTTCTATGGATTTTCTTGTGTTTTGTTTTGTTTTACGTCAACTTAACAAGCAAGAATTATCTGGGAAGAGGAAGTTCAATTGAGGAAATGCCTCCATCAGATTGTCTATAGGCAAGTCTGTTGGGCATTTTCTTGATCAATGATTGATGTAGAAGGGCCTAGAACACTGGATGATGCCATACCTATGTGGTATAGAAAGCAAACTGAGCAAGCCATGTGGAGCAACCCAGTAAGTGGAGTTCCTCCATGACCTCTGCTTTTGTTCCTGCCTCTGGGTTCTTGCCCTAACTTCCCTAGGTGACTGATGAACTACAACTGAAAGTGAAATCAAACCCAACCCAGGCTGGTGAGAGGGCTGAGTGGGTAAAGAATGTGCTGGTAAGCCTAATAACTTGAGTGTCATCTCTGAAACCCGCATGGCTGAAGGTGAGAACATGCTTCAGCAAGTTGTCCTTTGGTTTCCATGTGTGTGTGTATGCAATGTATACATGCAAGCAAAATGCCCATACAGACTATACACATACATACATACATACTCATACACACACACACACACACACACACACACACACACACGAGACACGATTTAAGAGTATATTGGGGATAGAACTGAAGAACTTCATCTACGTAGCTTTGGGGACATCATCACCCATGCAGGATGATGGATGGATGAATTGGGGGGCCACAAATGCCCCCGAAATAAATCCAGTAAGCTCACTTGCTCACCAAGCTACACTTGGTGGAACCATTCTTTTATTCCGCTTGTTGGTGCTACCTGCTATGAGCAGACATTTGTTTATGTCTCCCCAGGAAAAGTTAAGGCAACACTGGCCTTGAACATGAAACAATCCTCCTGCCTCAGCTTCCTGGGTGCTAGGATTACAGGTATATATCACCATGTGCAGCTCCAGAGTTCTGAAAGATCCAAATGCCAACAAAACATAGCCAAGAAATACATAAGCCAACTGTTTACAGCCAGTGACTTGGAATACAACTGCATCAAAGTAAACCACTGCTCCAGAAACATCATTCCCACAGAAGCAAAGACTCAAGAACAAGAGCACTTACTATATACCTGGCATGATCTCCATATCCACAATGCAGTCTAAAGCTGGAAGGGCACCATGTTAAGAGCCTGACCCAGCTCTTGCTTCAGCAGGTGGAGAGTGTTGAAACGGAGGGAGTCTTTCCCAGCCTGAAACTGGTGTCACCTTTCCACGGGCAGGGTTCTACAGTAGCCTATGAGAGAGCTGACACACCCACCACCCCCAGTATGAACCAGACATAGCATATCCTCAGGAGAGAAAGGACATAGGCAACATTTCCCTCACTCTAATCAGATAGTTAACTTTGTAACAGCTTATGAGAGAGAGAGAGAGAGAGAGAGAGAGAGAGAGAGAGAGAGTAAAGTCTTGTGTTTAGGTGCCCTTTCTGCTTATTCTTAAGGAGCAGAGAAAGGGCTGCAGAGATGGCTCCATGGTTAAGACTGCTCTTCCAGAGGACCTGGGTTCAATTCCCAGCACCCACATGACAACTTACAACTGTCTGTAATTTCAGTTCCAGGAGACCCAACACCCGTGGGGAAACATTGATGTATATAAAATAATAAATTAAAAAGAAAAAAGAGCAGTGGAGGAAACAAGTGGTTCAGATGTGTAAGACTACACACTAATTCGTACCAGATAAAACTATTTTCCAACTACAATTTATGAATAGGACTTGAAAACAATTTGGTTAGTAATGAATAAACCGAACAAAACTAGATAATGCTTAATCAAGTCACAAAGTAAAGTATATTAATGGGTGTTTTCAAAAGACTGAAAGTTGGGGTTGGAGAAATGGATGAGCAGGTAAGAGCACTGGCTGCTCTTCCAGAGGACCCGGGTTAACTGTCCAGGACCCACAGAGTGGATTACAACTGTCTTTAAGACCAGAAACAGGGTGTAGATCTGGACTTAGTGGAGGGATGAGGTGGGCAGCCCTGGAGCTTCTGTCTTCCTAATTTCCTAATAAATGGCTGGTTCACTGAAAACAACAACAACTACTACAGGGACTCTGCTGCCTTCTTCTGACCACAGCACACAAATGGTGTAAAGACATAGATGTAGGGCTGGAGAGATGGCTCAGAGGTTAAGAGCATTGCCTGCTCTTCCGAA
>LOEQ01000641.1:135362-146998 GCA_001685075.1 Bramus lutescens | reverse complement strand
CCTCAAACTCACAGAGATCCACCCGCCTCTGCCTCCCGAGTGCTGGGATTAAAGACGCACCCAACACACCTGGCTTGCATCTACACACTTGGCTCGCATCAAAAGATTTTATTGACTAAACATCAATAAAAAAGTAGTTCTAAAGATATGAGAAGCATCTCAAACTCACAAGGCTATCCTAGATTTTCAAGAAAAAGATTTTGAAGATTTTAATTATTTTCATCTGTGTGTGTGTGTTTGTGTGTGTGTGTGTGTGTGTGTGTGTGTGTGTGTGTGTATGTACATTTGGGTATGTGCACATGGGTGAAGAAGCACAGGAGCCAGAGCTGTCAGGTCCCCTGGAGCTGGAGTTACAGGTAATTGTGAACTATGCTCTTAACCACCAAGCCATCTCACCAGCCCCAAGAAAGTATTTTTATGTCCCATTAATACTAATATGTATGTTATACATCTCAAACCACCAAGCTTATCATAACCAGACACATTTTCAGTAACATTTGTGTATAACTAATAATAAGTATAGATTTTAGATTCTGAACTTTGTTTGTTTTCCAAGACAGGGTATCTCTATGTCACTCTGGCTGTCCTGGAATTAGCTCTCTAGACCATGCTGGCCTCAAACTCAGAGATTGCCTGTCTCTGCCTTGAATGCTGAGATTAAAGGTGTGCATCACCACCACCCAGCTGATTTTGAACATTTTATATTTAAATCTGAATTAAAATTTCATCTTTACTATCTTTTTTCTGCTTACAAAAATAATGGAGGTGCATTACTTCAAATTCAAATCTTATAGAATTTCAGTGACAATTACCATAATCTAACTCTCCCAGAGGTAACCAATACTTACAAGTGCTATTTATAGCTTCACTTTTTCTGTGCATACACTACTAGATATGTATATTTTCACAAAAATAACAGTCATCATTAGCAGAGTGTTTTACAACTTGCTGTTGCTCTCCACATATATCTTATACTTCATTGCACATCAGTACAGACAGACTGACTTCACTCTTTTCAGCAGACAGAGGGATCTCATTTCATACACGTATGCCATTCTAGCCAGAGCTACTTGGAGAACATCAAAGAGGTCACTATTATGAAAAATGAAGTGTTTCTTCCAGTGAGTATTACCAAATTATACTAGATGCTGGATCTGCAGTATGAGTGAGATAGCCTCACATCTTCATATAGTCTTAGTGGGGTTTGTATACGTATCTTTTTCTTTGTTGTTATTGGTCTGTTCTGAGACAAGGTCCTCCTGAGCCCAGGCTGGCCTCACACTCTTGATCCTAAGTCTTATAAGTTCTGGACTACAGGGATGCACCACAAAGATCTGCTCCATCAAATTGTTTAAATAAAAATTTCAATGCAGTACCAAATTAGAAACCTAGTGGGTTATAAAACTAATATATTTTCACATTGACTTTTAATTCTTAGACTGAAGCTTTTAATTCCAGCACTCAGGAGGCAGAGGCAGGTGGATTTCTGAGTTTAAGGCCAGCCTGGTCTACAGAATGAGTTTCAGGACACAGAGAAACATGCCTTGAAACAACCCCCACCCCAAAAAAATTCTTTGACTGAAATTATAGGACCAGTATAATTCTCAACTATTTCAATATAAATGTCATTAGCCTCCCCTAAAGAAAAATTATTTCTCTACCTTATTGAAGGCATTGCTACTACAAAATATGTTCATAACCCCAGTAACTTAGATCCAACATGGAAAATTAGGACTCACTCCTATCCCTATGAATTCACTAGTTTGACTTATTTTACATGAAAGAGTGTTTTGCCTGATATGTGCCTATGCACCACATGCATGCCTATGTGTTCAGAGAGGTTAGAGGTGGGAGTCAGATCCCCTACAATCTCTGGAGTTACACAGATGGTTATGAACTGCCATGTGGATCCTGGGAATTGAACCCAGGTCCTTTGAAGAACAGCTAGTGCACATAATCATAGAGCCCTCTCTCCAGCCTCTAGTTTGACTTTTAATTGTAACAAACTTATTGCTATAGCAAAGAAATAAATTATGATATAATTGATGTCAAAAAGATCATTGTGGACTGGAATGGCTCAGCGGGAAAGAATGGTTGCTGTACAAGTATGAGGACCTGAGTTCACATCCCTAGCACCCATGTAAAAAGTTGGTGTGATCCTGTAACCCTGGCACTATGTGGTTAAAGAGAAGATTGTTGGAGAGAATGCTGGTCACTGGGCTACTTCCAGGTTCAATGATTTTGTCTCAAGGGAATAAGGCAGAAAGTGATAGTGCAGACACCTGACTTCTCAGGTCTCCAAAACACAGAACATTACTAACCCTTTCAGTTAGTATTGTTAACACAAGTTAAATCATTGGCAAGGAAAAGATACTAAGGATGTGTTAAATGTTGGAACAAATGATGCTAAACCTACAAAAAGGGACTTCGCACAAATGGAAACTAGAAGGAATTAAATTTTACCAGCAAATTAGAACAAAGTTCATTGACAGTCTACAAATCTTTATGCTGTTACTATTAGCAACCCTTTATATCTGTGAAGTTATTTGGATCTTACATAGCTCTTTCATGGTCACTAAATCTCATTTAAATCTCACCACAGTCCTGGAAGGCAGCCCTGGGTGTGAGCAATGCAGGGGAGTGCGCCTTGAGACCCATGTTTTTGCACTTACAGTGTGGTCATACTTGACTACTTGAGAGAAGAAATCAAAACCATAGAGATCTGAGGTCAGGTGAGGGCAGACATCTGCTCGAGGAAATGTGTAACCCTGAAGCCCATGCAGATAAAGGGAGTCAGGTGAGCAGTGGCCTCATTTCTGCTCGTGTTCAAATTCACCCGATCCTGTCATCATCCAGGTCAGTCCTAGTATGGCGCATTTGAGGTAGTTTGTGTTTTTCACAAAAATAAAGATTTCACTCAGCATTCTCCATGACTTAAAAAACAAAGTTGGCTATAGGCTAAAACACCGAACAGGTACAGCTGGAGGGAAAGAGCCAGTATTACACTAGGCCCTGCTTAAAAAACATGAGAGACACGATCAGCCTGCCAAACAATACCTCAGATGAAAACCCAGCCATCCCCGCTGCCACAGAGATGGCCAAGGCATCTGTTAGTTTCTACTCCGCACCAATTCTAAAAGCAGCAGCAATTGCTTGCGGCTCACAGGCATCTGGAACCACATAGCTGCAACAACTTGGCATCCAATTACCCACAGACCCACAAGTTAAATGCTTCCCAATAGTATCACAGGGCAAGCTGTGGGGAAAGGGTCAGGAAAGTGCGGGGGTGAGAAGCAAGAATACAGACAAGGGTTACTAGACCATAGATCTAAAGCAGCAGCTGAGAAACTCATTACACTGGCCTTTCTAGGGAAAGGGAAGGTTATGGAAAAGAGTGAGTATGTGCGTTCACAATTGCTTTTTGTTTTTGAGATTGAGTATCATGTAGCCCAGGCTGAATTCTCTAAGATCTAGACGACAGGATGGATGATCTTGAAATCCCCAGTCTCCTGTTCCCACTTCCCAAGTGCTGGCATCAAAGGCCTGGGCTACTATACCCTTATAAAAATATGTATTTAATACAAACTAACAAAGCACCTTCTCCAACCTATACACAGTGCACTGGCTATAGCAATGATAGGCTTCTTTTGAAAATGAAGATAACCTTGGGAGGAGTACAGAATAAAGATTAAGTTTGGGTTTTGGAGCTTCCTACTGTCCATTTGAACAGTCCTCAGTCCCCAACATGCATGGTGGAAACAATTATTCATAACACACTATTACGTTGCATAAACCTTGCTGTGTGTTATAGTTCTTGTATTTTTAAAAGTTGTGTTTCTTTGTTACATGCCAGCACCTGTAAGAGGCCAGGCAAACACATGGAGAAATGGCTAAAAACGCCACTACAGTCAGGCAGATCTCAAAGACTGAGGAGAAGTGTAGCACCTCGTCAAATGGAAAGGAACACTCAAACCCCAAAGCACAGGGTGGGAGGTCTGCCTCCTGGGTACAGCACTTGCCTGTAGACCAATCCTTGGATCCTAACCCTAGCACTAATAAAAACCAAAATTTCCAAAGAACAACAAAAAAGAAAACCCCACAAAACCTCCCTTCTCATGACGCCTCTAAAAGAGCATTTGACAACATGTATGGGGGGCAATATCAGCCATAAGAGTGCAAGAAGTCTTCCAAGATCTTCAAGTAAATTTAAATCTTCACTATGAATGAAGGAAAAGGAGAGAAAGTACCCTCAGCCTTGCCTCAGTGTTAGGGGAGGTGAGATGTGTAAGCTTATGAACCCCGTCTTTGACAAATGCAGTTCTACACCCTGGGAAGGCCTGAAAAGGCGTTACACAGTTTCTGTTGTGGTGAGAGGGAATAACGTGTACTCCCCAGCAGTCTAGGAGAAGAACCCTTCCCAGTGTCCTTCAAAACCAGAATAAGAAGCATTAGGAATAAAACTGGCATCTGGGTGCTCCCTGTACTCCCAACACACAGAAGACCAGAGCAGCAAGAGAGCTGCTGAGTTTAAACCCAGCCTATGATTTTTTGTTTGTTTGTTTGTTGTTTTTTCAAGACAGGGTTTCTCTGTGTAGCATTGGAGCCTGTCCTGGAGCTTACTCTGTAGACCAGGCTGGCCTCAAACTCACAGAGATCTGCCTACCTCTGCCTCCCCAGTGCTGGGATTAAAGGTGTCCACCACCACCACCCAGAGAGCCTCCGATTCTTAGCGAGGATTTGTCCCCAGAAAGTAAACGAAAAAAAAAAAAAAGAAAACACAAGGGCAGCACTATGGGGTTGTTGATAAAAAGTGTCAAATAAGAAGAAAAGACATGGAAAAATCTCAACATTAAAAAATTCAGATCCTAAGGGTCCATATTACTCAGCATGGCTGTCATGCTCACTTTTAATCTCCCTTAATCCCTATCCCCTTTCATTTTTAAAAATTAAGTATGAAGTAATAGAAGTTAAGGGTGGGGTAGCACAAGCCTCTAATCCCAGCTTTGGGAGGCAGGGCTGAGGCAGAAGAACTACCATGAGTTCAAGGCTAGTCTGGGCTACAGAGGAAGTTCCTCTCTTAAGAAAAATAAATAATGAAGGCAAAGCCAAGCAGAACAGCTGCCATGCTTGCAAGAGACTACCACCAAACCGCATGTGGTCTGCTGAGGTCCACTCAGAGAAGGGGTGGGTCACTGTACCGTCCCTGAGATCCCAGCTGCTCCCCGCACTTTCCATGCCTTAATTACCTGTGCACTATCAGGTCTCAAGGTGTCTGGAAAGAGCTGCAGCAAGCAGTCTGGGAAGGCTAAATGGGAGGAGTTCCATCTATGAGGCTGGGGGGAAGCTATCATCCATGTCTCATAAAGACTTTCCAATATAGTAGCTCTGGGGTCACCCACACTTCTGTCACCTCTTCCCCATGCTCTGTAGCAAACACAATAAACTTACTGGCTCCCTAGAGCAGATTCTGATGGAATGCGACTTTGGTTTGCCACTGGGACTTTATGAGGAAGGAGTAGATGCTGTTTGTCTCCCCAGGGATGGAGTTCTCACAACAATAGAACAGTAAATACCAAAAAAGGTGGGTTAGCCTCAGTCTACATTCTATGAGAGTTAGAGAGCTGAGAAAAGGCAGCTGACAGAAAACCCTTTGCTCTGCACTGAGAAAGCAGCAGAAAGAGGCTTAGCTCGTAGTGGATGTCTAACATAACAAAGCCTACTGAAAACACTGCAGCTTCCCCAACAACACTGCTGCCTGAACATGAAGTCAAACCAACACATCCTCTAAAGGACAGCTTGATAGCCCGTGTTCTCAGAGAAGCTTAGTTTGAATAAACATGGTCCCAGATTTCAAGCCCTTGACTGTTCTCCAAAGGGCAGTGATAACAATTCCAAGTCCAGCTGGAGAGTCAAGGGGCTTGGGGGTGGGGCAGATCATCAGGCAGAGGCCCCACCTTCACCTGTGCATCCTCACGTATCAAGAAATGAAAGCATACAGGTGACAAATGGAAGCGAAGTGAGAAATTCCAAGATCCAATTAGTAGGAACACGAGATGGGTTGAAGGTAGAGCTTGGGGACATGACAGAGTGTGGTGGTAGGGTGTTTGCCTAACCAAGTCTCTGGGTTTAATCCTGGCACTGCAAAAGAAAAAAAAATTACCAAAGGCTGATCCAGCAGGACAACTTGGCCTAACCAGCTAAGGGAGAGGACTCTGGAGTGAGCAGCCAAGGAGATGAGCAGTGTCTCTGGAGACACTCAGCCCGAAGAGGCCAGGATATTTTTAGACAGTGAAGGAAGAGGTGTTATGGGTTCAGGAAAGAGGACTCTCTCAGTAAGAACCATTTTAAGGGCTTGGGGCACCAGCCGGGAGATGAGCACAAAACCAGAGAGTAGCGCTGTTCAAGCACAGCACCTGTTCCCGGGGTCTCATGACACTTGGTCAGCCTCAGCACCACAGCCAGGCACGGTGGCAAGTGCCCACAATTCTAGCTCTGGGGAGGCTGAAGCAGGAAAACAGAGCGTTGTGGGGAGGGAAGTGCTAAGCTACTGGCTGAGAGACCTCTATTCCCGGTCATCTATCCCAAGAGAGAGAATTCAGAGAGTATAAATCCTACAATAAAGTCTGTTCATTCCTAGGAAGGAAAGTAAACCATTCCTGGAACGGTGAGACAGAGAGCTGGCCTGGGCTCATCAGATGCTATCCTGGGAACTGTCTTAAGTGATACAACAACTGACTCTATAGGTCTGCCCTCAAGCAGTGGATTCTGTTAGAGCCACCCCGAAAGTTTACACAGCTAGACGTCTAGAAGACAGACAAGAATAAAAATCCACTCAAGGAAAAGAACATACGTCCCAAGCTGGACTGGTGTACTGTCAATAAACTTCAGTAAGGATTTGGGTATGAAACCAACAGATGTCAGGGACATAGTACTTCGGCCATAAGTACTATAACTGACAGTGGGCTTCTCTCAGAACTTAATATATACACAGCTACCAAACTCCACTCCAAGAGGCTCTGATTCTGTAATATGAGAATGGGTCCTGGAACAGGGTTTACTTACTTTCTTCCTTTTTTGAGACAGGGTTTCGTATAATCCAGGCTGGTATCAACCTTCCATGTGCTGGGATTTCAATGTGTGCTATTCTGGTTTACGTGGTGCTGAGGGTGGGGCCTAGGGTTTCGTGCATGTTAAGAAAGCACTCTACCAACTGAGTTGCATCCCCCGGCCCCAGAATGCTTATTTCTTAAATGTTAATAGTCTGAGGCCCTGCTAACCATTCTCCCAAGCTGTCAGCCTCAAGCTAGAGCTTATGATTGACACGTGCTTTGAAAATAAGTATGTTTCCCGCTACCAAAAAGGAGAAAAGGCTTTTGATACTAATATCTGGGCTCAAATACTGAGGCAAAGGCTGAAATTAGACTATTGCTAGTCTTCACTCTTTCATGAAACCTACCTACACACTCTTTAGATCAACCACATACTGAAAAGCCCAAAGCAACAGCATATAATCATACAGGAAAAAACCAAGAATAGCTGTACAATCATAAAGCTAGGCTAGAAGAAAATCTGAACAAATAATATACAACCTAGACCAGATTAACAGTGACTAAGAAAGATGTTTTTAAAACTACCACTTAGTACAGGAATCCTTTTGTGTCCCTAACTTCAATCCTGTCTGTTCAACCTCAGTCCGTTTCTGTCCCTTGTAAAAATAGAACCACCCAGGCTCCCTCTACACAAAAATTTCCAGAAACTTTAGGAAAAGAGGGGGAGAGAAAAGGATTAGCTACCAAGAACACACACATTTCATTCCTAAAGAAAACACAGCCTCAGCAGAGACGGGAGGCGGGAAGTGACAAATGCCCAGGATCTGGGCTTGAAAGGTTTACAACTGAAGAGAGCGGCCAGCTCTTCAAGAGTCTGCAGACCTGGCATGGCATCGCCTACCAGTCTTCTCCAATTTACTCCACTGTAGAAAGTGCCTTCCACATGAGAAAACTTGATAAAAATCTTGTTGCTCATCTACTCTCCTTAGAGTCATTAAACCCCACCTTTACTCCTGGCTCTCTCGTCTCAGCTTTAAGCCATATTTAACCATATTTTAATGGCTCTCTCCTAAATAAAAAGCCCTTAAGGAGCAGTGTCCTCTCTAGTTCCTTTCAGCCATCCCATTACCCCAGGTTTTGACTTCTCGGGAGGACACAACTCTTCCTGCTCATCTGGACATCCAGCTCATCTGCGTAGACGTCTTTGTCTCAGCCACGCGCTACCTTCCTACCCGCTGTGTAGCTCACACTGTAAGGAACAAGTTCCCTGTTGTCTTTAGCAATTGAAGACAAACATAAAAGGACAACTAGAAATTGGTTTCAAAGTAGCAGAACTAATCAGAGATGTCCCTCTGTTCTGGAAGATATGGAGACAGAGCTACAGATGAGTGGATAATTTTGTAATACAGAATGGAACGATCCAAAGCAAGAGAATCACAAGTCTGAGTTCTGCCTGGGCTACTGGATAACAAGATCTTGCCACAAAAAAAAAAGAAAGGAATCTACCTGAGTTAAGAACTGCATAATGCCATTCTGATCCCTCCTTATCTTCAACCCTTTTTATCTTTTTATCTTCAAGTTTTGTTTCAAGATTAGCTATCATGGTCAGGTGCAGTGGTATAATATAACTATCCCAGCACACAGGAGGCTGAGGCAGGAGGATCTCCAATTTGAAGCCAGTCTGGACTACATGGGAAGTTCCAGGCCAGTCTGGGTCATATTGAGACCCATGTCTCATAAAACAAAACAAAACAAAATCAAGTGTCCATAAATCCATGCCACAATTACCTTAGTTACCATGCATTAGGGAAACTCATGGGCCAGGTTTTATGTGGGTCATAAAGCAAGCTTTTACAATAACCTTAAGTAGAAAGCCTTCATGGAGGAGTATTTGGGAAGAAGGTCATGTACCAGGTACACAAAGACAGCTCATGTTCAGTCACACTATTTAAAAGGTCAGCACTGACTTCCTACTTGGAACAAGGATGTTAAATGGTGATGCCAGAGATGATTTTCTGTCACTGTTTTCCTAGAGTGACCCTCTCTTGCCTCAGGACTCAACAGTGCAAACATCCCTTCCTCCATCAAGTCTCTCCTAATCTCCTGCCCCTGTAATTCCTTTGACAACTTAGTGCATATTTCCAAAACAACACATTAGTGACAACAGACCTGAAGCAGCAAAGGTGCCCGTTGTGGTGGTGTATGGCGATAGGATATGCTGAGGAGGCAGAGGCAGGAGGATCAGGTGTTGGAGGGCAGCTTAGGCTACACCTTTTGGGCCAGCCAGGTGGCTTGGCAGGTAAAAGTGCTTGCCATGTTGACCTCCACAACAACACCATGGCTCATGGACACCTGCTCTCACACATCACAGTATGATAATGATAAATAAAAGCTTTTTAAAAAGGGATAGGCAAAGAGAGCTGTACCTAAGAGTTTCTAAGTTGGAGGGCTCATTCTTCTGCCTCTAGAGAATAGGAACAATTATTAATAAGAGTCCTTGAAAAAGGTCCTAACCAGCACCACAAAAAAGTTGCAAACTTTAATTCAATAGAATCCCTGCTAGACTATACAGGAAAGCTGTTCACCTTACCAAAGCCAATGACAGCTCTGCTAAAGGATGCATTAAGTCCTCCCAGAACTCTGTCATGTTGTACATTAAACTCTAAGTTTTTCCTCAACAGGGTTGATCATCTCTGAAGAGTCACAGGCAAGGCAATAAAATGCTGCTGTCTCAAATGCCTCTGTCGGTAGCAATCCTGTACTACAAAACTATTGTGTTTGCAGGCTGCTAATAAGACACAAAACCTAATCTGATCCTGTAGACAATGCTCAAGATTCCCTCAAGAGATTAAATAAATGTATTCTACTGTTGTATGTCCAAAATCGTGGGACCAGCAGCTGAATAAAGCATAAGATGGGCATGCCAGGAGGCTGGAGAGATGGCTCAGTGGTTAAGAGCATTGCCTGCTCTTTCGAAGGTCCTGAGTTCAATTCCCGACAACCACAAGGTGGCTCACAACCATCTGTAATGAGGTCTGATGCCCTCTTCTGGCCTGCAGACNGCCTGCAGACATACACACAGACAGAATATTGTATACATAATAAATAAAAAAAATTAAAAAAAGAGATGGGCATGCCAGAATCCCAGCACCCAGGACACTGTGGGTTTGTAGAGTGTGAACCCAGACAGGACTATGTAACATTTGTCCAGAAAAGAATGCGGGCATACAGTAACCAGGATAAGCTTGTATATAAGCACAAACCAGTAAAGCTGTCTTTCTGGCACACATTTGGCTCCTTCACATTATCATGAGAAACCAAGAAGCAAAGTTCCAGTTAAATAAATTCAGATCTCTTAAAGAGATTTAAAAAAATACATTCATTTCTTTGTGGATGTGCGGAGGTCAGAGAACCGTTCCTAGGCGTTGGTTTACTCCTTCCATCACGTGAGCCCGAGGAGTACAAATCCGTAGATCAGGCTTGTTGACAAGTGTCCTTACCAGCTGAGCCATCTTGCCAGTCCAACCTTCTTCATCTTTTTTAGACAGGACTGGCTGGCCTGGAACTTGTTATATAGAGCAGGTTGAAGTTGCCTCTGACTCGCTAGTGCTGGGATTACAGGCATGAATCAAGCTTGTCATAAAATTGTTTCGATATCTCTGATGAAGTGTTTCAGTATATTTCTTTAAGCAAGTATAGCTAGCATAACCCCAACTGTTACACTAATACATCCCCATTATTCACAGCTAGGTGATCTCACTGTCCTCTTCCAAGAAGAGAAACTGAGTCATAACATGTCAACTAGCTTCCCCAAGCACACACTTAGTTTGAACTGAGGTCCTATGCAAGTCTTCCCATGGTTGAGTCTCAGCATGCCCACCCACGCGCGCTGTTGTTCATCCAACTTCAAATCAGGTTGTTATAGATAAGCACGTTTGATCTTTTAGAGCCAACAGAGGAATTTCATTATCTTTTTCCCCCCAAGAAAGAGAAAGGTGAAAAAATAACAAGGTGCAACAGAGGGTAGAATTGAAAAAGGTGGCTGCCAGTAGGACTCACCTTGGAGCTGAGGTCTTCTCGCCGGTTTCCTGCTTTACTTCTGCGTAATTTGATGGATGGGGACCGCAGCAAGTTCTTGATGCGGCTGGTAATGGTCGACCCTTCCCCAGCCATCATAAGGCGGAACCCCTAAGGACAGTCCCTGGCCTAGCCTTAGGACTTGTCTCAACAGTGGTACTGCCTTCTCTATCAGCAGGGCCTTCGGATATGCACTTTCACTGGCCTGAGATGGCAGAAGCAATCTTGGCATCACAGTAGGTGTCTTCTGCCTATTAGCCGCTCTTACTCTGGGCATTGCCCTGTTCTTTCTCACTCTTCATCTCCACCCAAGCCAGCTAGATTTCTTAGGAAGGGAGGACGACCCCCTAGAGTGAAGAAATGTCAGGCCCAGGCCAGCCAGAGGCGTTTAACTGAAGAATGGGATGGGTTGTACGAGGGTTTGGCGCCGGTTACAGCCCAAGTGTTCCCATGGTAACTGCGGTGTCCAAGGGAGGAGGCCGCCGAAGTCACCCGAGCGGTCCGCTGGGG
>LOEQ01000641.1:124787-135177 GCA_001685075.1 Bramus lutescens | reverse complement strand
GGCTCAAAACGCGAACTAGAGCCTGAGTCGAGCGGCGCAGGGAGGCGGGGCCTAGGGAAGGGGGTGCGGTCTGCAGAAGTTCAGTTCCTGATTGGGCGATCGACGCCTGTGGGGCGGAGCCAAGAAATGAACTGTGGAAGCGGAGGGCTCGGGATTCTGCACAGTATAATTGTGGGTACCGCTATTATAGCAAGGTCAACATAACATGGCTTTAGAATTGAGAGAACCAGGCCTTTTACGGTATTATCAGGTCTGGTCCCCCAGAAAACTTCCCAGATTCCCAAGACGATAACCACGCCCCCAGGCCTAAGGTTGATATTTGGCAGGCCTGAGACCACCGCTGAAATTTAATTCCTAACTCGTAAAAAAAAAAAAAGTAAAGAAATGAAGAAAGAAAATAAAAGAAAAGCTGTGATGCCGCCAAAAGAACTCCTTTCCACTCCAACTGCTGGGATTTAACACGGTTGGAATGATTTGTGATTACGGCCAGACTAACACAATGACGCAAGTGGAGTAACTCAACTCACATATTTTAGAACTGAACAACCTGTTAATGATGGAAGCTTCACGCCCACAATAGAGCCTTAGGTAGACTGCGAACAAAGTAAATGAATGCACCCATGATACCTTCTATCATTTCTTTAAGTCACCAACGTCCTTTATCCACAGCGTTAACAGTATTTTGCTACCCCAGATCTTTTCTTTGCAAACACCCCTAGGGCTGACACCGATATGAAACTTGCTATGGGTTTTTTGTTTTGTTTTTCCTAGTTCATGGAGATAGAAGAAATATCACCATACTCATGCTTCATAGATATGTAAATCGGTTTAATTTTAGAAGCTTTAGAATGTCCCATCTAGTAACTACTTCAAGAAATTACCTGGGGCGGGGGGCACTGGACAGATGAGATGGGTCAGAGATTAAGACCACTGGTTTCTTTTCCAGAAGATTCAGGTTTAATTAACAGCACCCTCATGGCACCTTACAACCATTCCAGGGGCTTTGTCGCCCCCTCCTGGCCTCTCCTCTATAGGCACCAGTCACATGAATGCATAGACAAAAGAGTAGGCAAAACACTGGTTTTTCTTCTTCTTTTCGAGACATGGTTTCTCCGTAGCATTGGAGCCTGACCTGGAACTAGCTTTTGCAAAGCAGGCCTGCCTCTGCCTCCCGAGTGCTGAGATTAAAGGCGTGCACACGGCCCCTCCATATACATAATTTAAAAAAAAAGGAATTGCCGCGGGACAGTGGTGACATTTGACTTTAATCCCAGCACTCCAGAGGCAGAAGCAGGCGGATCTCTTTGAGTTCTGAGCCAGCCTGGTCTACATAACAGGCTCCTATACTACACAGAGGAACCCTGTCTCGAAAAAACAAAAAGAAACGAAGGAAGGAAGGAGGGAGGGAGGGAAACAGGGAGACATTGGGGGGATAAAGAGGCAGAAAAGAGAAATTGCTTTCTAAAAAGGATATCGCCAAAGACCTGTACCTAACAGTATACACTGATGTGTCTCTCCTATTCCAGGCTCTTAATTCCTGGAGATGGTAGGTTTGCAAGGGGGAAGATCCCTAATATCAGTGTTTTGCGGTACTTGAACAACCAATGTTCAAACAGGAAGATACCTGTGTTCTATATAGCTATGTGTATTAAAAGCAAACGTCTAAATCTCACCCGTTGATACAGGCATCAAGGATACTACCAACTGGCAATAATAACCAGAGGCCTATGGGACTTCCAAATAAATTGTCTAAACCGGAAGACAGGAATGACCAAATAACTACAGAAACGACGGATTCTTTAACTCAGCACTATTAATAATTTGTGATTTGACCTGCTGTAACACTAATAAAGGGCGCCACCTGGTGTTTTCATTTAGTTGCTACAGAACCTAGTCATCTTTGCCGCACACATCTTTAGGCAAATTTCTATTTACTAATAGGTATTCTCACTTCTCTTTCAATGCTAGTGAATGAGTTTACAGAGTAATTTCTCATCCAAAACTACTTTAGCTCCATAGAGAGACACACACACGCCATTACTCTCATTTGATCTGAACTGCATGGGCAAATCTAAGTGATTGCTTTCCTTGTCTAAAGATGATACTGTTAAAAAGCAGAAAACATGAGGGATTATAACTATTGAAATTGTGTATTTTCAGGCTAAGGCTAAAAATAACTTTTAAAATTCTTCCCAATCCAAGCAAGCCGTCTAACTATCATGCTCCTTTGAGATGCTAGTATGGCAACAGGTTGAAAGTGTTCTTTCATGTACGAGTGAAGAGAAGCAACTCCCTTTACAAATGTCATCCTACTCTCCAAGACTCAGCTGACCTCCATGGACATGCTGGCTGTGCGTGTCCAAAGCAAATATACAGATGTTGAGAATGCTATAGTATTTAGTGATTCTGATTTATTATGTACAGTGTTCTGTCTGCATGTATGCCTGCAGATCAGAAGAGGGCACCAGATCTCATTACAGATGATTCTGAGCCACCATGTGGTTGTGAATTGAACTCAGGACCATTGGAAGAGCAACCAGTGTGCTTTTAACTGCTGAGCCATCTCTCCAGCCTGAGACTGTTATAGTAGTCTTGCTTAAAATTATTAGATTTTAGAACTCATCCTAGGCAAATAAGATGCAAAGGTCCTAGGAAATTAACATGCTAGAATAAATATTTGCTCATCAATTCAAATATTTATTGAGCACCTTTACATTCAAGGCACTGTGAGAAAGCTGAGACCAATGAATGCAGATGTAAAGAAAATAGCTTTCAAGTCAATGTTTCCAAAGCTGCTTTCCCACTGGTGATGGTGCTATCTTATGAGCAGTCTACAATGATAGAAAAAATTTTACATTTGTCTCAAATTTCCACCTTGTTATGGTTTAGCCTCCTAACCCCACATCTATCACTGCTGCCTAAAACTGTCTCTGTAAACCAGTTTTAAATATACTAAAATTAGATTTTAAAACTGTGTATTAATTTTTATTTCCAATATATATAACTTTCTTCATCTACAGGCAATAATTCTACCTACCTTAGCCTCATTATGTTATCTCTGGCTAACCTGAAACTCACTATATAGACTAGGCCAGCCTTGAACTCACCTGCCTCTCTAATCTCCCAAGTCCTGGGATTAAATAGATGTACCAAGTCTCTTTTTTGAAGACAGGGTTTAACTACGCAGTCCTGGATGGCCCAAACTTCATACAACAGACTATAGAATTGTTTTGTTGTTATTTCTACGTTGAGGGGTTTGCACATACCATGGTGCAAGTTCATGATAGAAGCTGATTTTCTCCTTCTGGGGACTGAACTCAGGTCACCAGGGTTGAATGCAAATATCTCCACCCAACAAGCCATCTCACCAGCCCTATCTTTAATTTTCTATGTACTAAGTCATTCATGTATGTGTAAATTTGTTTTTGCAAGCAGGTACACCTGCATTTGTATGTTGAGCATGGAGACCAGAGAACCATCTCTAGTACTATCGTCATGAATGCCACCAAACTTTTGGGACAGGGTCTCTGACTGGTCTGGAGCTCATCAATTTGGCTAGTCTGGCTGGCCAGAGAACCCCAGGGATCCCTGTGTCTCCACCTTCCCAGTACTGGGATTACACACCTGGCACTTTTACTTGGGTTCTAAGAATTCAATTCATACTTGGGAGGGAAGCACTTTTCCTAGCCCATGTGGATACTGAGTTTTAATTAGCAATGATACAACACGAGGCTATCAAAAGATCCTTTTAACACTTTCTTCAATAATTCTATTCAATCAATTTTATTGATTCCTTGAATACCAGCAATTCTCCATGAAATGAAGGAATAAACCTGAAGTTCCTGAAAATGAGCTGCCTACACTATCCACAGCTTAATTCTGGAAGAGATAAAGCTATCACTATTTTGCAGACTTGTCCAAGGCACATTGATCACACAATTTCACTATAAATAACTACTACAGTCAGGGAAAATGTATGAAACTTTGCCAAAAATAATGTATAAAGATGTGTGTGATGGCACATGTCTTCAATCCCAGAGGGCAGAGGCAGGTGAATCTATGTGAGTTTGATACCAGCTTGATATCCAGGCCAGTCAGGGTTGTATAGTGAGACCCTCTCAAAAGAAAAAAAAAAAAAGGCCTACTATTTCATCCATAATGTTGTGGGAACAAAAACCAACTGCACTTATAAAAGTACACAAAGTAAACACTTCTATGAAGTTTATATAACTAAATTTGAGCTGTTAATTATCTTGATAGCAACAGTTTAATGTTTAAGACTCCCATAAGAACACTTTGTAATATTATGAAACCCCTTAACACCTTGTCTTAAGAACATCTATTAGACTATCATGATGGCTCAGTGAGTTTAAGTCTTTGCTGTGAATGCTTGACAAGCTGAGTTTGATCCGTGGTAGGAGAGAAGTGAATACACAAAGCTGTCCATTGATTTTCACATGGCACACATGAATACATATTTTAAAAGAACATACACAAATTTCAAAAGAACACTATTGTCCCTAGCCACGAAGATTGTGTTTATGCCCTGTCGCTCTCCCAAGGCAACGCTAAAACTAGCTTTTACTAAAGAATGGTAAATATTTGTCCTAAGATTGTACATAATTTTGAAGTCCCCAATAAGACATGCTACAAGGACTATACCAACAAAGAAAGATCTTCCCAAATGGGACATAAAAAGCTTTAAGGACAAGAAGCTTCTAAAAAGATCTTCCAATTGCATCCTCTCTCAAATATATATGAGGACAATGAATTCTCCATTCGAGCATAAACCTCCCAACACCAAGTTCTGATTTAATTAGTATAACTGGTTTATTTTGGGTTCACATGTCTTTCAACTGCCAAGCCTGTTATTTCTAAAAAAATAATCACTTTCAAAAGCAGAAATGAAAGATACATATTTAATATATAAAAGAAAATGCTAAATCTGACATAATTATATTCTTAAAAACATTCCATTTATTTACAGGTGTATAAAAAGGCGAGTGATTGGTCTACTGAGAGATCATGCTTAGCTAGGATGGGAGCTTTTTTTCAGGTTCCTCCAATGTTTTCACTAACTTCACCTTTCACAATCATACATGTAATTTTCATAGACCAGTTTCTTCTAATGTAAGGTTACCCTAATGCAAAGGGTAGGAGTTTGGGGGAGATTTTGGATTTCTGTCAAGACTACAAGATTGTTCTGAAGACTAAGCCCTCCTCAAATAGCCCTGATAGCTCCTAAATTTGTCTTAAGAACAATGCATCTTGGGAGTTTGTGATACCATCTGCAGCTTTCCCTAAACACCTAGAACCAAACTTCATTTCTAACTTTCTACATCTCTCATAAACGCAGCCAAGTATCTTCCAATCAAGAATAAACTCTGACCTGTTTGCCTATTTTTTTCAAATTATAAAAAAAAGAAAAAAGAGAAAAAGGAAACAAGTGTTAGAAGCTAACATGGTCCTTCTTTTCCTGAGGATTATTCATTCACTCCCTTGCTGCTTCTTGTCTGACTCTCTAAAGCCAGAAGGAAACACGGGAAAGAAACAGGCAATAAAACCGGTGGAAACTGCCATACCCGGGCTAAAGAACTAGGTCTCTTGAGGACAGCTGGAAGCAAGGGTGACAGGGGCTGCACTCCTTGGCTAAGGCATTGGATGAAGTCAGCTGGGTAAAGGACAGAAAGGACAAAGGAGAAGCTGAGAAATACTGTTTTTACTATGTCAGGCTTTTGTAGTAAACAGGGATGGTTAAGTGCTGATGAGCTGTCCAGGAAAGCAAGCAGCACAAAACCAATGAAGAATTTACTACCACTGCATTTTGCAGTGGAAGATATTTTATCATTTCAATCTGATGATTATCAGAGTTAATCTAAAAAGGGAATCAAACATGGAAGTAATCATTCACTGGCTAGATTCATTCCAAAGTTGGTCTCACAACCTAGGTCTGAAGATACTCAGAGTGGGACTTGAGATAAAGAAGGCAAGGATGTAAAAGAAATAGAATTACCCAGGCACGGCCCAGGCACCGGAAGCACTTGTGTTAAAGTGTTTTACAACACAAGCAAATCCTGTCATTGAAGACAGAACGGGTTACATTCCAAAATATAATTATTTAAGAAAGGCAAAATGCAGCAGCTAAATCTCAGTCTATACATTTTCAGAACAGTGATTCTTGCCCCAGGAGTTTCCAGGAGACCCCTCAAATGCACCATGATTATTTACAAACTAGATAGGAAACATTTCTATACTCAATACAAATCTCTTCTAGGTTGAAAACGTCATCCCTTGAGAAATCTATGAAAACAACTATACAAAAATATAAATATCTTCATCTTTACAGGTTGTCAGTCCTTCACATTCTGACAGTTACTGAGTGAAAAAGCTCTACAGATCACTGATGCCATGGCAGCAGATAAAAATATATCTTGTGATTCAAACACTGCCTTGCGTCCCTGGTAAAGAACGACCACTGTGACTTGCCTTTCTTGTCACATCCTGTGCAGGTGACAGTGAGCAAAACCTTCAAGCACCTACAGGCTGGTTCCATACGGGAAATATCCAGCCTCACAAATTTTTATTTTGGCTATGGCCTCTGGTCTGGGGAGAAACTGCTTTTCATTTTAGCTGTTTCTGGAGAGGCAATGATTTTGGACAGGGAAAGACTGACTCTATGTCTACCTTCAAAAAACTAATAATGGGTAGAAACCCCTGGCATCATGAATGGATCTTTCAATACCACAAAAGACAGCAAGGAAGTATATCTTTTTATGCCTCTCAAAATAAGTACATTAATAGTAAAAGTTAAAAGTATATTCCTACTTTACTAGAAAGCTTAAAGTTTATAATTTTGACTGAAAGGGTAAGGGAACAGCTATTCAGGATATGAAACAGTCTGCTGAATGACAAAAACCCTTCACTTTGGTATTCCATAGTATCCATCCTACCTAGCATAATTCTTCCCTCCCCCATCTGTGATGTGATGTGATGTGATGTGTGTGTGTGTGTGTGTAGGGGGTTCCTTTATAGCTCAGGACAGATACAAACTTGCAATTCTCTTGCTTTTGTCTTCTAGTGGTGGAATTACAAGTGTGCACTATCATGCCCTATTGTTGAAATAGTAACTAAAAATTCTCTCTAGCTCCTTTTATACAACTGTATCACAATTCTGAGAATTTAGAGCTAATTATCACTTACAGTTTAGTTCATAGTAATTCCAAGTTTTAAGTATTTTCTCAGGGGAAAAAAATAGGGTACTTGATAGAGCCAGATTCTTGTTATGAATTCCTTGGGCAAGAGGGATCGCACCTTCTTAGAGAAGATAGGGGACCCAGCACCACAAGTGAGGTAACATTTTTAACATGATCAGAATTTCAAACACCAGGACCAGCATCCTAACCCCCCTTTCTCCATCAATATCCACACATAATCAAAGTCAAAGATTATAATTCCATAAGACAAACAAACAAGATGCCTGCAGAGAAAGGAGGTAAAATTCAATTCCCTCTCATAGCCTGGCTTCTGCATGAGGATGAATGAGTTCATTTCCCTGAAGAACTTGATGGAATCCCAGAGCTGCCTAATTTAGCCACAACAGGAGCCAATGTAGGCATCACCTTGTTCTCTCGGCCTTCCTGGTCATTCCCTATTAAGTTCATTTTATGTCCAACTTTGGCAGCTATAGGTGCCAAGGAAGGCATCACCTTGAGACTTTGACCATCTGTGTCACTGGGAGGATTAGCTGCTTTTAAACCCAAAGGGGCCAATTTTGGCATAGGCCTCCACAAAGTATCTGTGTTGCTGTTCTCTGGACCAGTCTTCATGTGTAGGATGGGAGGTGAAGATACACCTTCAGGCTCTGTAGGAAGACTAGAAGTACTCTTCCCTTCATCACTAGATTTCCTATGGGAAACAAGAGAATCCTTTATCTCAGAGCTGATAACAATCTTAAGGACATCTGGCTCAGATGCTGTGTCCCCAAGTTGTTTTTCATTCTCAGAAAAGTCATCATCTTCCAAGTGCAACAAGAGGGGGCTGATGGATTCACTCTCCTCTTGGACATCAGGCAACTCTTTCAAACCCGTTCCCAAGTGTCCAACTTGGAAAGTTGATCTGTTCCCAGGAGCAAGTTTATTGATAAAAGCTCGCTGAGCATCCTCTGGAAATTCTGAATCCATAGAATCAGGCATTTCAGCCAGGCCAGAGTCATCATTTAGTTGCTGATTAAGAAAGGCAATTTCATTGAGCAGTGAAGTCAGTGTCTCATCAGTGTCATCCTCATCTTCCACGGTAGTCAGCAGCTCACTGGGATCAAGGGCTGCATCCTCAATAGCAGAAGCTACTTTCCTCAGTTCCATCTCAATGCTTGAATCCTTGAGCTCCTTCATCTTTAATTTATGAAACTGGGATTCCTTTGACTTCAGTCTCTCTCCTCTCAATTCACACTCTTTCCATTTATACCGATGTCCTCTCATATCACCAGAAATCTTTTTAGGTACAAACTCCTGTGCTGCCTGCATATTGGAAACGTCAACTACATGTGGAAACCCAGAATCCTTATTTGCCAAAAACACTTGTGTTGGAGCCCGGACCATTCTGCCATCTCTATGGTTTCCTCTGGAAGAGATTCTATCTGTATCTACTAAGGAGCTAGCTTCATTCCCAACAATGTCTCTCAGGTGGTCAAGTGGCTTGCCATCAGGAACTTCATGAGGGTATTTGCTGCCACCCACATCTACTAACTCTTCCTCTGCAGCCAATGATGTCACATTAACAATTCGTGGCATCATAAATAAGTCATCATTCTCTGAAAATTAAAAATTAAAGACAGAATTCATTAGATTTATAGTAATGAGAATTTCTTATATCTTCCTCTCTTTCCCAAGTCATTTCTTCTACCTGAATTCATTAGTCCACTTTTATCAGAAAGATGGATGAAATAGTAACTCAAGTAAAATCTAGGCAAGACACTAAGATATTTCATTATTAGTAAAAGCTCCATTTAATTATAGAACCCAGGGCTTTGCCTATACTAGGTAAGTGTTCTATCACTAAACTACATTCCCAGCCCTAAATTTAGACAGACTTAGAATTTTCCTATGTAGTCCAGGGCGGGCCTCCAATTCACAAAAATCTTGTCCTAGTTTCCTGAGTGCTGGAATTATAGGCATAGGCCACCATCAAAAGTCCAGCCTGTCAAGCTAATTCTTGCCCCAAGGTAGAAATTCACCTTTATTTTGTTAACCCAATTAACTGCTAGTTAGAAGAGAAAATGGAAGTCTAAGATCAGCATAGTGAGAGGAAAGGGAGTTCTCCAGAGTAGACTTGGCAGCAGAGACAAGCAACTGTTGTTGTAATGGCAACAAAATCACTCCAGTTTTAAGAGTGATGAGAATACCCTTTCTTAAGGAGGTCTGAGTGCTGGGAACCCAAGCCACCAAAATAATACTTCAGTCTTTGCTGCGAAAAGGGTGGTATTCAAAACAAGCATTGGACTGGTACCAAGGGAGTACACCCCTTCTGAGGACAACACAAAACAACGAATGATCAATACCAAAAACATAAATATTGGCCCTGCCAACATCATCATTCCATTTTGACATCGTTTTAATTCTTCCCCTGCTAAAAGTTTCACTAGAGTTCACAAAACAGTTTAAAATCCCAGGTAAAAATAAAACTTCCCATCAAGCTAGACGATTTCTTACCAAGGCAAATGTCAACAGACCAACTCTGGATCACTACAGAACAGATCCAAAAGTTTGCTATCACTGAGATACCATGGATCTTTTTTTCCTAACCACAGAGGATACCACCACATACCTGACTGAGCCATAGTACTACTTGCAACTTGAGGCTTTAGATCAGCATCTAAGAGAGCAGATGAAACAGCTACCACTGGTCCTGAGAATAGGGGGCCTTTTAGAGTAAGCAATTGTCCTTGTGGAGTCATCACCAGGTTGGCAGAGGAGTGTGAAGTGTTAGAAGTCAAGGCATTTTCTGCAAAGAAAATGAAAAATTAATAAAACAAACTTTCAATTAATGCTGGAATCCTCCAGAGAGAGGCAGCCATAAACCCTGACTTCAAAGATGCAACGAGAGCTTAAATGAAGGTAAACACAAGCCTATTCACAGGTTTCCTGTTCTATATACTCCTATAAAAGTCATTCAAGTTTCTAGGCCATAGTTAATGTCTTTCCATCTGTGAATTCAGGTAACTGGTCATTTAACTCTTTTCTTAAAACACTATTATTTCACTTTGTAATGTTAAAATTAATTCTTATTTTAGAGCCCACCTGGATCAATAGATGACAGAATTTATTTATCCCCCACCCCCCAAGACAGGTTTTCTCTGTAGCTTTGGAGCCTGTCCTGGAACTAGCTCTTGTAG
>LOEQ01000641.1:84635-124729 GCA_001685075.1 Bramus lutescens | reverse complement strand
GCCTCTGCCTCCCGAGTGCTGGGATTAAAGGTGTGCGCCACCACTGCCTGGCTAGAAGTCAGATTTTTCTGGTCCATATAACAAGCTATCTTAAGAGTAAATGAGAACACTCCTCCTCTAAGACACCAGCAAATAACAGTGAACCACTTCCAAAATCAAGGTAAGAAAGAAATTAAAGTCAGTTTCCTTTGTTCTTTAAGAGAGACGATAAAAAATGGACTACTTCAAAGAAATTAAATTATTCCTTTAAAAAAAATAGTCTCACTGTTACCTAGGCTGACATTAATTCTGAGCCTTAAGCAACCTGCCTGTGTTAGCTTCCCAGGTAGCTGAGACTATAGGTACATACTACCATGTCCAACTTAACTTAAACAAACAAACAAAAAAAAGTTTTTAAAAGTTCCAATTTATTTAACCCATAGTAAGTTCAAGAAAATCAAGTGTTCACATACACAAACAGCTATGTATTTACTAGAAACATGTACTGTAGACACTGCTATCAGAACCAGAACTCATACATTAGAATACTAATGTCTTATAGTTATTATATGTAAAAAAATTGAAATTTACAACTTAAGAGTTGGTTTTTTTTTCTTTATACGTTTGGCTTTTTGTTTGTTTTTTTTGCTTGTTTTCAAGACAGGATTTTTCCATATAGTCCTGGCTGTCCTGGAACTCATTCTGTAGACCAGGCTGGCCTCGAACTCACAGATATCTGCCTGCCTCTGCCTACTAAGTGCTGGGATTAAAGGTGTGCACCACTACCACCTAGCTATAGTTCTTTTACTTAAAACTCATCCCAATTCAATTAATTAGGACTATAGGTAAGAGAAGACGTTCAGTCCACTAAAATAAATTGATGTATATCTACATTGAGGAAAACAAAGATATCCATCCCTCTTACCTGTAGCCTGATCTCTTTTTCTGGAAAGAATCAAAGGTTTCCCCCTCCTGTTATTTATGAACATCTGTCCAAGATCTATAGATGATGTAGAAGATCCCTCCAGCTGTTTGCTGATTCTAGGAGACACACCAAACTCATCTGATCCCATCTTCTTCTTTCTTTTTTGTGCCTCTAGTGCTTGTTGCTTTGCATAAATATACTCTAGCTTCTTCAGAACCACTTCTTCTGTCTTACCTACAGGTTGATAAGGAATAAAGTATCAATCTCTGCATGACCCCACATAATAATGAGAAATAATTAGCTGAAATCTAGCTGATTTAACTATATTCCCCAAAACTACAGAAGGCAAGAGTGAATACAATTCAGAAGATATAACCCACTCAAAGGTAAGTAACTCTGCTACAAACCCAGGATGTCAATCCTTAATCTAAACAGACTCTGAAAGACCCAGTGAGCATTTCTCCTTGCTAAAGCTGTTTATTATGCTCTTTCCCACATTTACAAAGCTTACCTGAAAGAGATGATACCTTCCGTATTAAAATATTTCGTTTTCGACTCAGCAGATTTTTCTGTCCTATCAATTTATCTGCCTGGTCTGTTAACCCTTGAATTTCACTGAATGCCTAAAATAGAAACAGTATGTCAATGGAGCACTAACTCCTAAAAGTACAGGAAACCTACATAATTTCTTTAATCGAAGTATTTTAAGCTAGTATTTTAGAGACCACTATAAATAACTACTGATGTTTCAGAAACTGGTTAATGGACCAAGTCACTGACTGTGATACTGGAATAGAAACTTAGGGTCCTGTACATGCTAGGCCAAGGTTCTACACTCCAGGCTCTATCACCAACCCAACATTATTTGTTAAATTATTTTCTAGCCTATATTTTTAAGGAATGTAAATAATGATTATTTCTAAGATCATCATTGAGTGGTAAACAGGCCTTCAACTACTGCAAGGAAATAGAAAACATTCATTTTGTGCTTAGATTTTAACCAAATTTTAAAATGTTTATACAATCTGTTTCATTTCAAGAGAGGAATATGAATGCTAGATATAGACTTCCCCAGCTTCTACTTATTAAAAGTCATGAAACGGTATTAACTTACATGATTTATGCTCAGAGCTAAAACTTCTGCTAACTTGAGCATTTCATTTTCTTTTTAAATGACTGTTAACTATTAAGAAGTATGTTAAGAATTATGGCTGTAGTTAGTTGGTAAAGGACTTGTCTCACATGCATGAAATCTTATGTTCAATTCCTAGCCCAAAAATGGTGTGTGCTAATACTTTTCTACTATGCATTTTATACTATGATAAACTGTTCTAAATGATATGAGGAATAATATAAAGACACTCGCACACAGACTTAAGAATTTCTGACTCGATAGTGCTGTCTATATATTTTTTTTTTGACATGGTCCCTTATAGGCTGGAGTTCACCAAGTAGGCTAAGCCGGCTGGCCAGTGAGCCCGGAATCTATTTCTACCCACCCAAAGCTGACATTAAAAGCATGTGCCACCACATCTAGATTTTTTTGTAGCTTTTTTCTATTTTATTTGTCCATGTGTGGTGTGTCTATCACATGTGTGGGTGTGCTGTCAGAGGACAGAGAGAGTGTTGGATCCCCTTTGAGTTACAAGTGGTGGAGAGATGCCCAACAACAATGTTGAGAACTGAACTGGGGTCCTCGAGTACAACAGCAAGTGCCTTTAACCTCTGGGTCATCTTTCTAGCTCCACCCAGCATTATTTTTAAATGTAGCTTCTGGAGTTCTAGAACTCAGGTTTTCATGCTTGCAAGGTGAACACTCTGTCAACTGAGCTATCCTCCCAGTGCTCAGATTCTGACTTTAAAAACTTAAAACATTTGTAGTTAGAGAGATGTCTCATTGGGTAACAATAATAGTACTTACAAGCACGAGGACCTAAGTTTGAATCCAGAGCACTCATGAAAAAAAAACTAAGAATGGCTACACAAACCTGTAACTCTAACATCAAGATAAAGAGACAGGCAGATCCCAAAAGCTCAATGGCTACCTAGGCTAGCCACAAAGGCAAGCTTCCAGATCTTTGAGAGACCCTATCTTAAAGTAATAAAAAAGAAAGTGATAAAGGCAAACACCCAACAGCTTGCTCTCTTCTCTGCATACATACTCATGGGAACATGTATCCATAGACTCGTGTGCTTACACACCATACACCCACAAATCTCCCCTGCTCTCCTGCCTTCAGACACAAAAGCACTTAACATTCAGTGTAAAGTTATTCTCATTTAACATAAAGATTTTCCCCCCTGAAGTATTTATTGCTAATTTACTGGCCCTGCTTTTGACTCAGCATCACTCTGTAGCTCAGGATGACCCTAAACTGAAGGCAATCTTATTGTTCAGCTTCTCCAATGCTGGCATCCTAGATATGAGCCACCAGGACCAGCCACTAGCCTCACTAAATTCTTAAGTATAAGTGACTCGTTTCTATCCCCTTCATGTGACAATGGATTTCCTTCATCATAATATCCGTATGACTCTCTTAGTTGAGTGTGCGTTTACATGTGTTATTTACAGAATACTTACCCGAGTAAGAATGAGACTTTTGGAAACTTTGGAAGAATGAAGTAATCCCAATGTAATCTTCAATTTTTCAAAGAGATCCCTCATTTCACCACGCCGCCGTCGCTCATTGGCAGTATGTGTCCGGCGGTAATATGCAAAGGCTTCTGTTTCTTTTTGGGGTTTATCACTCCAGCAATCATCTTTCAATTTTGGAGAAATTAAAGGAACCTGTCCAAAAACATTGTTTCCTCAGCATCTTTCACATGTACTTGCCCTCTTCCTCCATCCCAAATGATACATTTCTATCTCAGATACACTTTCTGTCTGAATTGTTATAATGTCCTCTCAGTTGTTCATTTTACCAACCTATCATTCCTCTAAATCTCTTTAACAACACAACAGTATGAATTCTAATATATATTAACATAATCATATTGCTTCCCAGTTCAAGTTTTGGTGATTCTCAAATGAGGAGGAAGCACTGGGAGTTAGGAAGAAAAGATCTGGAAAAGCTTATTTATATAATTTATCATTATTAAAATTAGTTTTCAGAACATAACAAAAAAATCACAATCATATGTGTGTGTATGTGTGTGTGTGTGTGTGTATATATGTTTCCTAAGACAGAGTTCCTCTATGTAATAACCCTAACTGTTGTGGAACTCACTTTGTAGACCAGGGTATTTTAAACTCACAGAGATGCCTGCCTCTGTCTCCTAAGTGCTGGGATAAAAGGCGTGCGCCACCACCAGAGAAATAAAATATTTTATGGTGACTATAGAAATGGCTCAGTGGGTAGGGTGCTTGCTGTGCAAGCATGAGGACCTGAGTTGACATCTCCAGCATCCTCAGAAAAGCTAGGCAGTTGAGTGAGTGCCTCTATAGCCCCGCCTAGCATTGGACAAGTGGAGACAGGTAGATTTGGGGCTTAGTCAGTCAGCTAGCCTAGCTCCAAGAGTGAATTCCAGTTTTTATGAGAGACCTTATCTCAAAAGAGAGGTGGAGGACATAGAAGAGACACTTGATATCTACCTCTGGCCTCCATATCTGGCAAGTACAGCACTCCTGCACATACACAAAAGAGCTTTCACAATTTGGGGGAAGAACAATTGCCATTCTCTTATTTTTGTTTTTTGAGGCAGGGTTCCTCTGTGTAGCCCTCACTATCCTAGAACTCAACTCTGTAGACCAAGCTGCCACGAACTCAGAGATCTGCCTGCCTCTGCCTCCTGAGTGCTAAGATTAAAGGTGTGCACCACCACATAACTCTTTCCACTCTCTACTAAATAAACTTTCTATTCAGCCCTTTCTTAAAAAAAGAAAAATATTTATACTTAATTGTGGTGCTAAGGGCAAGCAGATGACATACTGCATATGCAGAAATCAGAAGACAGCTTTCGGAATCAGTTCTCTCCTTCCAACTCGTCGATCGTGGGGCTAAACTCAGATCATCAGGCTTGTGGCTGAGCCATCTCACCAGCTCCTTTGGTCATTTCTAACTGTGAGAAATTCTTCAAACACATTACCAAACACCACACTTCCTTGCCTAAATTGCTCAGGCTTTTGAGTGGCGTGGATTCTTTATCCCTGGTTCCTCCCAATCAATGTTACCACCACACATTTTTTCAGCGAGGTCTTTCTTGATTCTCAGCATATACTAAGGTCTCATTTGTTTTATTTATTCTATTTCAATTTTAAATTTCCTCATTTATTTATTTATTTGTTGTTTTTCGAGACAGGGCTTTTCTGTGTAGCTCTAGCTGTCCTGGAACTCTATAGACCAGACTGACCTTGAAGTCAGAAAACTGCCTGCCTCTGCCTTCCAAGTGCCAAGATTAAAGGCGTGTACCACCACTACCTGGCTTAAATTACTTTTTTGAGATTTATTTTTTTTTTAAATTATGGACACATATATGTTTATGTCTTTGCATGGGCTTGAGTACAGGTGCCAGCAGGGGCCAGAATCATCAGATCCCCACTGAGTTGGAGTAACAAGTAGTTCCAAGCCTGACATGGGTGCTAGAACCCCAACTTGGATCCTCTGGAAACAGTACATGCTATTAACTGCTGAGCCAACTCATCAGTCCTAAAATGTATTTTTTAGAAAGAAATTACCGACAATATATAAAGTTGTAAATACATGCCAAGTATACTGGATATACGCCCTTCACCTCTAGCAGGATCCTCAGGAATGACAATGTGTCACATGTTTATGTGTGGCTTCTTTAGATTCTTAAGTAATAATATAAGCTTATTTTTGCTGTTGCCAATGATTTTTGACTTTTTCTTATGCATAAAAGGATTTTGTTCAAAAATAAAAAAAGGATTTTATTCACATTACTCTTGTGTATCTCAGCACTCTCTAAATACAGTTTCTAACTCTAGTTTTTCTATTCATCTTGAGCAACATGCATAACACATCTTGTCCCTCTGCTTTCAAAATGCTATTAATATCTGTATCTTTCTTGCTATTTTTCCTTTTGAACATGTTTTTAAAATTGGTATCAAGCCAGGCGTGGTAGCATTCCTTTAATCCCAGCGCTCAGGAGAGAGAGGAGGACCCCTGTGAGTTCAGTGCCAGCTGGGTCTACCAAGTAAGTTTCCAGTCGGCTAGAGATACACAGAGAAGCCCTGTCTCTGGGAGGAGTGGAGGTGGGGATTGATAGTAAATCTTCCATATTTTACTCTTGGGTTAAAAATGTCTTAATTTTTAAATCTATTATTTTACTTAATATGTACGGGTTTTTTTTCAAATAAACAGATCTATTTTCATAAACTATATTCATTTAACTCCTCCAAATTTATTCTATCCTCTGAGAGGAGCAGAATTAAGAAAGGAAAAGAGCAGGTAGCATAATTTTGTAGAAGGGCCAAGTTAGTTTTAATAAATTAAAAGTCCTTAAAATAAACTAACAGATCTTATGTTTTAATCATAAAACAAATGTTGCCAATTTTATTAAACAATTATATTAAATACATTCTAAATACCTTTCGACTCTTTTCAGAAGCTTTTTCATCTGTAGAGATATGGCTATGATACCTAGATAAAGAGAGTAGTTTTAATGTTTCACTGAAATCCATTAACATCAATCTATTTCACACCTTTATGAAACCACACCATCCCAAAGTTCCTAAATTACAACCATTTCTTTTCTCCAAGGTATACTAGATGGCCATAATTTAGTCAATATTACATTTTCTCCCTACTATCCAAATAGTTACTAAAATTACAAATTACTGTTTTTCATCCACTGTTTATTTATTGGCAGGGTCTCATCATGAAGTCCTGACTGTTCTGAACTTGGTATGTGTGGATCAAGCTGGCCTCAAACTCAAAGAGATCTCTGTTTCTGTCTTTAAATTAAATTTCTGTTCTTTTATACTTTTTGATCTTTGCATAGTAGTTAGTTATTCTTGGCTCTTTATTATCCCAATCTAATAACATGGCATATTTATTTACTGAATTCTTCATTGTCTCAATATAATTTTCTTCAAGCTTTACACAGCTTAACAGCTATATTACAGAAATACATACATGGTTGCAATCATTTCAAAAGTATCACTATGTAGTCCTGGCTGGCCTGGAATTAGCAATGATCCTCTCACCTTAACCTTTCCAGTACAGGTATGAGCCACCAAGGCAGCCCAAAACCATTTTTAGATATAAGAATTGTCAGGCACATCAAAATCCATTTTATGAACCACAGTGAAAGAATAGTATATATGGAGCTGGAGAGATGGCTCAGTGGTTAAGAGCACTGGCTGCTCTCCCATAGGTCCTGAGTTCAATTCCCAGCAATCACATGGTGGCTCACAACCATCTGTAATGAGATCTGGTGCCTTCTTCTGTCTGAACTGCAGGCATACATGCAGGCAGAACATTGTATACATAATAAATAAATAAATCTTTAAATTAAAAAAAGAGAGAATAGTATATAAACTGTCAATGATTTCTTTTTAAACATTTATAGCCTATGAAACTATATTCCCAGAAAGTTTTTAAACTTTCAAAACCAGCATGTCACTGTTGAAAATGGTTATTTTAAAAAAGTTATTTTTAAGATTAGATTTTTCTTTGTTTAGTAACTTGGGTTTAAAATGCAGAACTTTCCAATTAACTTTCTAAAACACTATTGAATTTAATAAATATAATTAAGTTTTAAGGGATTTAAACACATTCACCTTAGGCAATAGGTAACTCTGGAGTAAAGATAGTCATTTGGAGACTGTTTTAGGAAACAAGACAAAAGAAGCTGGATTTTCCTTCCTGTTTGTCTTACATGTCAATCCCCAATCCCTACAGAGCTTCCTACATAGTGAGATAACATACCACAGCACACTCCTGTGTCTTTTATCAGTGGCATAAGTAGAATTTCATACCTGTATCTCATTTATTCATCTAGTACAATAACTAAATTTGTGATTTTAACACTTTATTATTAAAATATAGAACAACTAACTTGTTGAGTAATCAACTCATATTAGAAATTATGGAAAATATGTATGCTATTTCATCTTATATTCTAAACAGAGGGCATATTGGTTCAAAGAAATTATAAACTTGTCCAAGGTTAAAGATCTATAAACTTTCAAAACCAGTATTTCATTTTTTTACTTATTATTTTAAAAAGGATCTCACTGTATAGCTCTGGTTGGTCTAGAACTCACTATTATAGACCAGTCTAGCCTCAAATTCAAGAGATTGCCTGCCTCAACCTCTGTCTCACAGGGACTATCATAAAAACTAGTATTTTAACACAAGTGTACCAGTTTCTAAAGCTTGTTACTCATATTTACATGCTACCTGCTAGCAAAGGCCAAAGCAAATAAATTACTTCCTTATTTCAATGGCTCATCTAAACTACCCAGGAGCAAAGAAAAATCAGAATACAAACCAATAAACCCTAAGAAAATAATGGAAGTGGGTCTTTCCCCAGAGCTTTTAAATAAAGTATTTGATTTCATCTCTGGTTTCAAATAACAACCCAAAGGTATGACTTACTGCTGTTTGAAGGAGTATGTGTGAGTTGTTGTGGTCTTCTTGTAGGCAGTGTTAATTTCTTCTGAGAGCTCTTCTATAGTCTCAACATCCACCTGCTCATCATCCTCAAGATAGTCTACATAGTTATTCTGAAATATATTATTAGAAAGTAAATAATGTATTGGGAGACACACATACCTCAAATTTTCAAATGCAAGCTCCCTTAATAAACCAACTAGTTCCAAAGAATTACCTAACCTGAACTTATAATCACACAAAGAGATTGTCAGAAAGATAACACAATTAGAGTTAACATCAACAACCATGTTAAGTAATAGGTGTATATTAAACGGCTATCATTAACGTTAGCTGGAGAGTCTCTAGAAGGCTATATTTGATGTTTTGATATTATTTCTAGAGGATAGCATTCACGTGTGATACATTAAGGCTTTGAATAAAATCTTAAGATCAAATATGCTGAACCCCTCATCCCTCCAAACCCATAAAATCCTGTTTTAAGGGGTGCTTCACAACTAATATCTGATCAAATGCCCATAAATCAACACACATTAACATAAGAAAGACATGGAAATGGGATACAACTCCAAAGAATAAGAGCTTTTAAAGAACTTCAGTTTTCAAAAGTAATCCCAAGTGTAGGTCCCTATAATACCAGAACAGAGGCAACTGAGTAAAACTGAGCACCTGTCCCAGAAACTCATCCAATTCTTTTACAAACTTACATGCATGATGTGAGATAGATATTTTCAAGTCCATCTTTAAAAGCTGTACTTACTACTCCAGAAACTAAAAACGTATTATCTTTATATATATTTGCACTGCACTTCAGAGGCATAATTCAAAATAAGGTATCCCAATCACCTTATTAAAACTCTTATATTTATAATTTTGGAAAAATCATCGCCAAATTAAAGGCTCCATAAGGCTAACAGACACTAAATACAAGCTATCATTATGGTGCTCACTTCAGCGTCAGCATAATTTAAGCAATGTATGTTAAATTTAGATAATGTATATTATAATTACGCCTACGGAACAAAAAAATGAACAGAATCTAAAGTTACTAATGTAGGTTTGATTTATAATACCTGAACTGAAGGGTATGAGCCTATTTCATAGATTTATGACACAAGTAGTCGAGGATAGCCTCAAATCAGCAATCCTCCCGCCTCTACCTCCTCAGATATGATTATAGGCCTGCACCCCACATTCATCTACTTCAGATTTTAACTGCAGGCTTTGTAAATAGTATCCAATAACCTCAATAGAAGACAAAGTAGTTATTTCCTCATACCATTCAAATACAAGTCTAATAGTGTCAAGAAAATTTTGAGATGGTACATGCATATAAATATGATACAGAATTTATACTTTAGAGATCATTCGCATGTTTTCTTTTAGAAGTCAGTATAAACTTTTTTTGTTGGATTATTAGTATATCCAAGCAAGAGCCTCTGTAAGATAAAGGCATTCTGCAGGCTCTGTAAAGTTAGTTCCACTGATAGCTACAGTCCTTGCTAATTTTAAAGTTGGACTGTTTTGTTTTTGTTTATTGATGCAATGTTTACTTAGACTAACCAAAAGAGACTGTAAAAATACAGTAGATTTGTAATAGAACCTTACAAACTTTATATTCTTGGATTTACATCATTGAAAAAGATTAGCCTACAGAAAAAGTATAAGGCAAATGCACATATAAATTATCCAATTTTAGAGCTATATCCTTATAAGTTAAATTACTGAAGTACAGATATAACACAAGATTAAAATGTTTTAGAGGGTTGTTTTGGTTTTGTTTGTTTTGCGGGGACTGTTTCTGAGACAGGGACTCAAGGTTGACCAAGTCAGCCTCAAATTCAAGAGATCCTACTGTCTCTGACTCAAGAGATATGGGATCAAAAGAGTGTGCCACCATACTCAGCTATTTTAGTTTTAAAACACTACCTTTTTGTTGCAATTGATAAAGCAATTAGGTATTAACAAGGAAATAACAGTAGATACAGGAACTAAATATATCTCAAGAGAGAGTCTGAAATGTAACTGGTACAAAGGTTTCAATCATGTGATCGTGAAGAGAGTTGACCATTAAGTTTTTGGGCTTCCTGAAGCGGCAGTCTATGATAGTGGTCAGGAAACCAGAGCCCACAGCATATTTTGTAGTATTACTGGAATACAGCCACATTCGTTCACTCTCATGTCTGTGGTTGCTTCCATACTACCACAGCAATGGAGTCATTTAATCCGTAAAGCGTAAAATATTTACCATCGGGCCCTTTATAGGAAAAAACGTAACGTCTTGCTCTATATCATGCCAGACCCTCAGTTACTTAATTCAGTTATAAGACTCCTAAATAGAAAACCTTTCAAAAATTAAAAGAACTTAAATTAAAACATAAAACTATAATAAAAGTCACAATGTAAAGGACAATGATCATAATAGACTACATAAATTATAGCTATAATATACTTAACACTAGAATATACAAAGCAACTTTCAGACAAGATTATATTGAAGTACCAGGTACTTTGACGTTTTCTCCTAGAAAAAAATTTCCCTCTAAACTCCTTCTCTTCCATTTCTAAGATGCCCCCCATTCATTGTTTCTTATTTTATCTGTTATCAGATAAGTGTCAACCACATCACAGACAATGTGACAGAAACTACAGGGACTTAAAAGATATAAGATGTCTTTTAAATTCACCTTGGTAAGCACTCTATACCATCTATACTCCAAAGGATCAAGCCACCTTTATAATAGCAACAAGCAAGACACAGTGTTGCCTTAAACCTAGTCATTTAATAATGATCTAAACTTAGGCACCCAAATTAATATATTAGGTATTAGTGATACTCTAGAAAAGCTACTATCTCTAATCATTTAAATCCATGAGGTTTCAGTCACAACAAAAATGGGCTCACCACCTTTTCTACATCAACCTCCTCCCTCTGGTAGCCAGAAACAACATCCACAATCTCATCAATAGAATCATCGGTTTTCTCATTCTCATCTTCCTCATCCTCCTCTTCCAAATCCAAAACAGTGAAGTCAGCACTGCTTCTCCCACCCTTTGTCTCTTGCTTTGGTTTTATCTGTTCTCTTGGGAGTAGGAAATGACCCTGAAAACGTCTGCTCCCTCTTCTTCCTTTTGTAGCTCTCCTAGGAATGATAGAGAAGGTTGCAGAACTAGAAATGCTACTCCAAGAACTACCCTCAGGTTTTAAGATTCCATCACTCTCAGTAGTTCCGCTTTTCCCAAGGAAATCAGAGATGTCCCGTTCAGAATTTTCTTGACATGGCTTTGTTTCCGTAAAGAACGGCATGTTTGCCTCTTTCTTAGATTCTTGTGAAATTCCAATGTACTTCTGAGTTAAGGGGCCCTTCAAGTGTTTTCTCCATCTCTCTCTAAGACTGTCCTTTCCCAGTGAATCTTCACAATCCTTCTTGGCCTCTGCCTTTGAGTTAGATTGCTGTTCCTTAACTTGGGTCCCTAATAATTCAAATTTACTTTCTTCCTTAGTGATGAATAGAAATTCATCTGGGTCCTCTGGATTGTCTGATCCTTGCTGCTGTTGTTCCATCTTCACCTCAACGCGTTTTTGAGGCCGTGCTTTACTGGCATGCTGGACTGTCATCATATTGACCTTTTCAGAAATGGTCCTAACTTCCAGGACAGCCTGTTTTTCCTTTGGATTGTTCTGACTCCTGTTCCCAGATCCTTCATCACCATCTTTGTCTTCATCTGTGTGAGACCCAGTGCTAGAAGAGTGTTCATAAGTTCTGGCATCTTCTGTAAGGGTTTCTTCATCCAAAAGATCACCCCCGTCATCAAATGAATCATTCAAGGTATCTTCTGAGGCATTAATTCCTGAGTTTGGCTTAATTATATCAGTCTCAGTGTCTACAGCTTCTTTTGATGTTAGAGGTTTCTTAGTTTCCTCCTCTCTTTTGATGGAGTTTATTTCATCTTTCTGGTCCGCATTCTGAGATTCCTTTTTTACCTGAAGGTAAGCAACATGCTGAAGAATGGAGCTAGAAACAGGCTTTTGTCCTGGGAGCTGCAACAAGGCAAAGCTACCTGACTGCAAAGGAATGAGACTAGCAGTTCCAATAGGCTGCCCTCCAGTGCTAGGTGTTATTTTTCTTTCAGAGACTGTTTTACTTGCTAAGTTTTGAGGTTCAGGAGGAGAAATCCTCAGGGTCAGTGTACCAGCCTGAGAGACAAAATTAGATCCAGAGGAAAGCAACGAAGGTGCCTGAGTAATGACATTTACTGTCGGAGAAGACCCAACAGCCTGAATTACAGGATTCATGACAGAGAAGGCAGAGGAAGAAGTAGAAGATGATGGGGTCTCAGAAGATTTGGAAGGAGCTGGTAGTCGGATTCCCACCAAAGATCCTGGTAATAAAAAAGAAAGAATTTAAATCACCACTGCTCATCTCATCAAGTCTTTTAAGGTATGATTCCCAGTTTAAGAGACTGAGAAAGAAAAAGTCTAGTATACCCAATGAACCACATGGTCAAGTGATTCAAAAACAAAACCCATCAAAAGATCTCTAACTTAATACCTGGGTTCCGAAACACCACAGGCTGTAAACTGGGCTGGGTATTAGAGCCTCGAATCTGATGTAAAGGTAAAAGTTGAACAATCTGCCCATTGGGGTGTCTGAATAGATTCATTCCACTTGGGCTCCTAACAGGTTGTAAGACCATCCGCTGTCCTGGAAGCTGTGGGTTTTGTACTGGTCTAAGAGTAGGAGAACCCTGCTGCACTGGAATCAACAACAATCGAGGTCCAGTACGTTTCACATTATTAGGAGAGATCTGTGGAGTAGTCACTGGAATTTGAGGGATATTTTCTGAAAAACAGAAAAATGAGAAGCTACTATCAGAATTTATCTTTCAGAATACATGGGTAAAAATATGAGATTAGATCTAATAATACCGCAAGTAATGTCTAACTTGAATTATAAAGTTAATGAAATACTGTCCCTCTGTAGTATACTATTCATAGTTAAGAATATAATTTGTTTTGTTTTTATATCTTGAGACAAGGTCTCTTTATGTAATCCTGACGGTCCTGGAGGTCCTGGAATTCGCTATGGAGAACAGGCTGGCCTCAAGCTCAAAAGGACACGCCTGCCTCTGCCCTAAGAGCCAATTTAAGGTGTGCACCACCATACCTGGATCTTTATTATTATTATCATTTTAGAAATCACATTGCCAGTGATGGTGCATGCCTTTAAGCCCAGCATTTGGGAAGCAGAGGCAGGTGATCTCTGTGAGTTCAAATCCAGTCTGCTTTACAGAGTGAGTTCCAAGACAGCCAGGGCTACACAGAGGAAACCCTGCCTCAAAAAATAAGAAACATTTCAAACCATTAATAGTAACAAATGAGATTTAATGTTTAGAAGAGGAATTCAGAAATACAAGATGAGAAAAGATAGTATTTTAGGATTCTGGGGTAAAGAAATGGGTATAATGCTAATAGTAAGTACAAACAAAACTGATCTAGTATTAGTTCAAATTAGTACACTTATCTGACAAGACATTGCTAATAAATATCTCAAGTTTGCTATTTTATTGTCTGTGAAAATAGCACTATGCAACTTGAAACAAAAACGTGCACCTGAGAGCTAGAGAGATGGAACAGAGAATGCTACTCTTGCAAATGACAGTTCAGTTCCTGGCAACCATGTTGGGAAGCTCAAAAACTGCATGTAACTCCAACTCCAAGGAATTAAAAGCCTCTCCTAGCCTCCAATGACACAAGCACAAAGGTACACATACACCTTTTTAAAACATGAATGTAAATGGCTCATATTAAGAACACTGGCTGCTCTTCTACAGAACCCAGGTTCACCCTTGTGACAACTCACAACTGTCTGTATATACAGTCCCAGGGGAAACCAACATCCTCTTCTGACCTCCATGGGTACTGCACACATGTGGTACACAGACACACACAGGCAAAACGCCCATACAAATAAAATAATTTTTAAAAATGCACCTGTTTGAGCATAGTGACATATATTTAATTCCAGGACTTGGAAGGTAGAAGCAGACAAACCTCCAGGAGTTCAAGGCCAGCCTTGTCTACACAGAAGTTTCAGAACAACCAGGGATACACAGTAAGACCCTCTTCTATGGCAAGTGGGCATCTAATATGATCTAAGAAACATACAGATTAACTTTTCAGGTTATTAGTTTAAAGCCTAATTTACTATTCCATTCAGACAAAGAAATCTTTACTATCCCATGAGTATGTGATTATTCAATTAAATGTGCCAAAGAAATAGGGGGAAAGGGTGGGGATAGAACAAATAAAAAGTCAGTTACAAAGTGTCTAAGCTGAGATTCCCTTTAAGAGTTGAGAATATAGTCAATTTAGCTTTATTAATAAAAATTAAATTTCTTAATTTTATATTTCAGGTAGTATGTGAATACAGATTATTATTATTTTATGGAAAAATTCCATTTCAGTTTTAATCATTTGATTAAATAAAAAAAGTACACATCTTTTTCCTGCAGTATTGAGATTTGAACCTAGAGTCACACACATGCTAGGGAAACGATGTATTGCTGATCTCTTCTTTTTGTGTGAAACAGAGCTGGAATTACAGGTATGTACTTCTTTATCTAGCACTAAAGTACTAATTTGTCTTATTCTTTTATTTTTGGTTTTGCTGTGAAATAATCCTTTTATATGCTGTAAAGATTTGTCACTCATACTGATTTAATAAAATGCTGATTGGACAGTAGCCAGGCAAGAAGTATAGACAGAGCAACCAAACAAAGAATGATGGGATGAGGAAGGGCAGAGTCAGAGGAGTCGCCAGACAAAGGAGTCAGACATACAAAATAAGACAAAGGTAAAAGCCACAAGATCGGGAGCAGCACATAGATAAATAGAAACGGGTTAAGTTGTAAGAGCTAGTTAGTAAAAGCCTGAGCCATTGGCCAAGCATTTATACCTAGCTATATTAAGTCTCTGAGTCAATTATTTAGGAACTGCCGGTTAAAAAATAGGTACAGGACTGCAAAGTTGGCTCAGCAGACTACTCTTGCAGAGGATCTGGGCTCAATTCCTAGAACTCACATGACTTGTTACCAACTATAACTCTGGTCCCAGAGTATTCAAAGCCTCTTCTGATCTTCTCAGGAACCAGGCACACATGTGGTGCACATATATACATACACACATGCATACACACACACACATACATACATACATACATACATACATGCAGGCAGGCAAAACACAATACATATAATTAGTCTTAAAAAGCAATTTAAATAATAGATATAAACAGCAATGTTAACTAAATGATAATATAGAGGATATTAAGAGCAATATACCTGAATAACTGAGGTCTGCAAAACAATGTAACTAGAACAAATTAAACTAATTTGGGGAGAAAATTTACAGTGTGGAGACTAGTTGAAGGTACAGTTCAGTGGTAGAATGTTTGCTTCCACATGAGTATAGAAACAAAGTACAGAAAAAGGTTGGAATCTACAGCTTAGAAGTCATTTCTGTTAAGACATGACAGAGGGCTAGATAGATGGATCAGTGGGTAAGTTCTTCCTAAACAAGCAAGAGGAATAGAGTGTGAATTCACATGATACATATAAATGTTGGGTATGAGTGGCAGCCTACCTACAATCCCAGGTTGGAAAGGCAGAGAAAGGATCCCCAGAGCAAGCTGGCTAGTAATACCAGCCATACCAGTGAGCTCTGGGATTCACTGAGAGACCAGCCTCAGTGAATAAAATAGAAGAGAGATCAAGGATAATTCCTGGTATCTTATCATCCTCAGGTGCCTCATACACACCCATACATTCCAGCACACATACACACATGAACATGAAAAATAGGAAAAGTGTACTGGAGAGCTGACTCATCAATTAAAAGCATCCAGGTTCAATTCCCAAGGTGACTTTCAACCATTTGTAACTACAGTCCCAGGGGATCTAATGCTCTTTTGGACATCCAGGCAAAATACTCACACATACAAAAAAAATAAATAGAAAAAATTTTAAATACAAAAAGTTAAAAGTTAAACTTAGAAAAATAAAATGATAGAGATGAACTTAAGAGATTCAAAAGGAAATCAAAATAGCGTCACCTACAAAGATCTCACTTCCAAATTTACACAGTATGTTAAACATGTTTACAGATATATAGAAGCAGAAGACAAATTTTCTTTCATTTCCTTTTCAACAGACTTACAAACTAACTCTATATGAATTAAAAGTCTGAGAGGGATTTGGATCATGAAGCCAAAAGCAAAAATATTTACTAGGGAAAAATATCAGTAAGATAGAATTGCTGCTGAGCTGTTTCTCCTTTACTCTTTCCTCACATTAGTGCTATTATTACTTGTGTGTGTTTATGGTATAACTTTGTGGAGTTGGCTTTCTCTTTCCACTTTTATATGGGGTTCCAACAAATGAACTTGGATTGCCAAGGTAAATGCAACCCACTAAGCCATTTCCCTAGCCTCCCTACATTAATTCTTTGAGAGGACTCAAAAGAATTTACTTATTTTAGAATCCTATTTTTAGCTAGCTGCGGGGGCTGGAGAGACAGCTTAGCACTTGTTGCTTTTGCATAAGACCAACGTTCAGAGGACCCCACAACCTCTTTTGGCTTCTGTAGGTACTTCATGCATATGGTCCACTGACATACAAGTATACATAAAACATACAAATAAAAATTTATTTAAAAACTATTAAAGTAGGTAAGTATACCATTTTAAATCCATTTAACCTAAGCCAACTTAAATTTGGGGCTGGTGAGACGGCTCAGTGGTTAAAAGCACCACTGGCTTTTCTTCTAAAGGACCCAAGTTCAGTCCTGCGTACCTACAAGGTGGTTCACAACACCCTTAATCCCAGTACTTGGGAGGCAGAGGCAGCCTGAGGTCTGATTCCAAGGCCAGCCTGGACTACAGAGCAAATTCCAGGATAATAAGGGCTACACAGAGAAACCCTGTTTAAAAAAAAGCAACAGACAGACAGACAGAGATAAAAATAAAGCAGATTGTAAGAACTACTCCATACCTGGTCTCTGGCTCACTGGTGGGTTTCCATTAATTCCTGAGAGTATAATAGGTACAGAACTCACTGATGAAGTTGGTGTGGTCACCACGGAGGAAGATGCAGCTGTGGTCACCATGACTATGGAGGTGGAGGCAGTGGAAGCAACAGGAAGAGTTATAGTTGGAGATGCTGCCAATGGTTTAGGAAATGCAACTGAAGCCGCAGGGCTAGTAGTAATCCCAGTAGTTTTTATAAGGTTCACAGTGCCTGTAGACTGGGTAGATGTTACAGGGGTAGTGTTGTTTGTTTCAGAGATCTCAACAACCCCAGCAGCAGAGGCAACAGAAGAACAAGTAGCTTCTTTAGTTCCTGCATCAGAAATAGCAGTCATAGATGTCACAGCAGGAACACTTTCTAAAAGCATTTGAGGAGAAGTAGTGACAGCAGCAGTCACAGTGCTGCACACCTGAACTGGCTCAGAAGAAACCACAGGTGTGACAACCATTACTGGAGAAGGCCTGATACTGAACTTCTGTGGCCGTGTCAGGGGTTGGGGTGTGCGAACTCCAGGTATCTTCTGCTGTAGGGCTCCAACTTTGCTCATCACAAACTGTGTGAACACACCACCAGGAGAGGGCCGAGCCGCTGCAAATAAAAATTTCCAGGTCAAAAATGTTCACTTCTCTTACTGTGTGTGCCCCCTCTTACTAAATAGCTGTGATTACCAATATTAGTTGCACCCACTGGGTCATTTTCTTTCTTTTCTTTTTAATTTTTTGGTTTCTCGAGGCAGGGTTTCTCTGTAGCTTTGAAGCCTGTCCTGGGACTCTCTGTAGACCAGGCTGGCCTCAAATTCAGATTCTCCTGTCTCTGCCTCCTGAGGGCTAAGATTAAAGGCATGTTCCAACACTGCTCACTAACTATGCTTACCAATATTAGTTGTGCCCATTCGGCCACTTTCTTAATCCACCTACATGAGCCAATTTCTACCCACAAAAATCAAACACTTTCCTCAACCCAAAGCAAAGCTTTATAATTCTGATTAAAAAATAAATAAAACTGAGTGTTCTGACTAAACTTTTTCAGGCTACAAAATATATCTAAATTCTTAGGACATTAAAAAAGAGAAGAGTGTGTGAGCTGGGTACAGTGGCACATGCATTTAATCCCAGCACTAGGGAAGCAGAGGCAGGTGGATCTCTGTGACTTTGAGGCCAGCCTGGTTTACAATAGTTAGTTCCAGGGCAGCAAGTGCTACATAGAGAACCAATCTCAAAATACACAAATTAAAAAAGTGCAGTCACTAACCTTATCACCTAAAATATATGAAAAAGGAAAGGACAAGATTCCCATCACATACCCTTACTTCCCCATTTAAAACGTGTTTCTACCATTTCCTCCTTCAGCAGCTCCACCTCTACGGCTGTCCTTTTATGATGTTAAGCACTACACATTTCTAGAATACAAACATATTTCTCAAAAGAGAAGAGTAGTATTATCTTTTATTATTGTTTTAAATTCTAATTAAAGCTGTACTACAGAGAGGCAAAAGTGGGTTCTTTTTAAAGCATTAACTCCCCATCCTCCAGCCTTCAGCCAGATAGTTCAACGTCCTGTTAGAAGAATAAAAATAAAGACTTTACTTAAAGACTTTACTTAACATTCCTAAAGATAACTGAAACAACAAAAGAGGAATTCCATAAACCAACTGCAGAGCTTTCAACTAAAACAAATCTTTCAAGAAGGCAATTAATTTAGTACAGACCATAGCACTAAAATGTTAGGCAAAGATTTCATACATAAGACAGGAATATACAGGAACACTACATTATTTTGAAAATTATGATTTATAAGAGCCCTTTATTTTTAGCCTATACTAACTCATTCCACTAGCTCTTGCTGGTTTCTTAGATTTTCAAGTACAAGGACTGTGCATATGGTTGGTATTACAAAACATCAACCCTCATAGGAAGAAGTAAGAAAATATTTAAAAGCAAAGTCCTAAGTCTTTTCTATACTAATATAAAGTCTCAAAGTCTTTAACTTTAAAAGTGGAGTTCAAGTTATCAAATAACATAAACCATTAGAATTATTTTTAAAATATTTAAGCAAGGGCATTAATAACAATGCCCAATTCTGTATTTCTCTACTTTTAAAACATTCATATAGTAATCATTGGCCAACACTAAATTACAGGCCTTTTCAAACCACTTACCAATTGGCCTTTTTGCTGGAACAAATGCCTTCGGATTCTTCCCAGAGCGATTTGTTGTTGGGCCAGAGGATGCCATTTTGGAATTGGATGTTGAAGGCAACAGGGTGCGTGGTTTCCTGGATGCAGCCACCTTGGCATTGGATGCTACCTTGGAGATGACAGTACTGAGGGTTGAGAGGTCCAGGACTGAGGGTCGCAACCTGCCTGTGATATAAGCAGCTAGCCTATTGGCTGGATGCAATGCCCCCATCTGTCCCAATAGCAACTTAGCCTGCGGGTAACTCTTACCATTAACCTGAAACAAGTGGCAAAGAGAAATTCTGTAAAGATAAAATTCTCTTGCTAATAACTCCTCTCCCTTGACAGGGGTTTCATTTTTATAAGGTGTTTTAAAGTCTATGTTTCAGATGTAAAAAGGAAAAGAAGTGAAGCTTTTCTATTCAGGATAATCCAAGTAATTAGATAGTTATCATCTGATACCTGAACTAGGCTCAGCTTCATTTATAGTTTGGAAATAGAGAATCTTAGAAACTAAACGAGCTTTTACATTATAGGTATGTAAAAGACATAACTGTCCAAAAATTCATCTGTTTTACTTTAATAAGCAATTGTGGTTATTAATGAATCATAAGCAAAAAGCGTAACTGTGAATCACAGAATCTCTCTAAGACCAGAGAGTCATAATAAGCCCTCAACACAAGGGTCTTCTCAAGTATCCTTCATCTTAAAAAAATACAATCTACTTTTGAAGTTATAGGACATTCAATACTATAACCTAAACTATTAAGACACCCCAGTTTTAGTTGTTGTTTTCCCCTTAAGATCTTATTTATTTTCATGTTATTTATATCAATATTTGCCTGTGTACCAGGTATATGCCTGGTGTCACAGAAGTCAGAAGAGGATGTCAGATCCCTTGGGACTGGAGTTACAGACCATTGTGAGCCACCATCTAAATGCTGGGAATTGAAGAAGGGTCCTCTAAAGGAACAGCTAATGTTTACAATGACAAAACTGTTTTTTCTAGCCCCAGTTTTTTTGGTTTTCAAAGGTATAACTCTAGAGATACTGTCTTCATATTGTTAACAGAACACACTCAAAACAAAATGTTGGTATAAACATAATTCTAGATGTAGTCATTAAATGGTCAGAATAAAGAGAACTAACAAATGAAGTATATATTTTTTGTGATGCCTGAGTTGATGCAATGTAGAAAAAAACTGTGTGTGTGTGTGTGTGTTGAGTGTGTGTGTGTGAGAGAGAGAGAGAGATCGAGAGATCGAGAGATCGAGCAAGCATGAATATGTCCATGTGTGCATTTGGAGAGAATACAGAAGCCTCTCATGTTTCTTACTTATGCTTTCTATTTCTAGCTCATACTACTAGATAACATCTAGAGAACATAACCTTTTCTGTCTCCATCATCGTTTAAAAGTAAATGGAGTAAGTCATCTACTCTTCAAATTAATAGGGAAATAGTAAAGAAACTATCTATAGCAGCCCACTACATAAAATAAAATTACTCTTTGCTACTTAATTATGATTATTCTCAGCAAGATCAGCAATCCCAATCCCTTAAATTTGATATCAAGAAGGGAAATTTTTTTCCATCTAAAAGTAAGCCATACTAGCTTTTAGCTATACAGAAAATCTCACACATACATAAGGACCATAGATAGTTTTACAATAATAGAAGTGTACTTGCATTCTGACTATAACCCATCACATGAGGTTAGCTGTGGAATTTTCTGTTTGCTGATGACCAAAAAGATTTAAAGTTTGGATAATTTCAAATTTCAGGTATGAAGATTAAGAATGCTCAACTTATACAAACTGAGTCATCATCCAGTTATAGAGTAAGTTTCTTTTCTTTGGTTTTTTGTGAGACGGTTTCTCTGTGTAGCCCTGGCTGGCCTTGAACTCAGAGATCCAACTGCCTCTGCCACCTGAGTGCTGGGATTAGAGGTGTGTGTTACCATGCCCAGTGTATGGCTCACATTTAATTCAGAACTTCGCCCTCCAAAGAATTTTCTGCAAGCCAACTAACTTCCTAATTTACAAACAGTAAGGAGGTATTTATTTTTTATCCTCCAATAGTTCTACACAAAAAAATTCCAAATAAAAAGGGGAGAAACTACAGCTCATTAAAAAAAAAACAACCTGTATGTGTGAATAACACCTTACTAAATTAAATTTTTCCTATGATACTAATATAACTTGGTGGTAGAGTACCTGCATAGGTTCAATCAATACTATTGTAAAACGACAAAAACAATAGCTCCCCTCCCTGTTAACTACAAATTTATACTACCTTTTGTGGTTTGTTTTTTTGTTGTTGTTTGTTTGTTTTGATTTTTCAAGACAGGGTTTCTCTGTTGTAGCCCTGGCGGTCCTGGAACACACTCTGTAAACCAGGCTGGCCTCAAACAGACCCACCCGCCTCTGCCTCCTGAGTGCTACTAGCCTGGTTTATACTATCTAAAAGTCAACTTCTTATCTCTACTATTATTAGTAGTCTATATATTTGTTTTGGAAATTTTATGCCAATAAGATATTCTAAGACCCAAACCAAATGCCTATTATGCTTAGTTATTAAAGGATCACTAAAACCCAAGTAGCAAAGCTTATGAAAAGAAACTTTCTAGAATGAAATAAAAAGATAACCATACAATAATGTGAGGGTCTATATTTCTGTTTATATAAAAGCAGTTCACCTTATCTAACCTACACTTAACACAATAAAGAATAATGTTTTATTATCCAGTCCCAGAAAATTTGAAAAAATATGATCTAAAGTTNTATAATAAAAAAGCAAGATATTACCTAAGTATAAAAAGGTACTATACCCAGACTAAAGATAATTCTCACCTGGATAAGCCCAGATGTAGTTGAACTGTGTTTACGTTTATAGGCCACAAGCTTCCCTGAAGGAGAAAGCCCTGCATAAAAAGGCAGACCTTTGCCTCCATGTAATCTCTCCCTCACTGAATCCAGGGCATCTGTCTGCACAGAAGAGATATCATCCATTTTCCCAGGGGACAATGGACCATCAGGAGTCTCTGATCCAGATTTCTCAGCCATATCATCTTGGTCTTGACTTGAAGGCATAGAGATTTTCACACGAGAAGAATAAACTGGAGGGCTCTTCTCGCCCAGACATTTCCGCTGAGAAGCCAACTCAATGATGAAGCTGCCCACCTTAAGTGACTGTGGCATGTTGCTATTGATGTGCTGAGATAGGATACTTAAGATCTTGTTACGATCTTCTTCCCAGTTGCAGTCTGAGATGATCTCTATCAGTTTGGTAGGACCACCAGGTGACCTTTGATGTACATAAGAGGTAGAAGAGGATTCTCCTTCATTGCGGGGGGATTTCCAGCTCTTTTCTATTTAAGAAATAAATAGAAAGACCCTCTATAGCACAGCCATTCTGTACCAGACTGGCCTCAAACTCAAGAAAGACCCACTTGCCTCTGTCTCCCAAGTGCTGGGACTAAAGACATAATAATAAACTTTGAAAGAAATTCAAGTTTCCCACTGTCCCATTTCCTAATACTTTCAGGGGTAAACTAGTATGTAAACTTGACATTCTGGAGTTTTTAGGGAGAAAAAAAAAAGATCTCAAAAAACTAGATAGACAGTTGTCTTTTCTATCCCAGAGACTACATTCACTCATAAAAAGGAAATCTCCTTGGCACTGCTCTAGAAGGCCAAAAATATAAAAGTTTTACTTTGCAAAGTGTGACCTATAACAAAGGTAAAGGTGACTTGATAGAGGTTATTATACTGATATCCAAATAGGCCAAACACAGATACTTGGTAAGCCTGCTTTGAAATATGTGAAGGCAGGAATCAACATTAATAGTAAAATGTAGTGGTTTTGTTTCTAAAAATAAAACTAAGAGGCTGGTGAGATGGCACTTGTGGCTAAGCCTGGTGACCTGAGTTCAATCCCTGGGGAACTGGAAGGAAAGAACCTACTTCTGCAAGCTGTCTTCTGATTTGTGTCATGGCAAGCAACCCTCTCACACACAAAATAAACAAGTGCAATTTTTAAAAAGCCTTTTAAAGAACATTCTACCACTAGTTTCTACTACAAATGCCACAATGTCTCTAGATATATGGTTTCCCCATGTCTACACTGTATACCGATGACTCAGCTTCCCAATGTATCCCTAACCATGGTGACATGTTGACAAGATATAGATTTCATAAGCACCAGATTTCTACAGTAGAACTTCTCAATGTGCTAGAATTATGTAAAGAATACAGGCTCCAGCTCCATCATCCCCAGAGAGCACATAGTCTCAAACAGGTTTCCTCTACCCAAGCAGTTTCCTCTACTTTCTTAAATGTTGAATGAAAGTATTTTATTTAACGATACTATGTCATTATAGGAAGAGTGCTGCTACACAGGTGTTGCATAATCAAAATCAAACAGTTAAACTCCCTATTTGTTTATACAATCTCTTCAAAGAAATTTTAGTAGTAGAGATTTTTAGATCATCAGAGACAGTTGTTCTTCCATTCACCCTTTTACATATCCCCAGTGGTGGTTGGAAGACCTAAGGCAAATTGTAATAGCAAATGATGCCTATATCCTTGAGGTTTGAAAGAGGATAAATTTTTCACTGACATTCTTACAAGTCTGCTGAAATAAAATATCTAAGCAACACAAGGCTATTAGGGATATTAAGCAGAACAATGGGGAAAGATTTCTGCTTGTTATTTCTATTTTAGCAGAGGTTAGAAAAAGCACAGTGACATATTCTGGATTGCTGGTTTTAGAATTTCTGCCATTAAATAACTCAGAGTTACATAATAATTAGTATCAATTGTTAATATCTAGTTTTTATTCTGACCTTGTGATTTATCAGAATCATCCTCCAAGTCACAAATGAGTTGCTTTAAGGTCTGTTCAGAATCAGGTTCCTAAAGAAAAAAATAATACAGAAATACTTTAATTAAAAATGTATTTATTATCTATAGAGAAGACATAAATCAGTAGAAAAATCTACAACTTCACATCTGCCCAGTTACATTACTATCATATTATATAATCCTGGGCAGAAAGTAGAGGGAGGGAGGAAGGGAGGNGGAAGGAAGGAAGGAAGGAAGGAAGGAAGGAAGGAAGGAAGGAAGGAAGGAAGGAAGGGAAATAAAATGTAGCCTTACTCTCAAAGTTCTTACTAATGACTGAGTCACTTAAGAAATAATTTACAATATAGGGTATCATATACTCTAAGGAAAGAATAATATTGAATATTTAACAGAACAAGCTTCACTTAGAAAACTCATCGATGTGAAAACTAAATCACACTAATAGGTAAGTATTTTGATTTAAAATCAAAAGTGTTTATTTTAATTGCTAAAGGATTTTAGTAATTAACACCAAGACACTAAGAGATTAAACAGGCAAGAGACATAGGCTTATTTACACTTCACAGACAAACACAAAGATTATGATGATCACAATAAAAATTCTAATAGCAAATGGAAACTGGAAATTTAAAGGTTACTATGAAACAAACAATTCACCTTTGTAATATGACTCTCAGGACTGGAGTAACATGAGCTCTGCTGCTGAAATAATAAAGATGGGGACAGGGGAGGAGATGGTTGTCTCTGTGCCTCTTTCTTTCGTTCATATATTCGAACTCGGGCACAAGTCATCATACTTTCAAAGTACAAATAGACTGGGTCTTTGTCCTCTTCCCGTATCTGTAAGTTTAAAAGAACAAAACACACCATTATAATGATGGGGAAAGAAACTTATCCTAGAATCCAAAAGAAGAGTTTAATCTTTGTTTCCATTACAGAAGTTGATTTTGGGGGGATTTTTTGTTTGTTTGTTTCTTTCTTTTTCAATACAGGGTCCCTCTATGCAGCCCTTGTTATGCTGGAACCCCTTCTATGCCCAAGCTAGGTCTTTCAAACTCAAGAAATCTACCTGTCCCTCTCTCCCTACAGCTTCTAACTCCAGTTGCACAAGAACCTACATCTGGGTTCTAAGAGCACACATACATATATGGCATATACACATATACAAAAATAAAAAACAAATTATCTATGAACTTGAAAACTTGTCTATCTTCAATTATTACTAGTCACTTCCACTTTTATCACAACAAATAAACTGATAAAGCCAGAGAAGAGCCCTACAGACATATTACCTCAATCTTCACTAAATATGAACAAAAACTCAGCTTGAAATCTATCATCTTTACAAACGGCTTGTGAAACTTACAATAAGAAACAAACCACAACTCCAGCCTTACCACAGGATTGGGTTTGGGAGTATATGCTCGTGCTGGTTTAATTGCAGTGGGAAGCTTGCCCTTCGTGGTAGAAGTTATGTCCGGCTGAGGTGACACCAATGATTTCACAGGCTCGATGACAGAAGGTGTTGGGATATAAACAGGCTCTGGATCTACTTCCCCTTCTACTTTCACCCACAGTGGGTAATTTCGAACAGGCTGTTCAGGTTCTGCTTCACATACGGCTTAAGAGAAGAGGAGTACATTATTTTTATGTGCTTCCCTCACAAAGGACAGTAACAAGTAACAAACAGATGTTCCTTGAAGACCTCTAATTGTCTTCATATACATTATTTTATTCAGCTCCAAACAAGAGAAAAGCTAAGAATAAAACAAAATGTGTGTGAATACATATATATATATATATACACATACATATATCTCAGGCATCTTTTGTTAAATGTATCATGTCTCATCTCTTTAGCTGTTATTTTAAAACTGGACGTGGGGATACACCTTTGTGAAACACAGCTGAAGTCAGAGGAAAACTTTGAAATAGATTCTCTCTTTCCATTACGTGAATTGCAGGGATCAAACTCAGGTCATCAGGCTTGGGGAGCAAGTGCCTTAACTGCCTAAATAATCATATCAACCTTTGGGTGTTATTTTAAATGGTAATTTTTATTTCAACTTCCAACTGTCTCTTGCTTATACATTACATACTAATGATATATGCTGTGGTCTCACTAAATTAATTCATACTTCTAGCAGCTTAGGATCTTTCTATGAAAAATGTTTAATTTAATTCTTCCTTTCCAATCTGGATACCTTTGTTTTTCATACCTTAATACACTAGATAGGACTGTCAGTGTGTAGTTTTTCTGGGATTGGTTCATTTTTGAGATGTAGTCTGGCTGTTACCTAGGTTGGTCCAAATCCTGGACCTGAGTAATACTCTTTACGTCAGACTCCCAAATGCTGAGACTATAGGCCATGGCAACGCACTTGAGTCAATGCAACGTTGTTTGGAAGTGATTGAAAGCACACACATTCTTCCTCATTATGTCTTTGGGGGAAGAGGAGCACTAGCTCAGTCCTTCATGAATAACACACTGTAAAGTGTTTCACAGAGCTCATTATTAGACAGATTTTGGCAATTGGTTGCTTTGGGGTTTTTTTTGTTTTGCTTTTTTTTTTTTTTTTTGTATTTTCAAGACAGGGCATTACTATGTATTTCTGGATATCCTGGAACTCACTAGGTAGATCAGACTAGCCTCAAATTCATAGAGATCCACATACCCATACCTCCCAAGTGCTGGACCACCATGCCAGGCTGGATTTGCTAATTCTTTAAAAATAGTCATTGAGAAAATTATATGGCTTCTTAAAAGGTCTATTCTGGTCATAGAAAACTGTTAAATTTGTTTTCTTTCATTTCTTCTTGTTTTTTTGCTTGAAACAGAGTCTAACTACGTAGCCTGGGCATGCATGCATGTATATATATATGAGACCTATGTAGGTCTGGCTGGCCTCAAACTCATAGAGATGTACTTGCCTGTGCTTCCTCCAAAAAGCCAGGGCTAATGATATGTACTGCCATGCCTGACTGTTGATTTGATTTTCAAATATTAAACTAAGTTCAGGTTCTTGGGGTGCAATCTTGTACTCTACTTAGTAATGATGCATTATGCTTTAAATACATAGATTTGTTCTGCTAAATTATGTTTGGAATTTTAAAATCTATACTCATCAGAAATATTAGTGTACAGTTTTCTTATAAGGTCACTGTGTAGGTTAAATGTGAGTATGGCCTCCTAAAATGAGACAATTTTATGGGATAGTTTTATACATTAATGTTATTTATTCCCTATGTATGTTACTGAACTTAAGAGTGAAGTCGTTGCCAGGCAGTAGTGGCTCATACCTTTAATCCCTGCACTGGAGAGCCAGGGGCAGGTGGATCTTTGTGAGCTCGAGGCCAGCCTGGTCTAGGACAGGCTCCAAAACCACAAAGTAACTCTGTATTGAAAAACAAAAACAAAAAAGTAAAGTCATGTGAAGCTAGTGATTATCATAGATGTTTTTATTATCAGTATAATTCTTTTTAACACAATGAAATATTTTTCTGCCAACAGGGTCTCACTATGTAATCTATACTGGCCTTGAACTCGAAATATTCAACATTAGCCTACTGAGTGCCAGGATTACTGGCATACACAACCATTCCCAGCAGTTCCTCTACTTCTATGAGTTTCATGTCTCCCAAAGAATTTGTCTGTTGTCATCTGAACTGTCCTATTGGCACAGAATTGTTCATAACATTAATCTGTTGCCATTCTTTTGAAGTCTATAGTTTAGTCACCTGTGTTCCTAATACTTTTTTCCCTAATCAGAAAGGTTATATATGAGGACCAATTATTTTAATCTTCACAACAGATTGTTAGTTATGTCTTCTATAGCCAACAACATTTTAAGAGGGCTTAGGTAACAGGAATGCCAAATTTTTGGGCTGGGGAGATGGCTCAGTGATTAAGAGCACTATCTGTTCTTCCAGAAAATCCTGATTCAATTCCCAACACCTACATGGCTCCTCACAACTGTCTGTAACTCCAGGTCCAGAAGATTTAACACCTTCACACAGATAAAAATGCCAATGCATATAAAACAAAAATAAATCATTAGAAAAAATAGAATGCTAGGTTTTATCCTATTATGTTTCATATTTCTGATAGCAAATAGTCACACTGTCTTTACACAAGTAGCCATACTTTTCTGACAAATCAAAGGCTAAACAGGTGACAGAGTGAAAGTCAAAAGGGAATATCAGCAAGTAAAATTAAAAGTCCAAGAAACCGCCAGGTGGTGGTGGCATACACCTCTTATTTCAGCACCGAGGAGGCCAGCCTGGTCTACAGAGTGAGTTCCAGGACAGTCAGGACTACACGGAGAAATCCTGTCTTGAAAAACAAACAAACAAAAAACCTGAGGAAATCATACTTTAGAAATCATACTAGAAAAAACACAGAGTTTTACAAGTCAGAAAAACTATATAATCTTGGATAAGTTAAACTGAGACTAAACATCAATCAAGTCATTTGAAAAATAGAGAATAAAGCTTCCTCAGCATAAGACTGCAAAATGTATATGGTATCCTTACAAGGTGTCTGATAATGTTTTTCTCCTTCACACCAATAGATTAATGGGTTTTAAACAATATAAATCCTTTAAGTCATCATAATTACAAAAAAATAAAGCCTCATAAAGGTCTAGATTTCATGCCATGAGTATATAAAGTTTTAATTTATATCCTAGTTATACAATATAAACTTGCAAAAATTAAAATCCTGTAAAGAAACATGCAAAGGAAAAACATGTCTTCCATCAGAGATCCACTGTCCCTACCAATAACTAATTTTGTTTGTTTTGCTTTTTGGAATAGTTTCTCTCTACAGCCCTAGCTCTCCTGGAACTTATATTGTACACCAGGTTGACCCTGAACTCAGCTCCAATAATTAATTTTAACCATTTGTAATTTTAGTGGTTATTGTCATGATTTAGTGGAAGCTAAATAATCACTGGAATGGAAGGAGGCGGGTACCTTACCCTTCTTCCACTTCTGCCTTGTCAGCTCTAACAACCATTGGGTTTATGTTATTGATTCCTGTTCTATATCATGTCTGAGTCATCACTGGTTTGTGTATAAGTCTCTCTACTCTAAAAACTACAGAACCTATCAACTCATTTCCAAAATCATGCTTAAGTGATTAATCCTTATAGAATATATCCAAACCACCTTTTAGAGAAGAAATATAATTGTGCATCACTAACTTTATTCCGATTGTTCAGATGAGACTCATTACTTTTACTAATTGCTCATATTTTTACCAAAGCATTTACAGTTACTCTATTTCCTTGTATTGAAAATTTTGCCTTCTGGAATTCTTGGTTTTCAATGATGTGGCATACATCATCTAATCATAAACGTATCACCCAGGATCTCAAACATGATTTGGCCTATAAAGAAAATAAATCTAGTGCCTTTTAACTTTCTTATCTTTAACTTGTAATTTTCTCTACTTTAAAGACAAGTTTTTCTACCTTCTTGGGTCAAGTCTACTTTATATTAGATGACTCATTACACTCGTCTTTGGTTGGGGAGGCAACTGAGTCAAAGTATCTCTATAGGCTAGGCTTGAATTCAGCTATCCTCCTTTCTCAGCCTCCTAAATGCTGAGATTACAAGTATGAGCCAGCAAGTTCGGAGAAATTTCTAGTAAGCATGCAAAGGAAGGCTAGGGAGATGACTCAGTGGATAAAGTGCTGCCATTCAAGCATTTAAGACCAGAGTCTGGATCCTCAGAACCTAAATAAAAGTTGGGAAGGCAAGGCAGCCGGCCACCTGGAATCCTAGTACTTGAAAGGCTGAGATGGGGGAATCCCTGGGACTAGATGCCTCGCTAAACTAGCTTGTTTCAACAAGAGATCCTGCCTGCATAAATAAACCAAACCTCAGTTCAGTTCCCAGCACCCTCATGGTGGTTCAACCATTTCTAACTCCAGTGAAGAGGATGTCTCTTCTGATCTTTGAGAGCTCCTACATGCAGGTGGTACATACATTCAGGCACACACACATATGTATTAAATAAATAAAAAAAATTTAGAAGAGACTGAGGATTTAGTTCAATTGTAGAGTGCTTATCAAGCAAGCATAAATGCTGAGAGAGTGCGTGCGTGTGCGCACACACACACATACATAGTCTGAAGAAAAGACTTAAGTTATTAAAGTGTTTCACACATAGACATGAGGACCCAAAGCACAAATCTCCAGCACTAACATTAAAAACCAGATGTGGCAGTACCAGAACTGGGAAAGTAGAAAAAAGACCCATGGGAATTTGTTGGCCAGCCAGTCTAGTCACATCAATGAATGGAGGACAAGCGGGCAGTGAAGGGCACACATCTTTAACCCCAGCACTTGGGGAGGCAGAGGTAGGTGGATCTTTTTTAAGTTCAAGGCCAGCCTGGTCAGCCAAGACTGTTACACATAGAAACCTTGCCTAAGTTTTACAAAAAGGAAAGGAGGGAGGGAGGGAGGGAGGGAGGGAGGGCCAGTGAGATGGCTCAGCACATTAGGAATTTGCTATCAAAACTCACAACTCAAGTTTGATCTCCAGGACCCACGTAGTAAAGGGGAAAACCAGACTCTTCAAGTTGTCCTCTGACCATCACACTTAAAAATGCATGCGCACATGCACTCTCTCTCTCTCTCTCTCTCTCACACACACACACACACACACACACAAAATAAATAAATAAATAAGTAAATAAAAAAATAAGTGTAATCTTTTAGAAAATTATTTTAATCAAGTGGAAGGCAACTGAGGAAAACAAATGACTTCAACCTCTGGCTCCTCTACATACATTTACAGAAACAGGTAAAAACACATATAAAAAGTATACTTTTACAAAAAATAAGACAGTTTTAAATTAACTAATACTTACTATAGGGTGGTGGTGGCACACAACTTTGATCCCATCATTTAGGAGGCAGAGAAAGGCAGATCTCTGAGCTTGAGCCTCGTCTACAGAGCAAGTTTCAGGATAGCCAGGCTACACAAAGAAACCTTGCCTTGAAAAAAAAAAAAAACAAAAACAAAAAAAGAAAGAAAAAAGAAAAAAACCAACTCACTGTATTCCAGCTTCTTTCTCTTCTTTTTCTCCTTCAATTGTTCCTCATCTTCTCTGACTCCCCCTTCTTCTTTTGCTTCCTCTCCCAGTGTATCATAAAATAATGGATCTCGATGAGCAGCCTTCTTATGGAAATGCTTTGTTTTGGATCCCCCTTTAACCAATACAACTTTTCTTTTCAAACAAGTGCAGCCAAACATGCAGTCTGGTCGACGGCAGTGAGCTGGTTGGCGCTTCTCCAAAGCTAAACTGGAACATACACAACCCAGGCGACAAAAGTCATTGTTGCATGGCGGGGCTCGTTTCCTTATGATTGTGTGGATAGGTTTAGTTTTGAGAGATGCCTAAAGTTGAGTGAGAAAGTAAAAATTTTACAAAATCATCCCAATACCACCAACAACTTAAGAGTCACATATTCATCTACCTTCTGATTATGAGTACTAATACAAGACTAACAGACGCAAAAGTCAGACTACAAATATAATTAGGGCTCTGAGTAAACAAGCTCCCACTCTAATGGATTAGCACATATCAGCAAAAGAAATTTCTCATTAAGAGCAAAAATATCAAATATAGATTATTTATTTACTCACTAGAAATGACACATAATGTTCTTCTGTAGAACTGACAAATCTAAGGTGACTAGGTCAAACTTAATGTTTCATACTTAATGTTTCATTCCAGGTTTTCCTGGAGCATAAGCAGGCTCATATTGCCTAGACTACAACAGCAGAGTGAATAACACTCCAACAGCATATATGTTCTGTAAAATCTACAATAATTACGAAGTACTATTTTGTACAAAATGCCCTAAATAACCAATAAAAAATGAAGAAAATCATGAATGAATCTTTTGTGAATGACCAGTAAATACAGGACACAGACTAGAGAGTTAACTCAGTGGATAAAGTGCTCCCATTCAAAGCAGCCACCTGTAATCCCAGTACTTAGGGGACAGAAATGGTGATCTCTGGAGCCAGCTGCTGGTTTACTAGCTTCAACTTCAACAAGAGATCTTGCCTCCATAAATAAAGGGGAGAGGGTCTAAACAAGATCTATCACTGACTTTTACCTACAAACACATATGCATGTACACATGCACATATGATCATACATAGAAATACATATGCATACATGCACATATCATACAAATTACAGAAAGCATTTACTGTCAATGTCTCATGATCTTCAGTTCTAGAATTCAGTACAGAATTTTATTTTATTTTTACTTATTGTTTGTGCATGATGTGTGAGGATGCACATGCCAGAGCACATATATGAAAGTCAGAAAACAAGGCTGTGTGGTTGGTTCTCTTTACCTACCTTCACATTGTTTCTGGGGATTGAACTCAGGTCACCAAACTTGTTTAGAAAGCATTTTTAACTACTAAGCCAGCTTGCTAGCCCCAGAAATTTATTTTATTTTTTTGTATTTATTTGTGGTACGTGTACAGTACACAAATGTGTAACTGTGTATATGCTACCCCATGCATACACATGTGGAGGACAGAGGTCAATATCAGGCACCTTTATGACTTTCCACCTTCTTTTGTTTGAGACACGGTCTTACTATGTAACTTTGGCCTGGAGCTCACTATGTAAACCAAGCTGGCCTCAAATTCAGAGTTCCAACCAATGTCTCCTGAGTATGGGGACTAAAAGCATATGCGAAGCAAAGAGATGGATGGGCAGATGTCATCTAGGTAATTAAAATGCTAAAACCCAACTTATCCATTTGTCAAAAGCATCAATGTCTAATTTCTAGCTAAGCACCAATTTTACAGTAAACAGCAAATACTTACTTGAGCAGTAAGAAGAGTTGTCAAGGAGACATCTGCTCGCTCTTCAGTAATATAGGTCCTTGGTTTTCCTTCCCAGAGTGCACAGTCTTCCAGGTCCATAAGCTTTACTTGAGATTTCGACAAGCCTGGAGGACGTGTTCCCTGCTGTTGCAGCTGCTGTTGCTGTGCCTGCCGCAAACTAATCTGCTTTGGAAACGAACTTTCATCTACAGCTGGCACAACGAAGTCAGTCACCTGATTATCTGAGGTTGTATTTAAGGAATTCTTGGTAATTTTATCTCCTGGGATCCCATGAGAGTTTTTCTGCTTTGGTGAAACAGGGTATGGTAAAACTGACTTATAAGATGATTTAGTTCGACCACTGAGTGCTGTCTGTTTGCTTTGAGATTTTGTTTTTCGAGAGGCAGTGGTTACAGAATGGGGCTTCACAGAATAAGAGGTAGAAGGAGAACTAGTAGATTGCTTCTTTAGTACACTATCAAGAGTTCGAACATAGCTGGTACTCTTGGTAGGTAGTTGATAGACTACTGGAGATGTGGGCACATTGGAAGAGAAGCCCATGCTTGTTTCCATCAGCTTGCCTTCATTTTCCAAGTACTCATCCAGCTTATCACTACAGAAAGCAGAACGGTTTTTCAGTGAGGCCTCTGCATTTCCACCTAGAAATAAGGAGATACAAGACATTTAAACCTAGAAGAGTTTCAGATCTCCAAGAAAAACATTCTACGAGGTCAGGAATACTGAGATAGATGTTATTGAGACTTCTCTAAACTATTTCTACTCAGAAAGAAGGAAAAACAGAAAACCAAGACAAATGAGACAGTGTCTTTTTTCACCTAACTATAAACCAGTGATGAATAAAAACATAACAGCAAGGGGGAAAAAGGAAATTAAAGAAGGCTTCAACAGAATGCCAGGGTTATTTAAGAGATCTGAGTTCCACAAAAATAAAATAAATAAATACACACACACACACACACACACACACACACACACCAAGCTGGGCAGTGGTGGCATATACCTTTAATCCCATCACTTGGGTCACAGAGGCAGGATCTCTGTGAGTTCAAGGCCAGCCTGGTCTACAGAGCTAGTTCCAGGACAGGATCCAAAGCTACAGAGAAATTCAGTCTCGCAAAAAAGAAAAAGAAGGAAAATAAAAAGCATAATCTTTAAGAGTTTTCATTTGTTTGGTTTTGTTTTACTTTGAAGCAAGTTCTCACTATGCAGCCCTGGATGTCTTTGATCTGGCACTAGGCCAGACCTTTTGCAATTCTTTGTTTAAAAACTCCCAAGTGACTGGACTACAATGGTGTATCACCAGACCTAACAACATCCCATTTTTAGGAAAGCAAAATATTAGTAAAGATTTAAACATATTACCATTTTTATAAAACTATGCAAACTCAAACATGAAGAAGGCTTATTTTAGATAAATGGTAAACTAAACTGTTTAGGGTATAAATAGCAAACCACATAGAGAGAAATAGGTTCATATTCCCAATCAAAACCTTTGGGTACAAGTTTATTCTAAAGCATAAGACTATCAGAACTAATAGACAATTTTGAAGTATATAGTTCTGAAATGATACATAGCAAAAGGAAACAGTTTGAAAGCTGCATCGATAATTAAGTTTGAAATGAATAGGAGTCGAACCCCAGGGTATGGCTAGGGAGAAAACAAACACCAACAAGACTCTGTTTTCACTTCAGTTTAGAGAGAAGGAGGGTAATGACAAGTGGTTGAATGAGGCTGATGTGATTTGAAACAGGGTCTCACTATGTAACCCTGGCTTATCTGGAACTCACCATGTGATCAAACTGGACTCAAACGCACAGAAATCCACCTCTCTCCAATGCTGGGATTAAAGGCAAGTGCCACTACCCTAGACCAAGACTATATTTTTTTAGAACATATGTAAAGTTTAAAACAAACACTTGGCTGTGGCGAGATGGCGCAGCAGTTAAGAGCACTGCCTGCTCTTCCAGAGGTCCTGAATTCAATTCCCAGCATGGTGGCTCACAACCATCTATAATGAGATCTGGTGCCCTCTTCTGGCCTGCAAACATACATGCAGACAGAACACTGTGTACATAATAAATAAATAAATCTTTAAACAAAATAAACAAACACTAATGACCAGCTAGGCTAGGTGGCTTGTGTCTGTAATTTCAACACTCGGGAGGCTGAGCAGGAGGACTAGGAGCTCAAGCCAGCATATCACATTCAGTGAGATTATATCTCAAAAACAGAAAAAGAACTGGGCTTTAGTTGAGTAGGAAAATGCTTTGAGAAGCTGTTAGAATCCTATGTTTAAATTCTAGTACTAGAAAATACAAAAACTAAAAATCTAATTACCTTCGTTCCTAGATGCAGAAGCACTATGAAATTTTCCTCTCCATCCCTTGATCTTGGTGAAGTCATTGGTCTTCCCTGTCCTAGAAACAAAAGGAAACCCAGCATCTATAAAAGAAAAAGCAAAAGAAATGACCAGAGTTCTAGTCAGCGAAATATGTCAAATTACTGTTTCTCTACTATGATACATTCTATGTATTAATTCAATGCCAAGAAATAAAAGATTTACTCTCTAAAATATCCTAAATGGATATCTAAATATCCTAAGTTAGAGAATAAAAGTAATGTTTTAAAATTTATACTACAAATAATCTAAACATTAAAGAAGAAAAATATTATTCAATTATAAAAATGCTATTATACACTCACCAGGAGAAGCAGGGTTGGTTCCTGTAAGGTTCCAAAAAGGAAAGCTGGTGGCTGGAGCCAAAGGCAGTTGTACTCCCAAGTATTTAAGATCAATGCTCATTGTTGGATCCACTGAATTCAGTTTTAAGCCCACTACAAGAAAAAAAGGCCACACCTCATATTATCTCCCTTCTGTCTTTGGGGGAGAAAAATATTTTTTTGACTCAGAGTTAACAAAGCAAATGGTAAAAAGCAAAATGATTTAGTAAACAGTAACAGCCCCACTTAAATCCTTACCTTACAGTATTACATATTACCTACCCTTGGATAAGGAAAAAAAAATCTATGATTTGCTTACATCCAATGGAATGTGGTACAGGGCATGGGAACCTACAAAGTTATGTCCATGTGATAACCTAGAAGTGTTGCTAAGGCTGCAAGAAAATAAATTCTGTCAATTAATAAGATGGGGGGGTGGTTATTGATGGTGGTGCATGCTTTTCATCCGAACACATGGTAGGCAGAGGCAGGCAGACGTCTGTGAGTTAGAAGTCAGCCTGGTCTACAAAGTGAGTTCCAGGACAGCCAGGGGTGTTATACAGAGAAACCCAGTCTTGAAAAAAATAAAAGAGAAAGAGAGAGACAGAGACAGAGACAGAGAAATAAACTAAGGGGAAATGGAGCAGAATCCTCTCCAGCAAATAATGAAGAGAAAAACATGCCTTGCCAGTTGCTTCATCAACATCTTGATTATAGTCTTTTAAGAACCTAAGCAAGGGACAAGCCATGTTCAAACTACAAATACACAGAAAATGTAAAATATAAATGTATTCTGTGTAAAATATAAATGTTTTCCGTTTTAGGTTGTCAAATTTGTAGCAATTCTCTAAGAAGCATAAATAAATAAAGCAAAATCCAAATCTTATTTTTTAGGCCCTGAGGTTCAGAGGCCTTCTTGAGTTCTAATAAAACCTTGCCACAAATAGAGTTTCTGGCCTGATTATGGGTACTAACTCTCCAGTTTTTATCAATAAACCTAAAATAAGACTTACTTATAAAGAGACAATATTTTGAGAAACTATTTCACCAGAATTTTTAAAAAACCAAGGCCAAAAGGAGTTTAAAGGTTATATAGAGTAACGTTGTAATGAATAGGTTACTACTAAAAACAAACAAAAAATATATTAAGTAGGCATGTAAGTACTGGAGAAGTGAATAAGATAGAGGCCAGTCTAGGCTATAATATATCCCTGTAAATAAAGTAATATAATATGAATCAGAAGTAACAGGCTGAGGTTTCCAATCAAAAACTCACAAAGGATCTAGGAAGTTGACATGAGGAAATCAGGATAACTTGGGCAGGAATTGTATCTCTCTTTCTACTACAGGGATTCCAGAGATTGAAATCTAATCATCAGATTTGGCACCAAGTACCTTACACTACTGAGCCATCTAAATTTTTTAATTAAGTTCCCAATACTCCTCCAAATGTTATATACTTGCAGACACACAATGACAAAAATACTCTTGTATTTATGTGTTGATGCATGCACATGGACATGCTCTAGCACCAGCACCTATGCATGTGGAAGTCAGAGACAGATACCAGTTTCACAATCACCCTTTATTTTTTCTGACAAGATCTCTCACTGAACCAGGAACACACCAATTTGACTAAATAGATCAGACAGCACAAATCAGAGATCCTTTTGTCTCTTTTTTTCCAAGCACCAAGACTGCAGGCATGTACCACCATACTTGGCTTTCGTACGTGTGTGCTGGGGATCAAAGTAAGATCTTCATACTACATAGCAAGCACACTTTATCTACTGAGCCATCTCTTCAGCCCCAATAAAAGTGTGTGTGTGTGTGTCCTTAATATTTTATTTAATAAAAACACACACGACTCTCAACCCCAAAGCAAAAAAAACCTCACAAATGCAACCAGTTTTAAAGATGCAAAATGCTCCCATTTTGAAGAGAAAATACTGCTTCCTGTGATATATTTTTATATACACACACATCTCATGGCAATACATTATATATGTGTACTATATATATTATAGCATATGCTATATACATATATATTACTAGAATAAGGAACTACATACGTTTTTAAGTTGAAAAGAACTTCAGAAGCAGAGAAAATAAAAAAATTGCTAGTTAAGAGGTACTGAAATGAAGGATAGGAGGGAAAGAGAGAGTGAAGAATGAAGAAATAAGCAAAAAGGGGTAGGAAGAAAAAGAGAAAGGAGATAATGAACAAAAGACAAATTGGCTTGTCCACACTTAGAAACTAGTACCTTCTTGAAGAGCAGGATGTATCACCTGCTTATGCCTCAAAGACTTCAAATCTTCTATTAATTCCTTTTCCAACTGGGAAATTCTTGTTCTGCAATCTATTGACAAAACAGTGATAAAATAACAATGTACATATCAGAGAGAATAAATGTTCCACACTTCACTACTACAGCCCCAATAGCAAATATATCTGAATTTATACTGTTTTTATATTTATATAATACCTGGGTCATTTGTGGCTGTAGACGGAAGATTAGAAGGTTCTTCTGTGATCCCATCAACTGCATGAATATCTAGAGCCTCCTATATATTAAAAATAAAATGCAGTTTATGTTGCTTCTAAAATTTTTAAAGGAAATTTAAAAAAAATGAAGATGACGACCAGAGGCTAGAGGGAGTGCTTAGTAAGTACAGTGCTTACCACGTAATCATGAGAACCTGGTTTATCCCCAGTACCCACACAAAAGCTGGGTATAGTGGCACTTTTCTGTAACCCCTAGTGGGGATCAAGGTGGAGGAGACATGAGACTCTCTCATGTCTGGAGCTCACTGGTCAGTTAGCCTAGCCAATCAGTGAGCTCCTGAGGATACCCTACCTCAAAGAATAAGACTGAAAACAATGAAGAAGGTGCGAACCTCTGGCCTCTGCACACACTCACGCAGACATGCACACTGATACCCAAATACATGTATAATCACTCATACACACAGAATCTTTTTAAAATAATAATAATAAAGGACTAAGAATATAAAAACACCAATAGCTTCAAATTCATAGAACAGGAGTAACTGTTCTCATACTTTGGGTAGTTTCTTGTCTTTGGGTGGAGGGGTGGCAGCAGAGCAGGGTTTAATGTAACACAAGCTGGACTCAAACTCATTAAGTAGCTGAGTTTGCTAGTCAATTACTGATCATGCTGCTCCTCTATCTCCCAAGTGCTAGGATTTTAGGCATGTAGCACCATATCCAGTGTAATGTACTTTATTATTTTCTATAGTATTCACATTCAATTATTTTAATCATAAGGGGCTAAGATGTAGTACAGAAGTTCTTATTATGCATAAGGACCTAGGTTTGATCTCCATCACTGTTCTCCCCATTCCTCCTACAAACATAGGGGTGGGATGGTTAGGAAGGGAAGAGAAGAAGAGGAGGAAGGAGGAGAAAGAAGAAAAGGAGGGGGGAAGAAAGAAGAGGAGAAAAACCACCACCACCTAGAAAAAGACAAATATAATCTCATATTAAACTATATTTACCCATAATCTACATGCTCTTATCAAGAAGCTTTCTCAGTAACAGAGGAGGAGGAAAAAAAACAGGTAGAAAGTCACCCAACATTTACAGCCAACTTAGAAATACCAGACTCCTTAAAACATCTGCAAAAATATTATGCATGTAGCGTGAGAGGAGACAAACCAAAACACTATGGGTAAGACTCAAGTCATCAAGACTGCTAGCATTGAGCTGAACATGGTAGCACACACCTTTAGTCCCAGCTCTCAGAGGAAACAGCAAAATGATCTTTGTGGGTTCAAGGCTAGCTTCATCTACAGAGCAGACTGAATTCTGGTACAGCCAAAGCTATGTAGAGAGCCCCTGTCTCCAAAACAAGGGA
>LOEQ01000641.1:57098-70597 GCA_001685075.1 Bramus lutescens | reverse complement strand
CCTAAGCCTAAACCACGCAGTGGTGGCACATGCCTTTAAGCCCAGTACTTGGGAGGTAGAGGCAGGCAGATCTCTGTGAATTCAAGGACAGCCTGGTCTACAAGAATTAGTTCCAGGACAGACTCCAAAGCTATCAAGAAACCCTGTCTTGGAAAACTTAAAAAAACAAAAACAAAAACAAAAACAAAAAACCCTAAACCTAGCAATTTATTCCATCAGTTAACCAAAATACATAAAATCGAAGAGCCAATTTATAGCCCCAAAGTATCAGGAACTTGAGATACAATGGCTACAATTAAAAACAGTATTCCTTTGTAGTGCTGGTAACTGAACCCAGCCAGGGATTTTCACATGATATGCACCTGGAATACCACTGAACTACATTATCAGCCCTATAATTGATTTTTCTCATCTACAGCTCCTCAATTGGTGGACATGCTCTTTCACACTTATGAAGAGCACTCTAAAGTCTAAGATAGCCATAAATGTCCATTGCAAAAATCAAATGTACTTTAATCAGGAAAGAAAAAAACCCTCTTTTCCAGCAATACTGGGCTATTCTGTATTCTGCGCTCTTAAAAGTTTTAACAAAGAACACAAGTCAGTGGTGTGTATCTTTGATCTCAGCACTGGAGAGACAGAAGCGCAGAAGGATTTCTGTGAGTTCTGGGCCAGCCTTATCTACTTACATTTTAAAATTCAAAAATGTTTGGTTCAGCCTTTTCTCGTCAAGCATTTACCTAGATTAAAGTGCATTAGAAAAGGCCTTAAATTTAGTTGTAAAGGGAAAAATTCTTGGTGATTCTTGACGTTCCTAACTACATACACAATCTCTAAGGTACGGTTTAAAACAGTGTAGCAAAGTGCACCAAATGTAACAAACTCGGAGTACCAATTTTTTCATCCAGTGGTGTTGGTAAATTTTTACTATAATTGTGACCCTGATACAAACCACAAAACACACTATGTAGCAATTTAATGATTTACATAGTGTGTCAAGAAAATTTAACTACACCAAGTCAAAATTCCAAGTCAATTTATTACTTTTAAAACACAAATTACAAAAGATGGTCAGCACCATTTCTGAATGTTACCCTTTCAAACAATAAGTTACTGTATTATGTATGGCAGGTTCACTACGATGTTTGTTCCTTAAACCGCATTTTGAAACTTAAAATTTATTAAATATTTCCATTCTTTGGTATCAATATAAAACAATTCAGGCTAGTAAGCTTTTAGGTGCCCACGAACTACTAAGTAGAATCTGAAAAACCTTTACAGCAGAAACGGACAGAGAATTTGGAAAAAAAAAAAAAGCCAAAGCACCAAGAGAACTAAATTTCCTTTATGTTGTAGTTAAGGGGACCCAACTCACTATCTGCGAATTTAAAAAACAAGCAAACAAAAAAAGCCCCAATTATTTCAGTTTTCAACTACAGAAGACTGTTAGCCAGAAACGTGAGAAAAATGTCGCAAAGAAAACTCTAATGGGGTATAGTACCAAGGATCACGTGCAGCCAGGCGGAACCCTGTGGTCCTAGGGCTGTTCAGTCGCTTTCGGTTACCTTGGAAACTACACAAGGAGCCACCCGGCCAGCCCATTTCCCAGCAGCCGTCACGCCGGCACCTTAACTGCAGCGCTGCGGCGTCGTGCCCGAAAGGAAAGCAGCCCTGGCAGGGATTACTAGGCACTCGGCCACTTAAGGTTAGCGAGCTCAACACGCAAAGGCTGAGCATAAGTGGGCCCTAATGTCTCAAGATCCACGTGTCGGATCCGGCGGCGAACAAGAGTGGGTCTCCCTCAGACGGAGATTCTCCCGTTCTACCAATCAAGTCACCCTCCTTTTCACTCTCCACCCATCCCTGCTCCCATCATTTTGCCGGAGGAAAGGAACATTTCCGGGGAACGAAAGTGAAGGCAAAAAACTTCACAGCAATGCAATACACTCTGTTAACGATTTTTCCAGTTCGAAAAAGACTCCCAACTTTCTCTACATAATCTTCGAACACAGATTCCCCAATATAGTGGTAGTAATGCCCCTTGCTCACCTTACAAGACACAACCTACTTGAAAATTCAACAGAAAGGGGAAATCCTATGAACAGAAAACCAGTCAAGGCTGCCCAAAGAGAAAAAGAAAACACCTGCTCTTCCCCACCTGTTTTCTCCACCTCCGATTTGCACTAACAAATCACAGGTCCTTTGTTTACAAAGTTCTCACTCCCATTCAACTCACTCAACGCCCCCTCCCCATTAAATTCGTGGTCTTGCTTTCATCTGACAGGAAATTAAAACGCTGGGGGACGTTTGTATAGGTGTCAAAACACAACATCAAGTTACTTAGAGAAATCGACGTGGGTTGTTTCCCTCGGAGAGTTGAAACCCCGAGAGCTGAACTCTAAAATTCGGGCTTATTCAGCACAGGTTTAGACCTACAGCTAGGCTAAAAATCGTCACGCGGAACGTGCCATGCTGTTCAACACCCCACGCACGCGAAGGCAGGGCCGCGCCATGGGCACTTCTCACCCTGCCCGCCTCGTGGCCACGGTCTCCGGCGTCGATGTTCCTAGTTAGTTCTCGGATCGACACGGAAGTGAGGTCGGGGAGGAGCGCGAGATGACATGCGCAACTCACTCAAGGGACCAAAGGCTGCATCGCGCAGGGCCAAGCCAGGCCCAGGCGTGCGAAGCTCTCTCTGCGGAACGCTAGTCAAGCCATTCAAATACACAAGTGGTTTAAACTCTCAAAAAAACTCCAATCGGGCCATTACTGAAGCGATGCCCTCCACCCAGGCCCGAGAGTTACCGTGCGGGGCGTGGTCGGCCTCACCCCGAGTCCTTCATATCCCTCTAGGGGCGGGTTAATCTGAAGGGTTCGCACACCGTGTGTCCGCTTCAGCTAAAGAGCTTGCGCACGCACCGGACGTCCACGTCACCGCGCACGCGCTCCTACCCGCTTGGAGCCCCCCGCGCAGGCGCAAAGGGAGGCGCGAGCAGCACCTCTTCACCCCTCCCCCAACATCAGGAAGCCAAACGGCCCGGAGCAGCGTCAAGACCCTTGGGATCCGCCCCCGGAGCCGAAGCGGCAGTCTTCTCACGTCTTAGAAACCCAGAAAGAGCTATTGAAGCTTCCAGAATCAAGAAAGGTGAGGCAGGACAGAGGTACCCAATACCTTCAACCTTGTACTCGAAGCCTTCGTGAAAATTCTGAAACCACAGCCCACCGGGACTTTCTCAACTAGACTTTTGAGCCTTTCCCAGGGGATCCTCAATGGTCCCGCCCTGCCGTACCCGGCCCCACCCACACAGGGCTTCGTAGGCCCACCCTGGCTTCACAAGTCCATCAAAAATGAATCTGAGGACCTCCTGTACAAAGTACTGAGGGGTTGGAAAGCGCCAGAGCACTGGAAAACTATGAAACAAACACCATGTAAGAAGAGCAAGCAATTTTCCACTATTCACCAACAAAGAACGCTGGGAAAATAAGAGAAAGCTTCCCTGGGAGCCGAGAATGGAAGCTTATGCCTGTAATCACAACACTGAAGCTAAGGCAGGAGGACTGCTGCGAGTTCGAGGCTAAACTGAATTCTATAGTGAGTTACAGTTCCAGGACAGCTTAGCCTGCTGAGACACCCTGTCGAAATGAAAAACAAAGGAGAGAGAAGTTCGCTAAAGGATAGAGAGCTGCCACTAAACTGCTGATATCAAAAAACAATTTGCCTGAGAGCTTTATCTACGATATAGTGACTTGATCCTGTGTATTTTTGTTTCTTCAAGGCACTGAAGCCTTAAAATGCAAAGAAAGCATTAACTAACAAGTATATCAGGCTGTTGCAAAACTAGGTCAAAGAACAGTATTTCTCAACCAAACATCAAAAATTTTAATTTTCTTTACTACTTACTACTTTCATGCTGCTAATCCACCAGTAAATAATGTTTGAAGTGAATTGAGGGTACAAAGAATTGAATAGGAATACAGAAACTGCAGTCCACATTCCTAAACTTTTCACTCTCAAAAGAACTGGGAGATAATAGAAGTTATTCTGTGCTAGGTGACAACACAAACACACTTGGGGAAAAAAAAAACAAGACTGTAAGGATAGAGTCAAGAGGATTGATTTGACTTGTTTCTTTTCACTTAGCTCTTCCTGAGAAGACATGCAATACATAGACAGAAATTGTTTGTTCTAATCAAGTCCAGAACTAAAGTTTACAGACTTCTGAAATCATTCTGAAAACCATGATTCAAACAAGAGCATTCAAGATCTTAAGCAGAACTGGAAAAAAACGTTTCCTTAAGGTGATCCTCTTCGATTTCAAGAACCAAAATGCCTTCTCAAGGGTTAGGATGTTTCCTCAAAAATTCCATTTCCTGAGACTAAAACTTGAGTTTATTTAGTATTAAAATGTCTACCCCTAAGGTATGAATGACTTCATAGCACCTCCAAAAAGACAACCCTAATTAACCAACCTATCTAATTGGAAACTCAATGAGAACAACTTGCATAAAGAGGACCATGGAAATGCTCTTTGGTGCTCTTTCCCTGCTCCCTGCAAACATGAGATTGCCACATTTCAACAACTTTCAACAATTGCTGACTGATTTTCACTTATAAGACTCATTGGTTTTCTGAGCATAATTTTTTTGCCAAAATCCTAAGTATGTTTGCCCTGACATTCTGGGATTTCTTCTTTTCTCTGAAGACCACTCCCACCATTTCTAGAGCTTCTTGCAGACCACCATTGCTGACTCTGACTCAAAAGGCATGACTTTCTTACACTCCCTCCAATTAACAAGATTTACAGCTTGCCCATCCTGGTTTGTTGTTGTTGTTTTCTCTCCTCTCTCTCTCTCTCTCTTTCTCTTCTAATGAAATGGTCCTCCAGGTTATTTTTTCTTTTTTTTCTTTCTCTTTTTTTTGAGGGGGGGTAGGGAGGGTTATTTTGTGTGTAGCCCTGTCTGTTCTGGAACTAGATTTATAGACCAGGCTAGCCTCAAACTCACAGGAATAAAGGCATGTGACACTACCATCTGGCCAGGTTAATTTTTTTTAATTAATAAAACATTTTCAAGAGGCAGCACTAGATGACCTAATGGGTCACTACCCACAGGTTTTCAGAGTGGAGTCTACTTAACCTATAAATGTTGAAAGTTAGAGTCTGAGAGTTCTCTGAAAATTGTGTTTTTATATACTAACCTATAATTAATAATGCAGCCATACCTATTTCAGTGATTTAGTTTGGATTTACCAAGTAACTATTTTGCTTAAAACAGGGTTTCATGTATCCTTGACTGGCTTCAAACTTACATACTCAAGGCCAACTTTTCACTTCCCTCCTGGCTCCACATCCAGGTACAAACAGATGCTACTGACAAACTTGGTTTATGTATGCTAAGCAATCACTCTAGCAATTGTGCTATATTCCAGTGACTAAGTGACATGATTATTTGGGTTTTTTGGTTTGTTTGTTGTGGGGTTTTGTTGCTGTTTTGTTTTAGGATTTTTTATTTGTATTTTGATTTTTTTGTTTGTTTGTTTTTGTTTTTCAAGACAGGGTTTCTCTGTGTAGCCTTGGCTGTCCTGGAACTAGCACTAGAGACCAGGCTGGCCTCGAACTCACAAAGAAGCCTCTGCCTTCTGAGTGCTGGGATTAAAGATGTGAGCCACCACCGCCCAGCTGCTGTGTTTTTTTATATTGCTCTTTCAAGTACATTCTACTTTCAATGCAGTATTCTTCAAATTGTACTTAGTTATATTCTATTTTCCTTTAAAGTCCATCCTTGGCCAAATGTGATGGTACATACCTTTAATTCTGCACTTAGATGAGGAGGCAGGTGAATCTGAGGCTAGCCTGAGCTACATACTGACAACCATAGCTCCATAGAGAGACTTTCTCTCAAAACCCAAGGTGCGCACGCCGGGTGGGGGTGGGGGTGCGCAGAAGTGAATTAGCCAGAAATGATGGTGCATGCTTATAATCCTAGCATTCAGGAAGATCATCAACTGCCAAACAAGCCAAAGCTATAGAGTAAGTTTCAGGTCATCGTGAACTATACCTATCTCCAGAAGAAAGGAAGAAAAGGAAAAATACAGCAGTGGTAGAGTACTTAAAAAGTACATGCACAAAGCCCTAGGTTCAATCTCTAAAAATCTAAAAGCTACAACCATATGCATTTCACAGTGAGATTAGAGTGCTGAGGAGTTTTTTTTTTTTTAAAGAAATTCTTACAACAAAAGTTTCAAAATGCCTAGCCAGGACTGCCTTAAATATAGCACAGTGCCAACCAACCTAACCACTAAAGCTGATGCTAGGCTTCATCTATCTTACTGGAATTTTCAACTTGTTTCTCGTGATTCACCTTGTTCATTCAAGCCTAACTCACACGATCTTTCCCTTGATTTTTCTTGGTTTAACTTTCAAAATTTTACTAAATATTGAGGGAGGAAAAAATAATGCATAGAATATAAAGGATCTGCCTAGAATGTACACAGATTTGATCTGTGTATATTTTGTATACATGCATTTTGTTAAGCAAGGAAACTGCCTCCCCAGCACTGAGAATAAGCCTGTGCCACCACACCCAGCCTTTTATGTGGATGCTAGGATTCAAACTCAAATGCTCACACTTGTGTGGCAAGTGCTTTTCTCGATAAGCTATTTTCCTAGTCTATCCCTACACACATACTTTTTCTACTCAATAAATAGAACAAATGCCTGCTAAATGATGAGGACAAAGGGAAATATTGTCATCTCACACACCATTCAAATTTCTACACTAGAACGCTTGGCATAACTTAAGTGACAGATTCAACACAAAAGATGTATCTTAACCAATTTATTCAGATTCTACCTTTTCAGTTCTTCTAAAATGGTATGCCTTTTTTGAGATTTTATGTGTATGACTGTTTTGACTGCATGTATGTCTGTTTACTACATGTGTGCCTGGTGCCCATGGAGGCCAGAAGTGGATATCATATCTCCTGGAGCTGGAGTTACAGTTTTGAGCAATATGGGTGCTGAGAACTAAACCCAAATCCTGTGCAAGATTAGCTGTTTGTAACCACTGACCCATCTCTCCAGCACCTAGACATACTTTTCTTAAATGCCTAAATGAAAGCTGGGTGGTGGTTGCATGCACCTTTAATCTCAGCTCTTGGGAAACAGAGGCAAAAAGAATTCTGTGAGTTTGATCAACCTGGTCTACAAGATAAGTTTCAGGACAGCCAAGGCCACACAGAGAAACCTTATCTCAAAAAAACCAAAAGACAAAAAAGAAAAAAGAGTAAAAAAGGGTTTCACTATTACGAAGAAAGCATTAGCACCCCTGATGGAAAGAGTCAACTTCATAAAGTTGTCCTCTCACATCCATACCATATCATACACATACAGCATGGAAAAAAAACTTAAATGTATTCCCTTTTACAGCCTCATATGGCACAGAACCATGTTTCTCACATTTTATCTAAGGGGATCTTCCCTAATCTTTCATACTTAAATGTCACTTTTAGTTAAAGAAACTCCTACTAACAAACAGGACTGGATGGAATATAGCAAGTGAACTGCACAGTTGGACTCAAGGAAAAACCCAAAAGCCTATATGGCAAAAGAAAAACACTGAAAAATTATACAAATACATGAAATAAATCATACTTTCCATGAAGAGCACCACTGCCTCCCAAAAATAGATAATGGTAATCAACATAGGAGTTTCTGCCACCAACTCTGATGTCCTAAATACAATTCCCGGCAACCTATATAAAGAGCCTGGCAGTGATGGTGAATATCTTTGATTCCAGCACTCAGCAGAGGCAAGTGGATCTCTGGGTTCAAGGTCAGCCTAATCTACAGAGTGAGTTCCAGGACAACCAGGGCTACACAGAGAACCCTGTCTCCGATACAATAAAATAAAATAAAAACCTACCTACCATTAGTTGCCTTCTAATCTCCACATGCATTCTGTGGCACATGTATGTACACATACACCCCACACATACATACACGTAAATCAAAAAGAAGTATACCATTTACTATATCATGTTTTATTTTTAAAAAGGGAGCATTTTAAGATTAGATACTATAGAGGGCATACCTTACAATGAATAATAATTTTAGAAAGCTAAAATTTATTCATATTTCCTTAGTTTTTTTACACTGTAAAATTTTACATTTATTTATTGTGTCTGTGTTTAACTGTGTGAGCACACATACCACAGTACCTTTATGGAGCTAAGAAAAAAACTGTGGGAGTCAATTCTCTCTTTTCTACCATGGGTCCCAGGGGTTAAACTAAGATCTTCAACCTTGTCATCAAGTGCCTTTACCTATTGAGTCATCTCACTGACCTATGAATAATCTTAATACATTTATATAGATAGATGGAAGATTTATATACCACTGAAAATGTCCTTGCAGACAGGTATTTAGAAATTATGATCAGGCACATAGCACCCTCCCCAAATAACTATGATTTGGTCTTCTGAAGAAAAAAAAATAGCACAAAACAAACTCAGAATGGGATATAAATCATCTTGCCAAGAAATCAATAGTCAGCTTCTTCTCAGAACAATAATGTCTAACCAAGGAAAGACTCCAATCCAGAACAAATAGCACTTATAAAATTAATACATTGCTAAGTATGAGGAGGGAAGCTGGACGGTGCTGGCACAGACCTTTAAACTGAGCACTCAGAAGGCTGAGACAGGCAATCTCTGAGACACTCAAAAGAGGGTAATAACCTTTATATTGATAATTTTGTAAAGTACAGAAAAGGTAGCACAGCGAAATCACCAATTGTTCCATATGTAAGACAACTTGGAACACACAGTGGCTCTCCACCTTCCACCTCCCACATGCTAGAATCACAAACCTGAACGCCACACCTAGTTTATACAGCATTAAGAATCAAAACCAGGGCTTTGTGAGTGCTGGGCAAACACTCTACAATCAGATTCTCATCACCAACTTCCCCCTCCACACCCAGTTTTGTTTTTGAGGCTGGCTTAGAAATTTTGGTCATTTTTGTGCTACTGCCTCCAGAGTGCTGATATTACACATGTACACCACTATGATTGGCTGAGATTTCAAGATGTATTACAATACATATGGGACAACACTTCATTCTACAACATGCTCTAGGTCATTTTAGTTAAAAAAATAAAGAGGCTAAATATAATTAAGCACACCTTTAATCTCAGCACTAGGGAAGCAGATGTACAGTCAATCTTTGTGAGTTTGAACATTGAGTTCCAGCTTGTTAGGTTTACACGTAAGAGAGACCCTGTGTGTGTGGCGGTGGGGGGGGGATAAAAATCACTGTCTTGGTTTACTTTGGTCATCAAGTTGAAACAACCTTGAATTATATGAAAAGGGAGTCTCGTTTGAGAGATTGTCTAGCTCAGATTGTCTTGTGGACCTGTCTGGGGAGAACTGTTTTGATGGTGATTTGATATAAGAGAGCCCAAACCACTGTGAGAGGAACCAGCCCTAGGTAGATAGTTCTGTATCAGAAAGCTAACTAAAAGCAAGATGGTGGCAGCACACGCCTTGAGGAAGGCAGACACAGGCAAATCTCTGAGTTCAAAGCCAGCCTGGTCTACAGAATGAGTTTCCAGACAGTCAGGGCTACACAAACAAATGCTGTATGGGGAGGGGGGAACAAGGGGGGCAAAAAGAAAGAAAAGAAGGCTAACTAAGCATGGGCCTATGAGTGATCCATTAAGCTGCATTTTCTCCATGTTTCTGCTTTAAATTCCTGCTTGAAGTCCTGCCCTGAATTTAAACAAAGATGGACTTATAAGCTGTAGGCTGAAATAAACCCACTCCTCCTCTAAGTTGCTTTTAGAGTGTTTAGTCACAGCACCAGATGCAAAGTAAAAAATATTAATTTTATTAGTTTAATTAAATAAAATCACCTAAATATTTAAGTACTAATTACATGTTAGAGAATAAAGCATAGATAAAAGAGTAAAAAAAAGCAAGAACCCTCAAGAGTATAGATACATGAACACAAAGTTATAGCTTGCAGAGTTCAAAAAAGCTTTGGGAGGGGCACAATAAGAAAACAAAGAACATACAGGGTCTAAAGACACTACAAAAAGGATTCCCAGTGGATTGTTTTTTGGTGTTGTTGTGTTTATTTTTCTGAGAAAGGGTCTCACGTAGCCAGGCTGACAGTAGTGATATTTTGTTTGTGTTTTAACAAAGCTTGCCTAAAGATCAGCCAATAGAGGTCAGGAAGTGGTGGCACGCACCTTTAATCCCAGGACTGGGGAGACCAAGGCAGACAGAGAGCTCTATAAATTCAAGGCCACCCTGGGTTAATATCTGTCTAAAAGAATAACAGAGCTCACAGAAAGGTGATCCCAGGACTTGGGAACTCATGCACTAGGGAGGTGGAGACAGGAGCGATATAGCTGGGCAGAGAGAGTAATATAAGGCGGGAGGAAATAAAAGCTCAGTGCAGTCTGAGGATGCAGTCTAAGGAGACAGTGTGAGTACAGGCTCACCCCTTCAGTCTGAGCATTGGTAGAGATAAAAGGTCTCTCTAGTGGCTGGCCACACTGCTTCTCTGATTTTCAGCATTAATCCCTATATCCAACTCTGGGTTTTTATCATTAATACCAACTAGAATTTGTGCTACAACCTCAAGCTCATGATTACCATGTTTTGTCCTCCTGGGCACTAAGATCAGAGGCATGAACAACCATCATGTGTACCATCTACAAAATAAACAGAAAAATAGTAAATGATCCAAAATTTGGAAATAGAATTTTCTCTATAAAATAAAAGGCCTTTGGGAGAAAAGAAGATTGGTGCTGGAAAGACAACTCAGCTGTTAAGAGCACTGCTGCTCTTGCAGAGGACTCAGGATGCAGTTCCTAGCACCCACTTGGTCCTTTACAACTGTTTGCAACTCCAGTTCTAGGGTAGCTGGTATACCTCTGCAGGCACCAGGCGTGCCCACAGTATGTTTAAAGACTGCAGTGTGCATACATTCACATAAAATAAAAATTTTTTTAAATGAAAAAAACACTTCAAAATATCAGACATGGTGGTGCATGCCTTTAATCCCAGCACTCAGGAAGCAGAGGCAGGCAGATCTCTGTGAGTTCAAGGCCAGCCCCGGCTACATAGTGAATTCCAGGATAACCAGGGCTATGTAGAGACCTCTCAAAAACAAAACAAGAAAGAAAATAAGACCTTAAAATGTTATTAGCATACAAAACAATATTTTTCATTATGAAATTTTCATACACATAAATCATTGTATCTTGCTCAGATTTCCACACACAAGAATAAACCATGGGCTAGCAATGTGATACATGCCTATAATTCTAGCACTTGGGGGCAGAGGTAGAAGGATCGAGTTCAGGATCATCCTTAGCTACATAGAGAACCTCTGTCTTAAAAGAATAAAACACTTAAACAGATAAATGCAACAAGAAAGACTGACACAAGGTAGATTATCAAATTCACTAAACAGGGAAGCAGATTATGTATTGATAACTACCTTATGAAATGAGCCTGAGCACTTGAACAATATAATACCATGTCTTGAAGTCCATGAAGCTCATGATATAAATTCACCTATTCAAACACTTAGATTATACTCTATACTGTTAAATATTTGTTAGAGGTATAAAAAAGAAAAACTAGCTGAGCTGTGGTAGCTCACGCCTTTAATCCTAGCACTTGGAAAGCAGAGGCAGGTGGGTCTCTTAAGTTTGAGGCCAGCCTGGTCTACAGAGTGACTTCCAGGACAGTGAGGGTTACACAGAAAAACCCTGTCTCAAAAAAACAAAAATAAAAATAGTAATAATAAATAAATTAAAACCTATAAAAACTTATTGGAGGGAGGAACTACCCTGGAGTTATTACTAAGGCTATTTTAATAGTAAAAGTCTTCAAATGTTAAGCACGTAAAGAAGGGCCTGCCTTAGTAAATATCTCCACTCAGAAAAAAATAGAAAAAAAAATTATTCAAAGGAACATGATGCAAATAAACAGAGGATACCTTAATTCCTTAAGTCAAGCATTTACTGAGTATGTAGTATGTATAAATCCTGGAAAACAAAGACATGATCTATGCCCCCAGTAGCTTGCAATCACTGATCATACAATTTATTATAATCAATGATCATTAGTAACAGCAAAGACTAAAGAATGCTACTGGTTTTCTCTGCTGAATGTAAAGGAAGCACAAAGGATAATTAAATAGGACTAAGAGTACATAGAATTCCAAAAACGCTGGGGATGCAGCTCATTAGTAGATAATTTGCCTAGCATACACAGAGCCCAAGATTTGATTCCTAGTGTCACAAAAACCAGGCATGGTAGGGCAAGCCAACAATATCAGCAATCAGAAGGTGGAAACAAGAGGATCAGAAATTCAAGGTCTTTCTTGGTCACATCAAAGCCAGTCTCAAATATATGAGGACCTGTTCTCAAAATAAAAGAGAAACAGGAGAGATGGCTCAGGAATTAAAAGTACTTGCTGCTCTTGTTAAGGACCCAGTTTCTGTTTCCAGCACCCACATGGTTATTTTAATAGCAGCTCACAACTGTAACTCTAGTACCAAGTAATCCAGTGCCTCCTTCTGAACCTTGAGGGCACCAGGCACACAAGCTTGTGATATACATACATATACATGCACATGTATGCACAGGCAAATCATTCATACACACAAAATAACAACAAAAATATGCAAACAACCCCCCCTCAAAAAAGGAAAGGAATGGAAAAAAATAAAGCAAGACCTGATAGCTATACCAGTAATCCTAGCACTTGGGAGGTAAGACAAGCCCCACAAGTTTAGCACACAAAGCCAACCTAGGCTCCTGTTGTGTAACAGTTTCCTACCAGGACTGAAAGATTTCATCCTGCAAGAAGCCCCTTTAAGCAGAAAAGTAAACAACTCATCACAGCATCAGGAAGTCCCTGAAACTAACCAGAAAAAGCTAGTCTCAAAAAGCAAAAAAAAAAAAGAACAAAAAGTTAATTAAAGCTGTATGACTGTTATGACTGCACTGTTGCAAAAGTTATATATTAAATTCTTTCTTTCAGCTAGGCAATGATGGCCCACATCTTTAATCTGAGATTTGGGAGGGAGATGGAGGTGGGAGTCTATGAATTTGAGGCCAGCCTACTCTACAGAGTGAATTCCAGAACAGCCAGAGCTACCCGGAGAAACTCTGTATCAAACAAACAAACAAACAAACAAAAATGCCCAAAATTTCAGGAATATGTCCTAATTTTTTTCTTGCCTTTAAGAGAAACTAAAAATACTATGCTAGATCCTATAATTACTATGGCCCTAGGCACTATGCCTACTGCGCCCAATAGAAAAAATCATTATTGTTTCCCAAGGCTAGCTTATCTCTCTTTTTAAAAAAAGAAACACTTCTTTTTAATATTTATTTATTATGTATACAATATTCTGTGTATATGTCTGCAGGCCAGAAGAGGGCACCAGACCCTGTTACAGATGGTTGTGAGCC
>LOEQ01000641.1:6022-17365 GCA_001685075.1 Bramus lutescens | reverse complement strand
GGACCTCTGGAAGAGCAGTCAGTACTCTTAACCTCTGAGCCATCTCTCCAGCCCATGGTGTCTCATCACAGTAATAGAAACCCTAACTTCAGCCAGGCAATGGTGGTGCACCTTTAATCCCAGCACTTAGGAGGCAGAGGCAGGCAGACCTCTTTGAGTTTGAGGCCAGCCTGGTCTACAGAGCAAGTTCTAGGACAGCCAGGGCTACACAGAGAAACCCTGTCTCAAAAAATAACCTAACTTCCTAGACAGTCCTTTGGACAGGAATGATGAAAAGTATGTGTAAGTCCAACATTCAGAAGGCAGAGACAGGAATATTGGGAGTTCTGGGCTGGAGGACTGCAACACACACTGCTCTTGCAGAGGACAGAGAAGGATTCACAAAACCCTCATCAGATGTGGTGCAACAGTTTCCTCAGAGACTGAAACATTCCATCCTGCAGGGAAGCTCCTTGTACTGGCCTATTTTATGTCAACTTGACACAAGCCATAATTATCATAGAGAAAGGAGCCTCAGCTGATAAAATGTCTCTATAATATTGGGCTGTATGTAAACCTATAGGGTATTTTCTTAATTACGATTGATGGGGGAGGGCACAGGTCACTGTGGGTGAGGCCTTCCCTGGGCTGGTGGTCCTGGTTCTATGAGAAAGCAGACTGAACAAGCCATGAAGAATAAGCCAATAAGCAGCGTTCTTCCACAGCCTCTGCATCAGCTCCTGCCTCCAGGTTCCTGGCCTGTTTGAGCTCCTGTTCTGGTTTCCTTCAATGATGAACAAGGATATGGAAGTGTAAGATGAATAAACCCTTTCTCCCCAGTTTGCTTTTGTCATGGTGTCTCTTCATGCTCCTGTAAGGAACCCCTCACCTGTAAGTAATCCCGATAAAACTCAGTAGTTCACCAAACTGGACTTTGATGTTATCTGTATTTGGTCATGGTGAGTTTTCTGTCTGGGGTGTTTAGATACGTGTTGTGTTGTGTCTCCCCAGGAAAAGTTTTGCCACACAACATCAGGTAGCTCAAAATTCCCTGACATACCAGCTGCAAGGAACCCAATGCTCTCTTCTTGCCACTGCAGGTGCCTGCACTCAAGTACACAGACCTAAAAGCTTCTTTTTTAAGAAGAAAAATGAGTCTTCCCTTAACCAATTATTTATTTTAAAGATTCTTTTATTTTATTTTATGTGTATGAGTGTTTTTGCTGGCTTGTATGTCTATGCAATCATGTGAGTGCTTGGTGTCTGAGGAAAATCCCTGGAAATGGAGCTACAGATGGTTGCCAGCCACCATGTGAGTGCTGAGAGTTGAACCCGGGTCGTCTTAACTGCTGAGCCACCTCTCCAATACCACACATACACATCATTTAAAATAACTCTTTTTGAAAAGAGGGACGCTGGAGGCTGGAAGACGGCTCAGTGAGTAAAGGGCTTGCTTCTCAAACATGAGCACCTCAGTTTGGATTCTCCAGTACTCAGAAAAGAAAAGAAAAGAAAAGAAAAGAGAAGAAAAGAGAAGAGAAGAGAAGAGAAGAGAAGTCTTTTCTTTTCTTTTCTTTTCTTTTCTTTTGAAAAGAAAAGAAAAAGATCCAGGTACAACTTCCAAGGGAGGAGGCAGGCAGACCTTATCTCAAAAACAAAACAAACAAAACAAAAAACCCTACATATCTGGAGATAGATGACCACAAACACAGCCATGGGAGTGGGGGTTGGGGACAAGCCAGATGGCAGAGGAACCCAAGAGTGAGTCACGAAGACATGGAAGCACACAGAATTTGGCAGGAAAGGGAAAGAAAATGGGACAGAAGCTTAAAGAGGGAGAGGTCGTGTCCTACAGAGGCCTTTTCCAAACAGGCGCCTGGAAGTGAGAAGGGAACAGACGCCCAAAGCAAAGGAGCCAGTGGAAAAACATGGAAGCCAAACAATTCATGAGACAGTTTTCCAGGGAGATGAGGAGAGGGCAAGATGCGGATAGACCATGCTGACTCCAGAAATAAGTCTTTTCCTTAGTACTAGAGAAGCGAAAAACCAGAAGGAAGGAAGGCATCTTTTTAGGTGAAGGATTTGGAGAACAGAGTTCAAGTTCAACTTGACCCACATCTTCCCAGTAATAGTAAGAAATCTAACATTTAATAAACATCGTGGTGCCAACCTAAGCTATTTAAATTTTGCTTTCTTTCCTTTTGAGACAGGGTCTCACAGTGTAGCTCTGGCTGTCCTGGAACTCACTGTGAAAACCAGGCTGAGGAGTTCAAGGCTAGTCTCTGCTGGGATTAAAGGTATGGGCCACCACACTGGGGCTCAGGTGCTTGTTTATAATGACCTTAGAATTGAATCTTAGCCAGACATGGTAGAGCAAGCCTATAATCCAAAGGACTTGGGAAATGCAGACAGGTTCATGAGGAGTTTAAGTTGATCCTAGGCCATATATCTAGTTCAAGCATAGCCTGGGCTATGTGAGACTTCATCGCAAACAAACAAACCAATAAATAGAGCTGGATCTCAGCCTATGGGCTGGGGAGGTGGCTCAGTGGATTAAGGACCTGACTTTGGATCCCCAGTGCTACAAACAAGCAGCTTCTGCTTACACCCCAGGACCCTAGTCGAAACACATGCCTGTAACCTCAGTACCAGGGACATAAAGACAAGCAAGTACTTAGGACTTTCTGTCAGACAGTCTAGCAGAAAAGGCAAGCTCCTCTGGGTTTAGCAACAGACCCTGTCTCAGGAAGAAAAGTAGAGATTGTTAGATGAAGACATTGGACTTCAATATCTGGCCTCTACATGTGTGGACACAGGCACGCACCCCACCCCTCACACACACACACACACACACACACACACACATAAAAGGAAGGAAGGAAAGGAGAGAAGTAAATGGTTCTCTACTTATAAAAAGCAAAAAGGATAGTTTCTAAGAAAATAATAGTAATACAGGCTGAATCAGTACACCTCAACTTCCAGGCCACCCTGGACTACAAAGCAAGGCCCTATTCCAAAACAAACAAACTCAAATCGGTTAAAGAAAACTTTTGAAATATTCCATAATTATTTACGTCACAAAGGAAACAGAAGGTTTTATAAGTAAGAAGCCAAATTGCTCTATTCTCTTTCTCAAATGTCAGCAGTATGTTGGCAAAGCTTCCTAAAGGAGTGAGAACAGAAAAGCAGCCACACTAAAGAGTCAAAATGCTCCTCATATGGATGCATCATCAATCCAAAAAAAAAAAAAACTGAAAAGAAAGATTACATTCAGGATAGTTTGCAGGCAAATTTGCATCATCACTATAACTTCCGCTAGTAATACAGATTAATATTTTTCACATTAAAATATGGCAATGAACAAGCAACTTAACAATAACTCTCTTGAGGTATTCCAGTTCACTTGAACACACACAGCGGGACTGGTGAGGCTTCATGACTCAAAAGGATGAGTCCTGGCTCGGAGACCATGTCATACAGCCTGGATGCTCATCTAAACAACCAATCCAGAATCAAGCTTAGCTATGTAACAGTCCATTGTTGTTGAGATGTGAACAAGGAGCAAACAGCACAGAATGGCATCAGCTTAAGGATGTATCACTTGCATCCGCCTACAGACAACTCGGAGCTGTTCCTGAAATGGGAGGAGGCTGTCACCACCTCTCCTGGTGGCACAGGCACCATGTGCTACAGAAGTCATTTTCTTTTGCGTATGTTCGTTGTCTCCCTTCCCCCAGCTTCTCCTCCCCATCCTGAGAGATGAACTTGATCTTCCACTAACCTCAGTGATCCTGGGCTGGAGGAGGGAAGTAGGAAGCATTCTACAAATGCCTGTAAAGCTGGGAGATGGAACACTGCTCAGGCATCCCGGTGGGAGGGAAACCTGGTTCCCCACAGTGAAGGGAGGAGTCAGACTGAGGAGCCCCCAGGAGTCCATCAGGACTGATGGTTGGTTGTATCCTGTGCTTTCTTCTCTGCAACAGACTTCACAGGAGTGACAACTGGTAATGCCAGGTCCAGCTCTAGAAAGAGACGTCAGCAGTTTCTCTCATGGACCCGAACAAAGGTTCAGAAGATCTCAAGAACACCTGATACTGAAGTGGTGACTTTAGGGCCACAGAGTTGGCTTTGTGGGGATGTGTTCTTGCTGCCAAACCTGACAACTGGAGTTTGTTTCCTGTGACACATGCGACAGGAGAAAACCAACTCTCACAAGTTCTTCTCAGACTTCCTGTGCTCGGATTTCACATGCATGTCTGTACACAAGAAGTAAAGGCATAAAAAGTAATTCAAATTAATAAAATCTAAATAAAAAAATTTAAGTCATTTTTATATTGTGAAAGGCATTGCATTGAAAACTCTTTGCCTTCACCAGCCCCAAGCTCTGGGGCTTCTCAACTTCATTACAGAATCTTCCTAACAAAGCAAGGTGGTCTCCCTGCCACCCTATCACTCTTTCTAGCCACAAGCAGACACCATATAACCACATGAGCAAGCAGACCACAGAGTGAAGATCTAGCAGACTATCTGACCACAAGCTATTTGCGATTCTTTTCAAGAAGCTTCTCTATAATCCTGAAGCCCCAAAAGCCTTCAGAAGACACTTCCAGTTCTACAAGTCTATCTTAATCTCCTGGTACCAGGCTAAATCCAGACTGTCACCTCTTGAGTTTTAGAGCGTATTTCATACCCCCTTCATCACTGTTGGCCTGTGTAGACTTCGCTCCTTAAGAGTTCCACCAAAAATCAGTTCTCTTCTTTTAGTTATCGTTGCTGCTCCTGTCTCCTGCTGGGTTAGAATGAGCTGACCATAATTATACAGAAAACCCTTCTTGCTGATTCATGACTTATTGACATACATGATGAAGTTTTTCCTGCACACACATACACACACACATGCGCTTACCACACCACACCGCTATAATGGTTTGATTGAGACTAGCTCCCATAACTTCATATATTTTAATATTTGTTCTTAAAGTCTTAGAGGGTGAGACCATGACCCTTACAGCAGGGACCATGGCAGGCATGGCATCAGAGCAGTGTCTGAGAGTTCCCATCTTGAGGCACAAGCACAAGGCAAAGACAGCTAAGTAGGCATGGCACGGACATATGACTTTTTTGTTTTGTTTTTCGAGACAGAATTTCTCTGTGTAGCCCTGGCTGTCCTGGTACTCGCTTTATAGACCAGTCTGGCCTCAAACTCATAGAGATTCACCTACCTCTGCCTTCTGGATGCTGAGCTTAAAGGTGTGCACCATTGCTGCTCTGTGGTATGGGCATTTGAACGCTCAAAGCCAGTCCCCAGTGAGACACCTCCTCCAACAAGATCACACCTCCTAATCCTTTTATAACAATTCCACCAACTAGGAATCAGGCATTCAAACATATGAGCCCATGGGGCTAGTCTCGTTCAAACAACTGTACATAGCAACAGCACTCATTCTGATAGTCATACTAAGGAATGGAACGTTTGTGTGTTGTGACAAGCAATTCGATCCTAGGTTACAGCTTTCACGAGGAATACTCACACAGAAGTCTTTTCTCTTGTTTTGTTTTTGGGGACAGGTCTTGCTATAAAGCCTGTAGCCTAGGCTAGTTTGGAACTCCCTTGGTAGCCAAAGATAGCCTCCAATTTATGTCAATCCTCCTGACTTGATCTCTCAAATGCTGAAGTTACAGGCATGAACCACCTACCACTCCTGGCTTTCCAAAGTCTTTTATAAATAAAATCTCATTTCATCCACGCAGTGATCTAGTGAAGGCCTAGAAAAATGCCTCCATCCCCCTGACAGATGAAAATTCTCCGGAAAAGTTATCAACCTATCCAGAGTCAACTAGGCCAAAAGAAGGCACAATAGAGTGGAAGGAAGGAAGGAAGCCCTGGGAGAAAAAGAAGCACAACACTGAACTGCCCTCAAAAAAACTGTTGGCTCTCAATCACAATGGTGTATGGGAGGAGGGGGAAACAAAGGCCTTGAGTTCTACTAACCTCCCAGTTTGGACAATGGATCACGATGCAGAGAAGAGGGAAACTCAGGAAGGCCATCTGAAGTTCTCACTAGAGATGGAGAACTTGGAAACGCTAAGCTTTATTATTAATTAAAGCTGCAAGTTTGCTAGCTTAGTTCCTCATGCAAATTTGATAGGTGACTATAAAATGTTAACCCCACATTTCTGCCTCCTTCCTGCCCTGCTCTTCCTGCTGCTGTCAGTTGCTGTGTGGTCACTGTGTGCCATTTCCTCCCCCCTCAGCTGCACTCCATCCTTCCCCTCCTCTGCAGCAGTCTTTCTCTCCTCACTCCTCCTCGCTGTTTTCTTCCTGTGCTCCTGCAGGAACCAAACAACTCCATTTAAGGATTGTGTGAAGTGATAAGTGATGGAACAGGCTACTAACTGGTGGCTGACCCGGGGAGTGGGAGACGTCGCGGGAAACTGCGCTGGTACCCTAAGGCTGGTCAACCCGGACCAGTCTGGAGCTTCCCTGCTGTCCTATTGGCAGTGACTCCAAGGAGTCCAGATGGTGCTAGAAAAAGTCTCTGGCCCAGGGATACTAAGACAGACCTGATTTGAAGCCCCTAGAAACATTGAATTTGAATTATTATTTATGTACTCTGAAATTTAGTTGAACCTGTGAGCCCCCTAATAGGTAGAATGTGGCCTTAATGTACAGTGGTCCAAGGTGGCTTCATGCAGAAGCCATTTTAAGATGCCAGGCCCCATCCCAGTGAAAGGACATCAGCTCTGATTCTGAAGATCAAGAGGCATAGGCTACTTCTAGACGTCGGGAAAGGGACAGCCCAGAGGCTTCTTGTCAGAAGGAAGATTGTGGTTCAGGAACCCGCTCCATGCCCAGCCATGCATGCCATCTATTCATTTCTACTCCTGCACAGTACCAAGTGCTATACTGAGCCTACTTCATGAGCACATCTCCTTGTGGAAAACTGTGCCCCTTTACCGATAAGAACTGATGATGTTCTGGCTTAATGCTTGCTTGGAAATATTCTAAACGATAAACCAAGGCACACAGTAACACACTTGTAATCCCAGCACTCCCGAGAAGAGGATCCTAGCCATTGAGGCCACATTCTGATTACTAGGGGACAGGAGGTTCAACTGTATGCCAGTATACAGGTCATCCTTGAGTTCCTGATTCTATTTAGCGAGTTTGAAGCCAGCCTGGGTGACATGAGACCCTGTCTCAAAAATGAAAATGTAGGGCCAGCAAGATAGCTCGGTAAGTAAAGATGCTTGCCATATAAATCTGGTGACTTGAGTATAATCCCCAGAACCCATGTAACAGTGGAAGGATAGGACCAGGTCCTGCAAATTGTACTTTGACCTACACACACACACACACACACACACCAAACAAACAAACAAACAAATAAATATATAATAGAATAAAGGTGACAGTGTGGCTTCATGGAGTCCATTTTCCATTCTTATCCTACTCTAAGGAAAGGGACTGCAGCACTGAACACACAGAATAGGTCACAAGCCATCCCTGAGCCAAGTGACTCATCAGCCTCGGGGTTGCAGCAAAGAATTTCTCCAAGCTAAAAGAAAGAGAATCTAAAAGACAGTTTCTTGTCCAGCTTGGAGTAAGAACAGAAGCCTCTGGAACCCCTGAAGCAGACTTGGTCAGGATGTAGGCAAAACAGTTAGCCTGGTGTGGCAGTACAGGCCTCCAATCCCAGAATTTTAGAGGCAGAAAGATCAGGAATTCAAGGTCAACCTCAGCCTGGGCTTTAGGAGACCCTGACTCAAAAGAGGATGTCTCGGTGGGGAGAGGCATTTACACCTGACAACCTGGGTTTGATACCTGGAACCCACAAGGTCGAAGGAGACAGTTGACTGCCCAAAAGCTGTCCCCTGAGTCCTGTGTGTGCACGGTGGTGCATAAGTACCCACGTGCAAACAAACACGAAGTAAATAAATGTGGAAAGTAACTATGCCCCCATGCCACACAAAAGGCTGCCCCGTGGATGGTAGAACTTATAGAGAAAAAATGGGGGCTAGATAAGAGCAGTAACAATTCTGCAGGGAAATTTGAGTTCCTTTTCAAAACACTGCCTCCAGGCATTAGCTTAGAGGTCGTAGGAGGGTCAGTTGTTTAAGAATCAAAGGAAAGGGCTCACAGTTCCACCATCTTCCAGCTAGAGTCTTTTATTTATTTTATTTGGTTTTTCAGGACAGTGTTTCTCTGTGTGGCCCTGGCTGTCGTGTAACTCACTCCTTGGACTCACAGATATCCTCCTGCCTCTGCCTCGAGTGCTGGGATTAATGGTGTGGCATGTAGTACCACTCCTGGTTCTTTTCTTTTTTTCTTTTTTTTTAAAGCCTGTCCGGTAATCACTGGATGGAAGGCTATAAATAGGGTGTTTCCAACCAGAGAGATAACACACAGAAAAGCACAAAGAAGACCCTGATAATCTCAACAAAGGGGAAAGGTGCGTGGGTATAGGGAATCTTAACTCAGGTGCTCATGACTGCACACAAGTGCTCTTAACTACTGAGTCATCTCTCCAGTATCTGAGTCTATGGGTCAGGAAGCCTAGGACTAGCCTGCGACAACCCTGTAATTCAGCAGGATGGTGTGGGAGGACCTGGAGTTCAAAGGCAGTCCAGGCTGCACAGCAAGATCCATTCTCAGGCCTGGCGGAGGTGGTGCACACCTTTAATCCCAGCATTTGGTAGGCCGAGGCAGGCAGATCTCTGTGAGTTTGAAGACAGCCTGGTCTACAGAGTGAGTTCCAAGACAGCCAGGATTGTTTCACAGAGAAACCCTATCTCAAAAAAAGCAAAGCAAAACAGAAAAGATCCATTCTCAGATAAAATACAGCTTGAAATACTCAGAACCCTGTCCAATGTAAAGTATAAGCAACATGGGTACCTAGGAGATGTAGAGACTTTCCAGCATCCAGGAAAGAAAGCTAGCAAAAGAGGCCTGCTCTTCACACAACTAAAGGTAACACAGGAAAGATAAGAGACAAAGAAACCCGTAGCTGATACTTGTTTGCCTGAGGCTTTGGTGAATGCTCTATCCATGAATGGCCAACGAATTGAACATAGTCATAAGATGACAGCCATGGGGCTGGAGAGGTGACTCAGTAGTCACAAGCACCTGTGTGCAACCATAAGATTCTGAGTTAGGTTCCCTGTGCCCACGTACCACACCACACATGATCCGGCCTACACCTGTAATTCCAGAGTTGTTGGTAATGGAGACAGGAGGATGACTGGGGTTTATTGGCTGCCAGCCTAACCAAGAAATATCAGTTCTGGGTTTAGGGAGAGGCTCTGACTCAAAGAAATAAGGCAAAGAATAAGAGAAAAGGACTCTCAACAACCACCTCTGGCTTCAGGGAGTGCGCGCATGCGCGCGCGCACACACACACACACACACACACACACACACACACTGTATACACATACACATAGAATAAAGGGAGCTAAAAATCAAAATAAAAGATGTTTGAAAGATAAGAGCTGAGCATGGTGGCACACACCTTTAATCCCAACACTTGGGAGGCAGAGGCAGGTGGTTTTTGAGAGTTCAAGGCTAGCCTGGACTACCTGTTGAGTTCCAAGACAGCTGGGGTTACACAGAGATACTGTATCTCAAAAAGAAAGAATCTCTCTCTCTCTCTCTCTCTCTCTCTCTCTCTCTCAAGATGATCTCTCTTTTGTCATTTTTCCTTTTATTCTTTTCTATTTTATTTTATTTTAGCGATAGGCTCTCATATAGCCCAGGCTGGCCTCAAACTGTATGTAGCTGTGTTAGATGGGGTTTCCACTGTTGTGATGAGCACCATGACCAAAACAGCTTGGAGAAAAAATGATTCGTTTCATCCATTATGAAGGAAAGTCAAGACACAAACTCTAGGCAGGAAACTGGACACAGGAACTAAAGCAAAGACCACGGAAGAATGCTGTTTCCTGTGGTCCCCATGCTCAGCCTGCCTTTTTATACTACTGAGGACTGCCTGCTCAGGGGTGGGACCTCCCTTAGTGGACTGGTCCCTCCCACATAGATCATGAATCAAGAAAATTCCCCCACAGACTTGCCCATAGGCCACTCTGATGGAGCCATTTTCTCAGTTGAGGTTCCCTCCTCCTATATGATCCTAGCTATGTCAGGAGGACAAAACAGTAATCAGTGTGGAAGCCTAAGATGACTTCAGACATCTGATCCCAGAATGCTGGAATCACAGGCACGCACAACCATGCCCAGCTCATTCAGTGCTAAGAGGTCAGATCCAAGGCTTTGTGTGTGCTGAGCACGGACTCTGCCAACTGAGCCACATCCATAACTGAAACCATTTTGTTTTAAATCAAAGGTCATTAGCTCTGCAAGGGCTCACACTTCCTGACCCTCCCCTTTCCTTTTCACTCTCTCTGTGTTCATGTGTTCCTTTGTGGGACACCAAGATTATTTTTTTCTAGCAACCCCTATTTTGGATGATTTATGAGATAGGATCTCATGTAGCCCAGGCTGGTCTAGAACAGCTATATTGTTGAGTCTGACTTTGAACTCCTAATGCTCCTGCCTCGGTCTCCCAAGTGCTAAGATCACAGGGTGGTGCTACCATGTCCAGCCCTATCTCTTTTTTTGTTTTGTTTTGTTTTAATTCATTTTTATTGAGCTCTACATTTTTCTCTGCTCTCCTCCCTGCATCTCCCGTCCCATTCAGCCCTTTCCCAAAGTCTCCATGCTCCCAATTTACACAAGAAATATTGTCTTTTTCTAATTCCCATGTAGATTAGATCCATGTATGTCTCTCATTGTTGTCTAGGTTCTCTAGGATTGTGATTTGTGAGCCTATTCTATTAAAAAAGGTTCTGTCCCAAAGAGACATCGAAACCTCGGACAGGACCTTGTAGCAGTTGTAAGACCAGGCTGGCCTTGAACTCACAGAGATCTGCCTACCTCTGCCTCCTGAGTGCTGGGATTAAAGGCATGTGCCACCACCTCCCCAGCCCTATCTCTTTATTTAGTATTTCCTTTGGTTCTGTGTTGCTGGGTTTGGGACTCAGGCCTTTGTGCATGCTAGACAAGCATGAAGCCTGTAAACTCATTTTGAGAGCCTCTGCCCTCCTGAGTTATGGAATTATAAATATGTACCATCATGCCTAGCATAACAACATTTGCTTGGAGACTAAGATTCTTGGCCAGGTGTGGTGGCACATGCCTTTAATCCCAGCACTTGGGAGGCAGAAACAGGCAGATCTCAGATGTGAGTTCCAGACAACCAGATACCCAGGGCAACACAGAGAAATCCTTTCTCAAAAAACCAAAACCCAAAACAACAACAACAAAAGAAAGGAAGGAAGGAAGGAAGGAAGGAAGGAAGGAAGGAA
>LOEQ01000640.1:312847-324222 GCA_001685075.1 Bramus lutescens | reverse complement strand
GAGAGAGAGAGAGAGAGAGAGAGAGAGAAGATAAAGGGAACCTAACAAAGTCATAGAGCAGGAAGATCCTTACTGCTACATCCAAGGGGTCACTGGGAATCATCATGAAAAGAAACTGGCGAGGGCTTTAAGATGAAATGTTCCTGCAGTCGGGCTGTGAAACTGAGCAGCCAGAGTATGTGACCAGCACAGGACACCCACCAACCCCCTCCTGTGAGAGGACTGGCCAAAGAAGGCCATTGGTCATACACACAATGCACATGACACCCACATGCAAAATACATAAAAACTCAAATAAACCATGAATTTAAAGACAGAACAAGAGGAATCTCACCCAGGTAAACAAAATAGGGAGCGATGATGCTGCCCACCCGAGAGGCCATGGAGGTGATTCCCACGGCCATGTTCCTGATCAGGGTTGGGTAGAGCTCTGCAGTGAAGACATACAGCATGGAGAAGGCAGAGGTGACCCCAAATTTCCCCAGCATCACCAGGGCGATGGACACAAAGCTATAGTCTGGAAAAGAGCTTCATTTCAGACAGGTGCTTCTAGAATTGATACTGAACTCAGTTACCTTATGGTCTCCTTTTGCTGCGGTGTGGTGGTTCCCTCATAAAGTACTGCTGGACAAGGCTCTGTCCTCAAACATCCCCATCAGCAGATGGTTGACGATGGAAGGCGAGGGGTGGCCTTGGACTCGGAGCTACTCTTATTCTGGATTATTAATGTATACTGAGGCCCCTGTCCACTTGTCTTATTTGTTACAGCAGTTTCATGGTGAGTTGTTAGATGTTAATATAGTTAGTTTTAATCTCTAAAGAGAGGGGCCAGCCCTTCCTTTCCTGATTTTTATTGTTAAGAAATTTAGTTCTAGTTGGGCTCAGTGGTGCATGCTTTCAAAGAAATTCTTCTTTTCATTCGTGTGGTGTACAAATGTATATGCTGTTTGCATGATTTTCATGCAAGGCTATAATTACAGGTGAACCATCATGCCTGCCCAGCAATTCGTGTTCTGGGATCTGAACTCTGGTCCTTACGTACTTTAACCACTGAGATATCCTTCCAACTCCCGGTGCATGCTAGTAATCCCAGCTACTAATACTTCACTGGTTAAAGCAGGAGGATCATAAATTCACAGTTAGCTTAGGCTATGTAATGAGTTCAATGCCAGGCTGGGTCACTTTGCAAGACCTTGCCTCTATATAAAAATAAACAAAGGGCCGGGGATATAGTCAGCTAGTGCAAGACCCTGGGTTTAAACCTTAGTACTGCAGGGATTAAAAAGTTAACAGCAAAAAGAAACAGTTTTCTTTCCATATTACAATATATCAATAATATATCAGCTTGTCTTTTAACAAAAGGAGAAAGTTAGACACATTAGGGAAAGGAAATACATCTCCCTTTGTATTATCTTTGACTTTGGAGGTTTTGTTTAGTGTTGCTGCACCACCCCCACATTTATTAGTTAGTATGTCTGTGGGCAAGTGTGTGTCAGGGCATAGGTGTGGTGAGAGGAAGAGATGCTGGAGTCAGTCCTCTCCTTCCCCTATGGGGTTCCAAAGATGCAAGTCAGGTCCTTAGTGTGGGGTGGAAGGCAACTTTACCCATTGGACCATTCTGTGTGCACTATCCTGCTGTTTCTGTTTGTGTTTTTGACAGTGTCTCATGCAGCCTGAGCTAGCCTCAAATTAGCTATGCAACTGAGACTGGCCTTGAACTGGTCTTCCTGACTTTATTTCCCAGGTGCTGAGATTATCGGGATGGGCCACCATACCCTGCTGGCACCGTTGTTGGGAACATAGGAAATGTCACAGTCAGTTGTCACCTGCCTATCTGACTGATGAACGTTTGATGATGCCAGAGCAGTGTTATGGGGAGTGGTGACTGATGAGAGGCTGGTCTCCAGTACTAATACTCTAGGTCGTTAATGTATCCAGGTTTTCTGGGATGCTGTTAGCCTGGGCTAACTTCTTACCTTCAGGTACCACTTGGATCAAGAGAAGCACACCTCCTCCCCAGAACAGCACTCCAGCTATGATGTATCTCCGAGGCAGGGTTCGCAGCAGCAGCCAGGCTGTGAAATAGGCTGGAACTTCAATCAGGCCAGAGAGGAAGCAGTTCAGGTAGACATCTCCATGTAAATTAGGAACATTGAGAGAAAGAGCAAAGTAACCCACTGAGGTTAGCATCCTGAAAGACAGACAAATGATACAATCACAAAAAAGTGGCCCATGGCTCTCTAAACTTTTATGATGGTCATGAATTGGTCTAGGTCCTGCGTCCTCTAAGTAGGTGTTAGCCATGTTGGACTATTTGAATGGAAATACATTAAAGTGAGATTATAAGTTCAGTTTCTCAGTTGAAATGACACTTCACATGCTTAGTAGTTACATGAGCTGGTGGCTACTGTGATGGACAACACAGATTATAAATATTACTGTCTCTGCAGAAAGTGCTGTAGAACAATGCTATTCTGCATAGACCACTGGTCAACAGTGCAGATGCCCTGTGAGGACATTTGAGCATGACGGGAGAGCACACATCTCTGAAGAAAGCTTTCAGAACATACTGGGACTCTGTTAGACTATGTGGGGACATAGGACTAATCCAAAACAACATGAAAAAGTTAACTTTACTGCCACAGAGAATCAGTGACTCTCACACGTGGTGCTCCTGGTGCCATTAGTTGGGATACACTGCACGAGTGATGTGTGCAGACAGCTAAGAATGAAGAGAGCTCACAGTGGCTGTGGCCCAGGATATTTCTTACTGATGTTTTCCTAATTGCAAAACAGCATTACTCTAAAGTAGAGAGCCTGCCAATTCTTGTACTCAGCTGTGTGTGCATGTGTCTGTCTGTGTGCATGTGCATGTGTCTGTACACATGTATGTGTGTGTATGTGTGTGCACACATGTATCTATACATATGTGTGTGTATGTGTGCATGTGTCTGTCTGTTGTCATCTCTGGGGCAGATAGGTTGTTATTACTTTTCCTTCCTTATTTCTTTGAAGATTTGTGACTAAATCTAGTTAATAAAGTCAGACCATTACTTCTGTGCCTTAAAATCACATGTTAATTTGCTTCTAGGGAGGCAGGTGACATTAACTTCACTGTTCCAGTTCCAGAAAGCAGGTGGAGACTTAACACTTCTGCTTTGGTCCCCAGGGCCATCTTCAGCCTCAAGCCCATCACCTTCTACAGTGGGGTCCCATACTGCAGACTTGTTGCTATCTGTAGCTTTCCCAGTATTCAGTTCAATCAATCAATCCGAGACATGTCTAGCATTCCACAATCCTCATTTTGCTGCAGGGGATGCCTAGGCTTTGTCACATTCCTTCCAACTAGAGAAAATCAGTTGCATACTTGGGTGTCACACATCTGCATTCCCAGAGCGCTCATTGCTTACCACAGCATCACAGACATCACTGTTATTGTGGCAATATTCCGAGTCTTGAACAGGTCCAGAATGAAGACTTTCTGCTGCTTCAAGGAATTTAGCTCCTGTAGCTAAAATAACATAAATAAAACATGAAATAAAGAGGTAAGGCAGCAAGTACCTATGGGGAAAACTTGGGCATACAACTCTTTTTTAAAAATATTAATTTAAAAATATTATTATCATTATTACTGTTACTATTATTTTAAGATAGGGTCTCATGTATCTCAGGCTGGCCTTTCACTATGTAGATGAACATGATCTTGTTCAGATCCTCCTTCCTCCACCTCCCTGGTGCTGGGATTACTGGCATGCATTACCATGCCAGGTTTGATGCTGGGGATTGAAGCCATTCGTGTGCTAGGTGAGCGCTCTACCCACGGAACTACATCCTAGCCCACTCCCACAACTCTTATAGAACCTTTGATAGCCCTTCAAGTCCAGAAATTAAGGGCAGCAAGAACATCTTCAAGTGTGGTACTTATTCTAACTCTTTATTTACAACATAATTCTGAATTCAGGCTTTGACAATTTCACGCATGCCTCTAGTGGATTTTGATCACACTCCCCTTCCACTCTCTCTGGAATCTGTCTTCTTCCCAGCATGTTCTCCTCCTCCTTTTATATCAGGTTACACCCATGAAGAAAATGACTTTTTCTTCATGTAAGATGTAACTGGGGACCAAAGAAATTAAATAATGTATAAAATGTCTAAAATCCATCATAAATGCCCAGTACATATTAACTATTATTGTTACCACTTCCCTGTTGAAGGAGGCTATCCATTCGCTGTTAATGGTGATTCTTTCCTGTTTCCAATGCCAGTCTTCATTTCCCCACTTCTAATTCACTGATACTCATTTACCATGAGCTATGAATTTAGAGAAACAAGCTGACTAGAACTGAGGCTAAAAAAGTTGTACGGCTGTGAGGCAGGGGATCTCCTGGGGGTGAAGTAGGAATCTTATGGCCCTATGGCATGTGTGGTGTAAGGCTGAGGAAGGCATTTCAGCTGTGAGGAGGTACAGTGGTCCTTTGTAGCAGGTTGTCCTTAGTGTTAGCCTCTTTCTTCCAGCTAGACACATGTTTGTATAGCTCTCAGCTATGATGCTTCCCCCTATTTTTGTGTGTGAGCATGTGTGTTTATGTGTGTGCATGTGCATGTGTGTGTGTTTGTGCGCATGTGTACATATGTAGGCCGAAGCCTGAGGCTGGGAATCATCTTCCGTCACTCTCCCAGCTCATTGTTGAGACAGGCTCTCTCAATCACACCTAGAGTCTCTACCATGGCTAATCTTGTTGCCTGACAGTTCTAGAGATCTCACGTGTGTGGTGTTTTGAATGAGAATGCCCCCATAGCATATATTTGAATACTTAGCTCCAGCTGGCAGGACTGTTTGGAAAGGATTAGGAGGTATGGCTTTGGTGGAGAAGGTGTCACTGGGGGCAGATTTTAGCTTTTGAAAGGCACATTCCTCCTAGTGTACTCTCTCTGCCTCCTAATCGTGGATCAGGATGTAAGCGCTCAGTTGTTCCTACCATCGCGCCTTTGCTCTGCCATCAGAGGCTAAACCTCGAAACCCAAGGTCAATTCAATGACTTAAGTGGCCTTGGTCATGGTGTTTTGCCACAGCAATGGAAAAGTAACTAAGACACTCTGGCTCCACCTTCCAAGGCTGGAATTTTAAGTGGTCCACCATGCCTACTAGACACTTGCATGGGTTCTGGGGATCTGAACCTGGATCCTCACATTTATGTGGCAAGCACTTTTACTACTGAGCCATCTTTTCAGCCCTCATGGTGCTCTTTCTCTGTTCTAAGGTGTGGTGATTTATATCCAGCAATATATAATATAATATAATATAATATAATATAATATAATATAATGTTGTTAGCACAAAGGAAAGCTTAAACTCATAGGACCTGGATGTCTTCATGCAAGCTCTAGGGATTCCACATGCATCACAGGACCCAAGGGCCAGGCTGGATCAACACATCCCCACTTCCATAGGGCCTCTGTTGGAATGCAGACTTCCAGGTCCCCTCAGGCCAGATTCCTCTGAATCTTTCATTGGGACTGGAGACCTGGGAACCTGTTTACTTAAAGCTTCTTAGGTGACCATAATTAGTGACAAGGGCGCAAAAACATCAGGACAAGTATATTATTGAATCCATGATTGTCCTTGATCTGGGATGAGCCACCCAAATGTCTCTGGGTAAGGTACATGAGTAGGTTGAAGGGGCTTCTTCCAAAGCCAGGGAAGCTTAAGTTTGCTCTTCAAGATGATGCGACTCTACATGGCTTCCGGTCCAAGTTAACAGCATAACCTCGACATAAACAGAAAACTGCCATTCATTAGAGCGTGCACTCGATCCCAGAGAAACCCAGGAAAACCACAGCTCAGTAGCAGTGTGATCTCTGGTAAGTCATTTCTCTGTGCTTCCATCTCCTTTCCTGAAAAATGAAGCTCATAGCTAGAGCCCTAGCAGTGGCTACCATGAGCATCACGTGAGTCAGGCAGACTGCCTTGAACCTTGCAGTCTCTTCACTGGCTTTCTGAGAAGGCTGCACTGGCTGGTGCAGGCTGCTGCGAACCCTCCTACATAGGGTCCTAGCGGGTGGTGGGCAGGGGAGCTGTCAGGGCTAGGAAATCAAGGGATCCATTTCTCTTAGTGGGTGTGTCCAGTTCAAGACAGATGCACATCACAGCAGGCAGAAGAAAGGTCCCATCAGGGGTTTGTGCTTCTGGACTTCATTCTTCTTTTGTTCATGTCAATTTTATGATGTAGATATTATCTCCATAACCACACTGTCACACTACATTTCTTGAAGATAGGAATGAAACTTTCTACCTGATAAATACTAATACACACATAGCCCTGAAAAGCAGAAGCATTATTTATGACAACATCCTTTTTGTGCCTAAGTATACTAGGGACTGGGATGAACTTTTGATTTCAACAGCAAAAATTAAGGATGCTTTGTCCAGGTAGCCCTCTGAGAGTCTGGGTTCATGGCCACTGAAGATTCCAGCCATGGCCAAGGTAGCTGCTTCTGGAAAGGTTCCTTATAGCCAGGGATGGTAGAAGTCCTTGGGGTCTATCACTGACATGTCCACCATCCCCCGCAGAGTCCTGCTTGCTGGTGAAGCCAGTAGTGCAAGCCCTAGCATACCTCATGCAACACACCGATGCAGCCACCAGGGTCTTCTTCAGGTGTCTTGAGGGTCCTCTCCCTCATCCAGGCCAGCAGTACCTTGACCTCTCTGCTCATTTGTGTTAATCTCACCATCCTCCAAGTGTGAACTTGCCTCTTCAGGCTTTGGCCACCCTGCTATCTTTCTGTGTACGGCTGCCATGTAGCGTCTGTTCCATGGGGTTCTTAGCTGCTTTCCTCTGTCATCATTTCCCTTTGCATCAACTGTGCTTGCCTCCTACAGTTTTGTGTGGGGGTTCTGTCTCAGCTTTCTCATCTCTAGGAACCAGCCTAACATGACACCCCGAAAGTCCTCACTGTCACAGTATGAGTAAACTCCATGGTATATCAGCGTTTCTGCATGGCTGCCTGCCTTCAGGAGCAAAGCCTTGAGCCCGTGCTCTTGGGCATTGAAGACGTGGACATGCCAGACATAACAACCAAAGACACGTACTGCTCTTCTAGCTGGCTTGGTGTAATTCGGGATACAGTGGGAATCACGGGCTGAGCAGCCCTCAGGTGTACTTTTTCCAGGTATGGTGAGTATTTCAAAGCCATCAGCCTAAGAGGCTTGCTATGGGTGCCATACAGGGAGTGTCACCACCATGAGCAAATGGTGGGGAGATAAGCAGAGTGGTCCACATGCTGTGGAGAGAGGCGAAACTGAAGATGGGAAGACAGTGAAGGGCAGGCTGACGTGAATGCCTGTGTGACCACCTGAGGCCATGTATATCTAGGCCCTTGCTGCCACCAGGGACATGTCTGGGTCCGTGGCCCTCTGCAACCAGGGTCTGTGTTGATGTATGTACCTGTGTTACCATCGAAGGCCAGGCCAGGTGGAGGCTTGTGGTCTTGTTAATATTAGCCCAAGGGCAATGCTGCTTCTGGGGCCATACTGATCAGGAGGGCCTGTGCTGCCACTGGAGGCCATGGTAACTTCTGGCCTGGGCTTCAGCCAAGGACCAAATCTGGATCTGTGGTCCAGCTACAGTTGTAGTCTGTGTTGATGTACATGGCCTGTGTTACCACCAAGGGCCATATGGATGCCTGTGTTCTGGACCAGCATGGAGGCCATGTTGATGCCCAAAGGCCATGCTTCCACTGGGGCCACACTGATCTGAGTGATCTGCACTGTTGCCTGAGTCCATGGTGTTGTTCAGGCCTGACCTGTGGCTGAGGGCCATGACCACGAGGATGCCCAGGGTCTTCTCTGCCACCCAGGGCCATGTGGAGGTCTGAGAGCTGTGCTGAGCTGGCCCTGCCCCTCACTGGCCTTAGGAGAACTGGCTCTAACCCTCACCAGCCACCCCAGTGGAAAAGCTGACACCACCCCTCACAGGAGAGCTGGCCACAGCCCTGGGCACAGGAGCAGGAGAGCTGTCTCCTAGGGCAGGGCTGCAGGAGAGGTGGAAGCCTAGACTGACCAACACAGCTACCACCCAGCCTACATCCATGGCTTTGAGTTGGCTCACTGCTATGTCTACCCCATCTATGAGCTGTTGGAGCACGTGAAGGGACTGGTCCTGCATAACCATAGCTGCAGGACCTCCATGACTCAGGGAAGTAGCAGACATCTAAGAGGAGTTTAGTGATGGTCCAGTGCTGATGGGGTATCAATGGCCAACAGCTCATTGCAATGAACACTTGCAGGAAAGCTATTTGGGCAAAAGGGATACTGTGTGACACACTACAGTGCCCAAGGCCACTATGACAAAAGAATATGTGATGGAGAGGTGGGAAAGATGGAGGAAGGATATGGATTTGTTTTTCTTCTTTTGGGGAGAAGGATACAGGTGTGAACGGTGGACATGGAAGGATTGGGAGATGAGTGGGGTTGGGGTGCATGATGTGACATTCCCAAAGAACCAATAGATATGTTATATGTTTTACGTTATAAAAATCATCAGTATATAACTTTGCAATGGTTAGGCATAAATGCCAACACAAACTGGAAAGTTGCAAAATGGAAAGATAGCCTGGTCAACAAATGATGCTGCCAAACTGGATCTCCACCTGCAAACAATAAAACCAGTTTCCTATCTTTTACCTGTTCAAAAATCAAGTCAAAATGGACAAAAGGTCTTAATTTAAAACTGGAAATGCTAAAACTTCTTAAAAAAACCCCCAAAACCTTAAACACTCTTACAGACATCGGGGTAAGGAAGAACAGAACCTTATCAGCAGAGGAGAATCCTCAAATACCAGCATATAGGACAACGTGCAATTAAAAGTTTCCACACAGCAAATGATCACAGAGCAAGTACTTCATAGAATGGGAGAAATTCTTTACTAGTGACAGTGCAGACAAGAGGTTAATATCCAGAATTCACAAAGAATCACACAAATTAGGTACTAAGGGAATAAAACTGCCAATCAACAACTGGGCTTATGAATTAAAAGACAGTTTTAAAAAACAAAACACACAAGTTGGGCAGTGGTGGCACATGCCTTTAATCCCAGCTCTCAGGAGGCAAAGGCAGGCAGATCTCTGTGAGTTTGAGACCAGCCTGGTCTATAGAGCAAGTTCCAGGACAGCTGTGACTACACAGAGAAATCTTGTCTCAAAAAAGCAAAAGAACAACAGCAACAACAAAAAGAACAAAACACCACAAATGCCTAAAATTGTTTTTAATTTATACATAATCCTTTAGGCATATTTTTAGTAAGAGAGATGACATCTTACTATGTTATACAAGTTGGCCCTAAGTGCCTAAACATAAGTTGTCTCAGGCCTTCACCTCCTGAGAAGGCTGGACCACAGCCCAGTACAGTGCCTGGTGCATTGTGGGCACTTAACAAATAGTGAGTTGCATTAAACTCCATAAAAGAAAGAATGCAGAACTGATCTCTAAAGGAGGTGCCCGCACATGCGCACTCACTCACCTCCAGAGGATCAAATATCACTGCCGGGGCCACAATATTGTTCATCTTTGCAGCTTTCTGGACGATCTGTTCTGCCTCTTCAAATCTCCTCTGGGATATCAGCCACCGGGGAGATTCAGGAATAAACCTAGGATTCATTTGCAATGGTTCATAACCTTTTATAACCACAGGATTTGATGTTAGCAAACACATAGCAAAATGGTCTTAGGCCATTTTAGTGTTGCAAATATTCTAGTTTTAATCAGTGCATAAATTCCATTTCTAGCATACAGTATGACATTTCAATGAATCTATTATCAGACCTCTGGGCAAGCTCCTGACCAGCTCTGGACTGCGTTAACTGAGGTGGGAAGACACCTGATGCAGATGGACTGAATAAAAGGAGAAAGTGCGCTGGGCGCCAGCTCTCTGTGCTCTCTGCTTCCTGTCTGTGACACCATGTGGCCAGCAGCCTCGAGTTCTTGCTCCCATGGCCTCCCTGCAGTGATGGACTGTACCCTAACCCGAGAGCCCAGGCAAACCCTTCCTTCCTTGTTTTGTGACCCAACAGGGAAAGTAACCAATCTGGAGCTTCTCTGGGGCACAGAGTTATGTGGGGCGTGGCCAGCCCTTCCTTACTGACCCTCAGCCTGGGTTCCATTGGAAACTTCCAGATAAGTCAGCATAATATCTAACTCTTACAAAGCTGTCTTTCCGGGATTAGTAGGTTAAGAGCACTGGCTGCTCCTTCAGAAGACCAGGGTTCAATATCTAGCACCACATGGTCATGAACAACTGTTGCGACTCCAGTTCCGGGGGATCTGAGGCCCTCTCCTGGCTGTCCCAGGCACTGCATCATATGGTGCACAGACAGACATGCAGACAAAACACCCATATNTGACCAGCTCTGGACTGCGTTAACTGAGGTGGGAAGACACCTGATGCAGATGGACTGAATAAAAGGAGAAAGTGCGCTGGGCGCCAGCTCTCTGTGCTCTCTGCTTCCTGTCTGTGACACCATGTGGCCAGCAGCCTCGAGTTCTTGCTCCCATGGCCTCCCTGCAGTGATGGACTGTACCCTAACCCGAGAGCCCAGGCAAACCCTTCCTTCCTTGTTTTGTGACCCAACAGGGAAAGTAACCAATCTGGAGCTTCTCTGGGGCACAGAGTTATGTGGGGCGTGGCCAGCCCTTCCTTACTGACCCTCAGCCTGGGTTCCATTGGAAACTTCCAGATAAGTCAGCATAATATCTAACTCTTACAAAGCTGTCTTTCCGGGATTAGTAGGTTAAGAGCACTGGCTGCTCCTTCAGAAGACCAGGGTTCAATATCTAGCACCACATGGTCATGAACAACTGTTGCGACTCCAGTTCCGGGGGATCTGAGGCCCTCTCCTGGCTGTCCCAGGCACTGCATCATATGGTGCACAGACAGACATGCAGACAAAACACCCATATGTATAATCATTTTAAAAATTAGGTGATCTTTCTCTTCCTTTCTCTTGGGTAGGTGGAATTAACATAGTAAAAATGGCAGTTTTACCAAAAGCAATCTACAGATTCAATTCCCAGCAAAATCCCAGCAAAATTCACAGACCTTGAAAGAACAATACTCAACTTCATATGGAAAAACTAAAGACCAAGGATAGCCAAAACAATCCTGTAAAACAAAAGAACTTCTGGAGGCATCACAATCCTGGACTTCAAACTCTACTACAGAGCTATAGTAACGAATACAGCCTGGTATTGGCATAAAAACAGACAGAAGACCAATGGAATAAAATCAAAGACCTGGATATCAATTCACACACCTGTGAACACCTAATTTTTGACAAAGAAGCTAAAAATATAAAATGGAAAAAAGAAAGCATATTCAAC
>LOEQ01000640.1:284972-308932 GCA_001685075.1 Bramus lutescens | reverse complement strand
GGAGCTGTTCTGCTGTCCCTGCAGTGGCAGCCCCAGCACTGGACACACACCCAGTGACCAGTGCAAAGGCTCAAGGGCACGTGCAGTTGGCAGTGCTGGGGAAGGATGTGTTGGCAGCTGGTTTCTGTCCCGTGCAGCAAGTACACAGCAGGTCACTTCAGAGATGTCCTTGTCGCTTGGGTCAGGATTCTAGCACACTAGAATTCTATCCATTCTGGGTCCTCTGACCTAAGGACAGAGATATATCCAAGGGCAAGAGCTTGGCCTTTTGTGTAGGGCCTGCCCACATTAGTAATATTGATTGCCCAGTTGAAAAATCTAGACTCACCCAGAAGACAAAAATTTATGAACATGTCTGAATTTCTGGATTGGGTTAACTGAGCTAGGAACACCCCTCCGAAATGTGGGCAGCAACACTGCACGGGATGTGGTCTTAGAAAAAGGGAGTCACACCCCTCTGTGGTTTCCTTTTGATCTTTCTTTCCGTTTCTTGAGAACAGTTAGGCTGACCTTGAACTTCATAGTCTCCTGCTGGATGTCTCCCAATTTCCAATTTCCATTTTTTTTGAAGACCAGACTTCTAACCCCAGGGCCATCCCACTGCCTGCAGACTCTTTCCCTAGGGTGGTGTCTGGTTACTTTGAGTTTCTTGAGTATCATTTCCAGATCTTTCCTTAATTTATGAATGAACACATTCTACCATAGCCTAGCTGTCTTTGGCTGCGATTATGATGTGATAATGAATGGGTATGTGGTGTGTGTGCACGCGCGCACGCACGTGTTCTTCCTAAGCAGAAATCTAGAAGCAGAGAATCTGATCATGGAAAAGAAAAGCACAGAGGACTAAGTGAGACTCTCATTTGTGTGTGAGGTCAGTAGATAAACGGTAGCATTGGGACAGGGTGGTAGAGCAGATGCTAACAGACACAGGATGAGTTAGCTATGCTCCAGGTAAGGACAGAAATCTGCCAGCCTGTGGATCAAGGTGGACGGTACAAACAACTCCTTATTAGTCCTAATGCTCTTTAACTTTTAGGGTCTCTCCCTTCCTTATACATTGTTGTTATTTGAGTGAGAAATATTCCCCATAGGCTTGTGTATTTGAACACTTAGTCTCTGCTGGTGGCGCTATTGGGGAAGGTGATCGAGCCTTTAGGAGGTGGAGCCTTGCTGACTGAAGTACATCTAAGGGTAGGTAGACTGTGTGCTTTTACAGCCTGACTCCACTTCTTTTTCTCTCCATGTTTATATGGGGAGAAAATGTGATCACCCTGTTCCCTGACTGCCAGCTCAGCCCCATGCTCCTGCTGCCACACCTTCCCCACCTTGGTAGACTCTAGTCCCTCCAGAACTGTAAGCTGAACCAAACCCTTTCTTCCCTCAGTTGCTTTCTGTCAGGGTGTGATATCACCGCAGCAGAACGGTAACCAAGATATACATGATCACCATCATCATCAATCATTATCACTTATCATTATCGTATTATGACCACCATCATCAATCAGCATCATTATCACCGTCGTTGTCACCATTGTCACCACCATCATCTTCACAGCCATCGCTTTTCTGAGCAGTTCTCTAAGCCCCAGTCCAGGCTAAATGCTTACATAATGATCTCTCTGACACTGGCCCTACAAATATTCAGCTGAGGCATAAGGAGTTAAAGCCACTGGTCTACTTTCGTGTGTCTGTGACAGTGATGCAAGCTGGATGTGACACCTCACACTTAAGATCCCAGTGCTCAGGCAGTATAAGGGGATGGCTCAGGAGTTCTTTGGCTGCATACACTGACTTCAGTGCCAGCTTGAGCTACATGAAACCATGTCTCAAAGACAAACAAACAAAGAAACAAAAACCCAACCCCACAAACAAATGGGTTGGGGGCTCTGTGGGTAAAGTGGTGGTCAGTCAATCATAAGGACCTGAGTTCAAATCCCCAGAGCCCATATGAAAACCAGACATAGTAGCACACATCTGTAACTCTAGCACTCGGGGATGGTAACAGGAAGATCCTGAGAGCTTCCTGGCCAGTGGCGTAGCTGAAATGGGCAAGTTCCAGATTTAGTGAGAGAGTATAGCAGAAGACATATGACATTAACTTCTGGTTTCCACACATGCACACACAAGGGTACCACACATACACATATACACACATGAACATCACACATGCATGTATATACATGAGCAAAATCCAAGCAAATAAAAATCCCTAAACCCATAGCAAACAAATGAACCGAACACAGTGATGTAGTGATGTTGACGATATTTCTCGACCTATGCATGTCAATCCTTCAGGAGGAAAATTGCCTGGTCAAACCCATGGTCTCATGGACCAGTCCTTCAGCTGGGATGCTAGTGGAGACACAGGGGAGATGAGTGAGACCATGGATGTCTTTCAGTCTTTCCTGGGCTGATTATTAAACTGGCTAATAACCAAGCAGTTCTCTCTAGGGAACATCAGGAGGGCCTCAAGTCTGGCAGATGTAATAAACTCACTGGTGTGCTCACTCAGAAAAAAAGACCTGTGGCAGAAATGATTTCCAGCTCTGCTCATCAGATCCCCGTCCTCCTGTTATGTCCCCAAAGACTCATGATTGTTGGCAATGCCTGGCTTCTCAGTGTCTCTCTAGAGCAGAAAGCTTCCATCCAAATCAAAGGGTGTGTCCTGCCTCTGCTGAGACCATGAACAGCCCTAGGAGATCGTGGTCACTCACCGTCCTCCACCCAGGAGGCTCCCTTTCCTTTTACATCACATCTTTGTCAGTCAGCTCCAGGAACCACTAGGCACGCATCACGAGGAGGCAGCAGGACGTGCACCTCAATGCAGCTGAGGCCTGCAGCTGATTTGAGCTCAGGAAGCAAGCCTGGGAAATGTACATCTGCTGGGATGGGCTGAGAGGGTGTGCCCTATGTCACAATAGGGGGAGAGTGCGGGTTCCTCTATGCTAAGTCCCCCTGTGATGGTTAAAATACTGCTTGTCAACATGATGGGCCCTAGGATCACCTAGTAGACAAATCTCTGGGTATACTCGTGAGGGTGTTTCTAGATTGGGTTAACTGAGGAGGAAAAATCCACCCTAAATGTGGATGGTGTTAGGTATGGGATAGGGTGCATGGCTGGAAAGAGAGAGAGAGAGAGAGAGAGAGCGAGCTGGACACAGGTGTTCATCTTTCTCTGCTTCCTGACTAATGACACAATCAATGTGACCAGGGGCCTCACGCCATGCTGTCATGATGCAGAAAATAAAATTTTTTGTTTTTGAGCTAAGCCAGTCTGGTATTTGGCTACATCATTCCATTCCAATAACAAGTCAAAGTTACATTTCAAGTTAAAAGCATTTAAGGGCTGTAGTGTAGATTCAATATATGTTGTATACAGGAGACACGTGGTTTGATCCTCAATATAAAAAGATAAATACATTAACAGGTAAGTGAAAAATAACAAAAATAAATATGTGGCTGATAAAAGCTACATAACTGGTGTAGTTCAATTTCAAAGAAATCTGAGATTCCTGAGCGCCAAAGCTGTAGAAGCTGCCATCAGTTGTACCCTTACTGAAGGGAAACATGGACCAGAGGAGGCAAGCTTTAAGCATGTCTAAAGAACTGTCCTAGCGTGGGATAGCAGGGGTGGGGGTGGGGCAGTGGTTGGGTGTTGATGTTAGAAGTATTGGCAAATACTGAATTGATGAATCAGTCGAGACAGGAGGTGGTTAGATTTTCCTGTAGAAAACAGAGAAGCAGTTCTTTACGGAAGATGAAGGAGGGTGCTGCTGCCATTTTACCCAGAAGTCTGTGGGCAGGTTACCCGTGCTGTGTGCCTGAGAATGACATGGGGACGGGAAAGCTGGGGTGCGGGAGGTCATTGACCCTGGTCTTGAGTCCTACTTCTTCCGGACTCTGTGTTGCTTTGGGGATGAGTCTGGCTGGCCTTTTGTATAACCTAAGACTCTGGCAAGCCTGGGGAGGGTTAAGTGCAGCCCAGAAGGAGACTCCGTACAGCTTTGGGAAGAATTCAGCTTCTGCAATCAGTGTGAAAATTGATTTCCAACCTGAACTTTTACCATCCCAAGCATCTAGATTCTTTCCCAGAGCATGGAGGATAAAGNCAAAGTTACATTTCAAGTTAAAAGCATTTAAGGGCTGTAGTGTAGATTCAATATATGTTGTATACAGGAGACACGTGGTTTGATCCTCAATATAAAAAGATAAATACATTAACAGGTAAGTGAAAAATAACAAAAATAAATATGTGGCTGATAAAAGCTACATAACTGGTGTAGTTCAATTTCAAAGAAATCTGAGATTCCTGAGCGCCAAAGCTGTAGAAGCTGCCATCAGTTGTACCCTTACTGAAGGGAAACATGGACCAGAGGAGGCAAGCTTTAAGCATGTCTAAAGAACTGTCCTAGCGTGGGATAGCAGGGGTGGGGGTGGGGCAGTGGTTGGGTGTTGATGTTAGAAGTATTGGCAAATACTGAATTGATGAATCAGTCGAGACAGGAGGTGGTTAGATTTTCCTGTAGAAAACAGAGAAGCAGTTCTTTACGGAAGATGAAGGAGGGTGCTGCTGCCATTTTACCCAGAAGTCTGTGGGCAGGTTACCCGTGCTGTGTGCCTGAGAATGACATGGGGACGGGAAAGCTGGGGTGCGGGAGGTCATTGACCCTGGTCTTGAGTCCTACTTCTTCCGGACTCTGTGTTGCTTTGGGGATGAGTCTGGCTGGCCTTTTGTATAACCTAAGACTCTGGCAAGCCTGGGGAGGGTTAAGTGCAGCCCAGAAGGAGACTCCGTACAGCTTTGGGAAGAATTCAGCTTCTGCAATCAGTGTGAAAATTGATTTCCAACCTGAACTTTTACCATCCCAAGCATCTAGATTCTTTCCCAGAGCATGGAGGATAAAGTGCAGGCACAGACAGAATTTCTTAAATGAAAATCTTTTGGGGTCAAATCTGGCTTCTTGGAAAAACCCCAACAAATGCCCTTGGAATGTAGCTATTTTAGTCCTGACACACCAGAGGGCGCTGCTGCGCTGCAGGAAAACCAGCAGCCAAGGAGTCTGTCCTTCCACCAAGTCCTCCCTTTCAGGAACTGACTGGGAACTCCGCCTGTTCTGGGACAAATCAGTTTTCAGTGACACTCACAGGCTTTCATACCTAAGGTCTTAGGACAAATGTTATCCCAGGACCTAATGTCAGCAGTTTCCTGTAGAGCCTGCTAGGGTGAGGGGTGTGGACCCAAACAGACAGGGAGTTCTCTATTGGTTGTTGACTTGACACACCTCATCTCCGACCTACCCTTGACCTGGCCCTCTCCTCCTTCTCTACCCTGCAGTGAGGCCATGGCCACGTGGGGAGCAGAAAGGCCAGAGCTGTGGCACTGCCCTATTCTCACAGAAAAGGCTCTCAGAGCTGGAGCCCCTGTTTGTCTGGAGAAGCAGGTCTTGTTCTGTAAGTCTTCAACAGCTGGGGTGGGGGTCCTGGGAGGCTGAGCCATGCAAGAATGAGAAAATGAGTTCAAATCCCTAGGACCCACCTAAAAGAGCTGAGGACTGTGAAACATGCTTGAAATCCCAGCGCAGGTGAAGCAGAGATGGGAGGATCTCTGAGGTGGGCTGGCCAGCCGCTTTAGCCTGAGAGTTCCAGGCTCAGTGTAAGATCTTATGTCCAAAGATAAGGCAAATGGCTAACTGGTTGGCTCTTGACAATCTGAGGTGAAGCCAAGGGACCCACATGAAGAAAGGAGAAAATGAACCCCATTAAGCTCTCCTCTGCACTTCACGCATGAGCTAAGGCATACGTGCACCCCTTCCATATGCAAAATGAACATCACATTAAGAAATAGATGGAGAGCAATTGTGAAAGACTCCCGGTGTTTCCCTTAGCTCCTCTTGTCCACACTCCTCTGCTCACTTTTGTGTGTGTGTGCGCGCACACACACACACACACTCTAAATAAATAAGCCAGGTGCATCAGAAGGGTGACGACGGCTTAGCATAGACCCCTCCTTGATCCCAGCCTGGGCTGCTCTGGACTCGTCCTTCTACCCAGAGTGACCTTCAGGTCCCCCCCAGGGCCATACCATTCATTGTTTGCAGCTCTTCCGTCAGCACAACCTTCTCTGCTCTCTACAGAATGGCAATTTTTCTTAATGGTGAATTTTGTTTTGCTTTTATGAGCTATGGTCTTGCTACATAGCCCAGGCTGTCCTAAAACTTAGCCTTCACCTGTCTCTGCTGCCTGATAACATGTGTGCAGCCTCACAGATGACCTCGGAAAAATTCCCGTTCCACCCCTGGTCCTGGCAGATGAGAATTGCTCTCTTCATGCCAGGGCTTGCTCAATAGAGGTTCCTCTTGCCCTGTCTCCGCCTGTGTGTCCTCCCTCCTCAGACATGAGGCTGGGCCTGTGGCAAGAAGCCCTCCACCAATAATTAAAGGAATGGAATTTGAACAATTCCACCTTGGCAACCCGACAGAGGGTGTGCGTGTCTTTGGCTAATAGAACACACCATTGCCAAGGCCAGTAAGTCACAGGTTCCTGAGAGCAATCAGAGCCACATAGCCAGGTGCAAGAAAGGCATTAGAGTACTATTGAAGCGACACAATCAATAATTATGCTGGGACAATAGGGACAAACTGGGGTAATTTGGGGTCAGCTAGAATGGTTGTTCTAAAGATTGTAGGACTTAATGTTCATGGCGTTTGGGGTGACTCTCATTTCCTCTCATCCTGATGGGGGGATCAGAGAGTATATTGGTGGTGGGGCTCACACTTTTGAGAACAGCACAGCCCTAAATGGTTTCCATGAAGCTCACCTCACTTTTCCCCCCGATAGATAAGCTGGAGAGGGTCCAGCACCTCCATAGGGCCTAGGAACTGATGGCTTGCCCACCCTCTCAGCCTGTCTTCCTTATGACAGTAGAACTGTTATCAGAGTGGCACAGCCATCCTGTGCAGGGCTCATCTGCTCTGGGCGTGAACTCAGATCCAGGCCACAGCAGATCTGCCCATGTGGGACAAATTCTTGCCACCGAGCAAGTGACTCTCTCACTGCATATACACCTTATCAACCTCCCTAAGTCCCTTCGTAGGCCACCAGCCTTATGCCTTTATAGCCCAGATCAAGGACTTCACATCCCTGCTGTCTCCCCATCCCAGAATCTCCTGTTCCAAGCCTCTTGCTCCTGAGGATGTGTCTACTGTTGTGTGGCTACTTCTTCCCAGCTCCAGCTCTTGTTTTAGTCCAGTACAGATGGCCCCCTCTGAGCCCCTGCCAGGCTGTGACTGGATCAAGGTGCCCATAGCTGCAGCCCCCGTTAGATACACACATGTATCTAAAGTTGAGGACACTTTGGTCTCACACTCAGTAGCTCCCTCCTGCCCAGCATTTCGCAGGGTGGAAAGAAGGGATGCTGAGTCTCATTCCTACCTAGTATGAAGGCCACCACGTAGTTGGAGATCTGGCCCATGCCCACGATGACAAATAACACAGTGAACATCTCCCAGCTGGTAGAGAAAATCTGCACGAAGCTGAATCCAGTCTGCACAGCCATGGTCGCAAAGAGGACTTTCTTCCTGCCAAACCTATAGAACATAACACAACAGCATAATTCAGGGTGTATTGTAACACCAAGCCTAGATTCACTGTAGGGTTTGTCTTGTCTCAAGACTGAGATATTTTCTCTTCCCTTTGACATCCTGTTAGCCTCCTCCCTGGAGAGGCCTCCAGCATCTACCTGCCTGGGAACTACCTTCCGGGGTGCCAAGTCTTGCTTCTGGAGGAAACGGGCATCTTCTGTGATGACCACATGGACAAATCTGATCTTTAGAAGGAGGCATAGGAGCACTAGGGTCTGACTCAGTAGATAGAGTGCTTGCTTAGCTGAATGAAGCTCTGGCTTTGATCCCCAGAATGGTGCATAAGCTGTAATTCTAGCGCCTGAGAGGTTGAGCAGGAGGATCAGAAGCTCAAGGCCACCATTGACTACACAGTGGTTTTGAGGCCATCCTTGACCATCCTGGGCCTGTCTCAAAAAAAAAAAAGAAAGAAAAAGAGAGAAAGAGGCTCCACTGGTAACTGCCACACCATTTGTGAGAAGTGGGTAAGACACAAAGGGCAGATTGCAGATCTTTTATCATCCACATGGGAATTCTGTATGTTTAGAAACCCCTCAGGGGCTTCTGCTTCTTAACCATGGCTGCACTTGCAACCACCCAGCGAGCTTGAAAATTGACAATCCTTGATTCACAGTGGCTCAACCTAGGACTTCATGATTTTGCAATGGTGGGAAGTGCTCTGCATTTAGTTAGAATCCCTACTTGGAATTCTGTACTCATATTTTCCCCACTCTCCCTGCTGGACAGGGAGGCGGCCTGGGGGCCTCTCTCTCCATGCTGAGCAGTGACAGTGAGCTACACTCCTGACAGACATCTGGCTGTTTGCCGAGCTAGCATGTAATATTAGGTGTATGAAGAGGTTTTCGTTTTTCTTTTCGATCTAATCTCTTCAGTTTAGGGTGGGTTTATTAGGACAGGGCTTACAGAGAGTCAAGGAGCACCCACATTCATGACAGCACCTGACTTCTCCCAAATATTATTTGTCTGCAAGGCAGTTTGAGCCTTGGGGTGTTATGCAGTTGCCCAGGTATGTCGATGTGTCTCTACAGCTGCAAACCTTTGCTTCCTGGGACGATGTCATTCTCAGCCATGTCTGCTGTGTCACTGGTTGGTTTAAGCTTTAATGTTTTATTCTGGTAGTGACCAGTGGGCAGGGTGGAGCATCCCTGTCCCATTTCCTCTGGCCTTTAAAGCTGGCGGGGTGGGGGGCAGATCCCCAGGAAGCGCTGTCCAGCACCGTTACTATTTAGCGCTCCTGCCTGCTGTGGCCACAAGAGAACATACGGGGCAAGCAGGACACAACTAGGGATAATACAATCTTGTCCCTGTGAAGCCTGCAGGCTCTGGTGACCAAAAGCCAGCCTGGGTCAGTTCTATGGCTGCAGGTCCAGCCATGGCTCCGCTCCCAGCCTCAGAGAATGTCTATCTGACAGGACTTGGCTTTACTCTAGCTGCTGGCTGTTTGTGCAGCAGTGACATGTCACCTACTCCTGCCCTGTTAAGAGTTGAGGGCAGAATCAGGGGCAATGATAATACCAGCATCCTGTTCTGTGAAGGGGCTTGTGGCACAAGGGCCCCGCTTTCTGTTGGGGTTGATACTTTGATCAAAGATGGCCAAAGCCCTGTGAGTTCAGACTGGGAGTGTGACAGAAGTCTTGGCAGGGTGCGGAGGTGAGGGTTACGTGTTAGTACTAGGTGTGAAAGACTTATTTATTTACTTAGCTAGTTTGTAGTAGTTAGATAGGGCAGGTCTTGTTATGTAGGGGTGCTACAGTCAAGGTTGCACAATAGGTTTATCTGGGAAAGATTTACTTAGTCAGACAGAGTCTTGATATAGAGTTCAGGTTGACAATGAACTTTTAATCCTCTCCTCAGACCCCCAGCCTCCCAAATGCAAGGCTTCTCCTATTATCCACTCGGTGCCTCGAGGATCCTTGCCTGTGTAAGAAGCCTATGAATTTGGCCTTGTGTCAAGACAGGCTGTGAACTGATAAGTAGCTCCACCTCATTGTTCCCCATCCAGAGTCCTTACCTGTCTGACAGCTGCCCAGACACGAAGGAACCGCAGAGAACGCCTACGAAGAACAGGGAGGTGGTGAGGGGTGTCTTCCAGTCATCCTCACACACCAGATTCCACTGCCAACAAGACAGCATGCAACGTGAGCCCAGTCCTCCAGCAGGACCCACCCGTGCCCCGCTCCAAGGAGCGCCAGATGGATGCCAGCCTGCTGGCTCTGTGCAAAGGGCACAGGCCTCGTAGCTCTGGGTTTGACTCTGCCATTTGGTGTGACAAGAAGCCCAGGGGCATGCACCTGCCTCTCATTGAGACACAGCTTCCTCTTCAGGAGGGAGGAGATGGCTTCAACCTGCTCGCATTATCTATAAGGAGGTTGACAAGCCCACAGCCACAAAGCAGTATGAAGTGAAGAGATCCTTGTTTCTCTACTTCATAGAAGACAGCACAGAAGAGAGAGGTTTGAAAGCCCAGAAGAGAAGGGGAGAAGGCACAGCTAGCTGGTCCAGGAGCAAAATGTCATCTCCTTTGTTGAAGAGTGAAAATAGTCTCAGTGCTGTGAGGTGTTTAAGCACTTCTCTGGGAAGTCTTGGTTCCCTAGATGGAGTATCTAACTCACTCCAGGGGCCACTGTGCCAGCACACCCCACCCTTTCCAAGGGGTATCTGAGCCTCCTTCCTCCACTCCTCTACCCTCCCTCCCACCCAGCCTTCCCAGCAGTGTGGTTCCTCCCAGTCCCCAGGCCTTGTGGATTGCTACCACACTAACAAGCTCCTGCTGGTGGATCCATAAAACCAGTTTTAGCCAGAGTTTCTGTTCCCAGATTTCCCCTGGAGTCAGCTCAGCCCAGTCTCAAGGGAGGCTGCAGAGATTTCAAAGTGTGCTCGGTGACCTCTGCTCATGTATTTTGGCCTTGAGGTGTATGTGGGAACAGTGTGTCACAAGATGGGCTAGCAGAGGAGAGGGACCCTCCAGCCTACCCCTTGCCCTACTGTGCAGGCATCCTACATCTGTGGCATTTGTGGAGCAGTTTGTTCTTATTCCCCATAGCTGCCTTCAAAGTGTAGTTGATTTAAAATAATTCCTGCATACGCATTATTCCATATTGCGTTCTGTAGTTCTGTAGTGCGGGAGGGGTGGTTAGAAACACTAACAAATGAAAAGCATAAACCAAAAAGCTAAGGTGATCAAGGCAAACAAAGTCAGGGAGGTGATAAAAACTCAAGCCAGGAGTCACAGCAGACTGTATGCCCAAGGGTCTGCCTGTGGCAATGGCTTTCACTACCCCAGCCGCTCAGCTTAGAAGGGCCTGGTGACCCTTGTGGTCATGCCTTCTGCAGAGCATCAGCCTGCCTAGGTCCCGAGACCAAAGGCTTCCCCTATAGACTTCCTCCCATCAAGGCTGCTCCAGGCTCACAATGCTGGTAGGATGCCCAAGCATGGCTCTGCAGAAGAAGAACATGAACCACCAACTCAGCTCCCTCACCTTCAGAAGCAACCCAAGGATCAATCTGAGATTATCAATCACTTATCCAGATTGACATTGCCTCACTTGGTGCTATGGTGTGACTTTTCCCACTGAAACTCATGGTGAAATTTAATCCCTATTGTGAGGTGTTAAGGAAGTAAATATAATTAATTCAATGATGGTGTTTGGAGATAGGAATTTTGGGTGGTGATTAAGAAAAATGAGGTGATCAGGGTGGGGCCTAATCCAAAGGGAACGGCAGCTTTGTTAGAGGACAGATATAAACGAGTTTTATGTTTTCTTGCACTGATGCCCTGTGCACAGATGCCCTGTGCAGGAAGGCCTACACTAGACATAGCCGCTGGCCTTGAACTTCTCAGCACTCATAACCTCGACTTGAGTCAGCCTTTATGTGTGTGTTGGTATATGTGTATGGTTTTATATGTGTGTTACATACATGTGAGTGTGCATCCACACATATGGAGGGTAGAAGATGTCACGTGTCTTTATCACATCCTGTCTTATTCCCTTGAAATAGAGCCTCTCACTCTCACAGAACTGGAAGCTCCCAATTTAGACTAGGCCAGTGTGCTCCCAGCATCAACCTGTCTCCAACCTCTAATGCCGGGGTCATAGACGTGTGCAGCCATGCCTGACTTTTTTACACGAGTCCTAGGGATTCACACTCAGGTGCATGAACAGCCACACAGCAAGTGCTCTTGCTCACTTAGCCACCTTGCCAGCCCAAGTCTTCTTTATAAATCACCAAGAAATGGGGCCAGCAAGATGACTCAGGGGTTAAGGTGCTTGCTGAGTAAGCTCGGCCACCTGAGTTCAATTCCTGGGGCTCATGTGAGGGTGGAAGGAGGGGACCAGCTTCATAAAGTTGTCCTCTGACCTGCACATGCATGCTGTGGTAATGCACCCACGCCCCCCCCATTGCCCCCCCACATTACCAACCCCACTAATGTTAAATAAAGAGGACATAACTCAGAAATGAAAATGGACCTGAGGTCCCTGAATGGGCTCCGAGAGACAAGACAGGCAATCAGCTCTCTCCTGCTATCCAGCCAGGTTCCTAGGCTTGTTCACCCTATAGACCAGAAGAAGTAGGCAAGGTGTGCCTGAGAGAGTTGCTACCTTCCTCCCAAAAAGCTGGCCAAGGCTAAGAAAGCAGCTTGAGATAGAACCCTGACACACAGAGACCCGTCATTGCGTCTCCAAGGGCAGGGCAAAGAGCTCCCACTCTTCTTCCAGGAATATGACACCAGATGATAATTGCTAGGACTTGGGGTAGAAGGCCTCTGTCACCACATTCAGCCTTGCATGGAATGCAACAAATCTTATGCCAGCAGTGGTTTTACCATGCCAGCCATTAACCATCACTATTCAGCTGCATCTGGGCGGCAAAGAGCTTCATAGAATGTTCTCTGCTTGTGGTTTAAAAAAAAAAAACTGTTTCACTGTCAGGAATTTGAACTAGAGAAGCAAAGAAAGGACTTAGTGCCCATCATGGGGGTGCACACCTTTAATTCCAGCCCTTGGGAGGTAGAGGCAAGTGGGTCTCTGAGTTCAAGGCTAGCCTGATCTACATAGGGAGTTTCAGGACAGCCAGGACTACACAGAGAAATCTTGAGACACTATAAAGATAAATAAATAAATAGATGGACTTAGAGACAGGAAGGAAAGAGAGAGGCTTATGGAGATAAAGCCAGACCCAGTATGAGCAAAAACAAGAGCTGGGAATTCTACCTAATGCAAACTGAACTTGCTGGACCCCTGGTTCAAAAGTGGCAAGGACAAAATTTAGGTGGCCTCCACTTCTTCTCTCCTTCCCTCTTCTTTTCTTTCAGTGTGTGTGTGCATGCTTGTGTGCGTGTGCATGCACATGAACACACACACCTGTCAGAGGTCAACATCAATTATTGCGCCTCAGGTGCTATCCACCTAATTTTTTGAGACAGGGTCTCACTAATTAGGCAAGGCCAGTTGCTTAGGAAAACCCCAGAAGTTGCTCTGTTTACCTTCCCCGGTGCTGGGATAACAAATGTACTCCACCACACTAAACTTTTTCATATGAGCTCTGGGGAGCAGATTCAGGTCATTCTGCTTGCATGGCAAACCTTTATTGACTGAGCTAACTTCCTAGTCACTGAAATTGAGGGTTTCCAGAGAGGTATGGTGGTGTAAGCCTAGAGGATTAAGAGTTTTGAGGATAGCCTGTGCTATACTGTAGGTGGATTTTTTTCTGTTCTGCCAGCCAGCTCCCAAATCGTGACATTAAGACATATTATTATAAAGGCTTGGCTGATAGCTTAGTCTTGTTACTAACTAGCTCTTACAACTAAAGTTAACCAACTTCTATCAATCTACGTGTTGCCACATGGCTTGTGGCTTTTACCTGTCCTCTAATATGTCTTGTTCCCTCTGTGCCTGCTGGCTACTCTGCCCATCTTCTTCTAAGAGTTCTCTGTGTGACTCTCCTACCTATGTCTCCTGCCTAGCTAATGGCCATTTGGCTTTTTATTAACCCAATCAGAAGGCACCTTGGCGAAGACACATCTTCATGAAAAGATTATTCCACAGCACTATACAGCAAGTCCTGGTATATAAAAAAAAGTTTCGACAAAAGGGAAAAAAAAAAGAATTTCATAGCACCCAAAGCAGAACATTGTGATCAGGTGTGCAGGCCCTATGTGACTTCATAAGGTAGCCTGTTGGGAATGGCAATCAGACTTGTTTTCTTTGGACAGAAGCATGAGTGCTGGGGGTGGGGTGGGGTGGAAATTGGATCAGTTTCCTGCAACTCTCTTTCCTGGACACCATGGAAGCAATGTCCATGAGAATGTCTTACTGAGAAAAGGTACCAAGCCACGTGACTAAACATAGACAAGAACTCTGTGTTAATTTAAGTTGTAAAACCTAGTTAATAATAAGACTGAGCTAATAGGCCAAACATTTTATAATTAATATAAGCTTCTGTGTGTTTCTTTAGGACTGAGTAACTGCTTAACCAGGCTGGACAAAAACTTCCATCTACAAATGGCACCCAAACGTTGGGCAAGAATTTCCACATAAAGCCTGAGAAAGCTTAAAAAAAAAAGATTCTAGACAAACAAGAACAGAGTCAAGTGCAGCTTCTTATCTTCTCTCTGGTAGGCTCTGTTTGCTGGAAGCTTTAAGAGAGGCTTCCGGACTCAGCGTTAGCGGCAAAAAAACTTTGCAGCTCTTTTAAGAGGTTCTGCCACCAAACACTTAAATGGTGTTTATGAGCAACCAGCATCAGGCTTCTTGGTGGTGGTATGGACATAGAAACTTCACAGAGCTGTGGCAATAAATCTGGCTCCTGCCAGTACCTCCATCATGAAGCTAGACTCTCAAACAGCTAAAGAATAGGACAGAGCCAGCTGCTAAAGCCGCAGCTTTAATCCTTCCCATGCTGCTTAGAGGATTAAAGACTCATGTGATCAGAAAAAGATAGAGATATATAGTAAGGACAAATTCAGGGAAAAACTCTCTAAATGGTTTATAGTGTGTGTGTGTGTGTGTGTGTGTGTGTGTGTGTGTGTATGAATGGGAGAGAAAAGAAAAAAGATAAAGTTCTTAAAACAAGTAATAGAGCAGTCAGGCATGGCAGTGCATGTCTTTAATCCCAGCACTTGGGAGGCAGAGGTAGGTGGATCTCTGTGAGTTCAAGTCCATTCAGTCTACAGAATGAGTTCTAGGACAGCTAAAGATACACAGAGAAACCATGACTCAAAAAAAATTACAAGTAAAAATAAAACAAATAGAGTAAAAAATAAAATCCACGTAAAGATGGAAAATACACAGATAATCTGGATACTGTATGTTATTGTGTTGTCTTTGAATTGTTTGACTGCTGAAGGAGCAACAGCTGCTAAAAGATATTTGATTATAAATACTGTTGAATTAATCCAACCTAAATATTTTGAAAATGCCTCAACTTCAAATTTTAAGTTCAAAGATATGTTACTTTGAAGAACAGGTTTTGCTTTTGTTTCTACAGGAAATGAGAGGCTGTGGATTCATTCTGGGTTAAGAAAAATAAGGTTTGATCAAGGAAGACCCCCTGAAAAATCGCCAACGGGAACAGATGGCCCAGATGATCCAATGTTTCAGAGAGTCTCTGTTGTGGTTTCCTCTGAGTTCTACATTCAGAACAGCTTCAAGACTGCTGACTGAATCATTCAGCCTCACAGACTACTCCAGTCAGGATTTGACCCTAATCCTAAATTTTCTTTGATTATTAGTGCCCCAATCAGCAGGAAGTAGCCTAGAAAACTGTGTGCAAATTCCCAAAAAAAGGATTATGAATGTTCGTCTTTGTTTAGCATGTTGGTTACAAGATGTTATGGATAATAATCATAAAAAAAGCTAAACAAAGAAGAATAGATTCAGGGTTCTTGTTTTGAAAAGAAAAAAGGGAAATGCTGTGGGATAATGTTCTTCTACACTGTAAAGATTTGTCACTTGTACTGGTTTAATAAAACATTGATTGGCCAGTAGCAGGCAGAAAGTATAGGTGGGGCAACCAGACTAGGAGAATTCTGGGAAGAGGAACGGCAGAGAGGAAGTCACCAGCCAGATACAGAGGAGGCAAGATGAGAATGCCTTACTGAGAAAAGATACCAAGCCAAATGACTGAATATAGATAAGAATTATGGATTAATTTAAGTGGTTAAGAGCTAGTTAACAATAAGCCTGAGCCAATAGGCCAAACAGTTTATAATTAATATAATCCTCTATGTGTTTCTTTGGGACTGAATGGCTGTGGGACCAGGTAGGACAGAAACTTCCATCTACAGCTGTGGGTCTCTTTCTCTCCATGAAGAGGAAGAGGTACCCAACAAGGTATCCTGAGCAGTCATGAACACACTGAAGCCATCTGCCTCAGTTCCATATGGTTTACTGCATGTCTTTGGAGATCCTGGTAAATGTGATTAGACAACATGGCTATCCATGGTTTGCTCTAGGGCTCCAGTCTACTTTTGAGGGCTTTTGTGTCCAAGGAGTCTCTTTGGAAAGCCATCAAGGGCTTGGGTTTGCAGGCAAAGTCCTAGTTGGGGCTTATGGGACTTGAATCCAGTAAACCAATCAGTAGCACAAGAAGACTGACCATCCAAAGGTCTGCTGTTGGGGGAGCCAGGCCTTGACTGCTTTTAATTCATTGGAATTTGAGGGATGTGTCTTGGAGACCCCACTAGCCAGGATCCAGTGAACTCCCTTTGGTAACAGTCATAGCAGGTCTGTTGGAAGACCTGTTTGTCTTGATTGGATGGAATTTCTCCCCACATGTGGGTACACACATGAACACACAAACATACTTCTAGTTAGAGGATCAGAGCCTAACGGTGAATGCACCGCTGACCAGCTGGGGCATGGCTGACCTCATTCTGGGCGTGACCTTTTAAGCCAAATGTTAATGTTTTCAGAACAGGTTTCCCCTCTTTTTTCTGAGAGGGTTAAAAGTGGCGATCAGCTGACTCAAGCTAGGCAGGGGAAGGAGGACTAGATGTACACCCCTAGATCCTCAGAGTCTAGGACTGGGGTTCCTACAACAGAGCAGAGTGTGATCTACCTAGCTGCATCATGTGTCCTTCGGTTCTGTTTCAGTAGATAGAAACCAGGTCACAAAGGTCATGAGGAACATACTGGGGATGTAGGTCAGTGGCAGAATGCTTGCCCAGCATACATAAGCTCTGGATTCAATCTTATCACTGCTGGGAGGAAAACAAAAAAGAGAAAAAGAGATGGAAGGTCATTCTCGGCTTCTTACATCTCCCAACATAAATCATAATAAGAATAACAACCACAGTGTATTTTTATTTTGAGACAATGTCTCAGATAGCCCAGGCTGTCCTTGAACTTGCTATGTATCCGTGGATGAACTTGAACTTCTGATCTTCCCAAGTGCTTATAGACATGTACCACCACATCCACTGACCATACCAGATGCTTAGTGTGCACATTTTATTGCTTTAGGAGTCCTCAACATTGTTCTATGGGATGGGTACTCCATTTTTTTCTTGTTTCATAAGTGAATAAATGAAGGCATGGGAGCAATGAAGGGACTCATCCAAATTGTTTTTTTTTTAGTGGACTGGTTTAGTGGAGTTAATTAATCATTTGGTCAGCTGGCTTTAAATACCTGCCCCAGACCAGGGTCTGTGTTGAGCATGCACAGGACATAGTTCTTTCCTTCATAAAGCTCAAGGTCAAGCAAGACAGCCTAACTATGCCCGTGTGTCTGCATGAACCCAGCATTGTTGTGAGCAGGTTCTATTCTGGGCTACTTCATCCTTGCTCTCCAGCTAGAGGGAAAGAAACAAGGCAGCCTTTCCTCTTATCCTTCATCAGATGGGTAATGTTCCCAGACCTGAATAATCGGTACAATTGTGTTTTAGATGACCTAGAACAACACAGGCTGGGCACTTGGTACGTACCTAAACTGTTGATGAATGAATACTAACCAACTAAGAGTAACAGAAAAATAGGGCCTGGGGCTAGGGAGTACCATGCACTGCACTTGAAAGACACCTTTGATTTTTAATTCTCCAAGTAGTTCAAGCCAGAGATGACTGTGAGCTTGTACCAAAGCTGTGAAGGACCATAAAGATGCATCCTGCACAAAATTGAAACCCCCAGAAGGCAGTCCGATGCTGAGCAAAGAACACAGATTTATTTTAGATTCTGGCACTTCTGACATGTGACTTTGCCCACACATTCATCTCTATCAGCCTGCTGCTTTATTTAAAAAGATTATATGTATGTGAAGTCCATGCATATGCTTGTATACATGCACACAGGTAGACATACCTGTGCCTGTGTGTGTGTTTGTGCAGGCCATAGGTCAGGGTGCCTGTGTATGCCACTGTGTGTATTTTGAGTCAAGGTCTCTCACTGAACCTGGAGTCAGTGGAGTCTGCCTGTCTCCATGGCCTGCCAGCACTGGGGTCACGGGCACACGGCATCATGTCAGGCTTTTATGTGGTTACTGGGGATCCGAACAGAGTCCTCATGCTTTTGAGGCAGGCATGAGGACCTTACTGATGGAGCCATCTCCCCAGTCCCCCTTCACATCATCTTTAAAGAAGAGACCACAGTCCCTCCTGAGACAGGAAGCGTAAATGCAAGAAAACTTCTTTAAGAAAAAAATTCCCTCTCAAATGACCTGTGCCTCTCCACTAAGGAAAACCACGGCTTAAAGTGGCATGGGGAACAAGCTAAGTGTTTACTCTTGATTGTGGCTTGAGGAAAGATTCTTAGAAATAAAACTTCCATTCAAGTATGAAGAAAGTTAGAAAGCTCTTACCATAGGGTAAAAATCCTTCTCTAAACAGACTTAATCCCAGAGATGACTGTGGGTGAGAAATTAGCATCGGTCCATTTAAGAATTAGCAACGGGTCTCTACAGTGTCCTCTCAGGTCATCCTCCTCCCAGGAGTAAAGGAAGAGATGACAGTTAACAACAAAGTACATATCCACCCCAGCTCCTTCTTTATAACTTGGCTGTGAAATTTCTTGATCATCTGCAAAATAAAAAAAAACAGAAACAAACAAGAACCCGAAGTGTTTAATTCCTTCTGTTAATGACAGGTTTGTTGAGATATAATGTACATTACAGAAGTCATGCTTGGAAAATGTGTAGCTCTGCAGTTCTTAATATAGTCATAGAGTTGAGTCAGCAGTGTTTCCTATCCTTTGTGTGTTTCTGTGTAATAGTGCTAGTATCTGATTGTGGTCCTTGTGTTTTTGTGCGTTTGTGTCTGCATATATGTATATGTGTATTTCTGTGTGATAATGCTAGTGCCTGATTGCTGTGGTCCATGTATGGAGGTCAGAGAAGTTGGGGCATCTTGTCTTGTTTGAGGTAGGGTTTCTTTTTGCTTGCCATTGTGTATGTCAGATTAACTGGCCCATGAGCTTCTGGGGATTCTCTTGTCTCTGCCTTCCATCTGGTCATAGGAGCCCTGGGATCATGGACACACAATACTGCATCTGTCTTTACATGGGTGAGGATCCAAACTCAGGCCCTCATGCATGTGCAGCAAGAACCTTACTCTCTGAGTCATCTCCTGGGTCCAACACCTACTTTTAGAATATTTAATCACTCTTGAACTAGATCTCAAGCCCATTAGCAGGCAACCCTGTGGGCTTCTCTTCCCAGCCTCTGACACTCTCATCTATTTTCTCATCATGTGAGTTTCTTTTGGGGGGATAGTTCATACCATATAGACCTAAATTTGTTTGATTTTGCTTTGTTTTGTAGTACTAGATGCTGAGCCACATCTTTGACTTGTTATGCTGTCTTTTATTATAGGCCCTTTTCACTTAGGGTGATGCTTTCAAAGTTCATCATGTGGTGGAAGCCTGGGTCAGTGCTTCCTTCCTCTTTATTGATGGATGATACTCACAGTATTGCTACAGCATGTGGTTTTTTTTTAAATCTAAATGTATAGGCATTGCACTGTTTTTGTCTACAGTGTATAATGCCTTTATAAGTATTTATGTGTGTGGGCATGTATTTTCATTTCTCTTAATTATATGTATAGTGGTGTAATACTTAGGATATAGGGTAGGTCTCTGTCTAACCCTCAGGGGAGTTCTCATTCTATTTTCCAAAGTGTCAGCCCTGTTTTATAACCCCCCAAGCAATGGATGATCTAAATTAAAGAGGTAAACGCCAAGAGGTGCTGGTAGGAGTGAGCGTTGTTTTCTCTCAGCAGTTAGAATGCCTCCCCCATCACCACCACTACCTTTGATCTTTGGTTATTTATGAACATGAAAAGCTAACCACATTTGAGTTCATTTGTATGTGACAAGTCATATTTTTGCTGCTTTCAAACTTTCCTTTTTGTGTTTATCTTTCAGTATTTTTATTATGACATATCTGAAGAATGATTTCCTCATCTTACTCAGAGTTTGTTGAGCTGCTGAGACGGGGAGAGCAATGTTTTTCATCAAATTTGTCTTCTTGGAGCATTTTTTTTGCTGTTCTTTTCTTATCTTCCTCTTCTTCCCATTGTGTGTGTATATATTGGTGTGTTAGTGGCATCCCCGTTTCTCTGAGACTCTGTGCATTTGTTATTCCTTTCTCCTCTTTGTTCTTTGAATTTTGTAATTTTTAATCTTCTATCTGAAAATTCATTGGTTCATTCTTCTGCAAGTCCAATTCTTTACCAACACCTTCTTGGGATTTTTATTTTTAGCTCTTGTTTATTTTCATTCCAGAGTTTCTATTTATTTTACACACACACACACACACACACACACACACACACACACACGTCTGCCTCTTTATTGGTATTCTGTATTTGATGAGAATGTCCTCCATGACTCCTTTCATTTTTACCATCCTAATTTCCTGTAGTTCTTTGAACATATTATAGCAGCAGTTTTTGTAAGATCTGACAAGCAGGCCTTCTGCACAGCTCATGTTATCTCTTTTCCCTCTCCCCATTGATTGAGTCACACTTTCCCATTGCTTTGCATCTCACACATAGGCATTAGGTGTTTAAACAAAGTTTCAGATGAAATATGAAGCAGTATTTAAAACATTATTAAAAATGAAATAGTGGACTGTGGTACGGTCCCCACCAGTCTTCCTCCAGGCTGCACCACCACCCCTGCCACTCACAGGACTCTGTCCCTCCAAGATCCACTCCACGGCCCAACCCCCATGCACCGGAACATCTTCTCCATGGCCAGCCCTCCCCTGAAACCCCAGAAGACTACATAGGCACAGGCGCAAACCACACCCAGTTGGAAAAACAGGTGAGTGACTGACCTCCCAACTGGACTGCCCCAAAGTCCAGACCCTAAACCCCAGGGCACATCCCGTGCCCCTCCCCCTCCCATGCCAGCACCAGTAAGGCAGCTGGGCCTCCAACTCTGGTGGAACTCCACAGTTCTGGTGCACTCCCTAACAGTCTGCAAGCAGGTGAGAGACCTACTTCCGCTGCACCACCACCCCTGCTACCCACTGGACTCTGTCCCTCCAAGACCCACTCCACCGCCCAACCCCACTCACCTGAACATCCTCTCTGTGGCAAGCCCTCCTCCGCAACACCAGCAGACTACATAGGAACAGGCACAAACCACACTAGTTTGAAGAATAGGCACAGGCACAACCAGATCAGTTGGAAGAACAGATGGGTAAATGCCAGTGTAAGAATAACAGTACTCAGGAGGCAGAGGCAGGAAAATCTCTGTGAATTCAAGGCCAGCTTAGTCAACAGAGTGAGTTCCTTCCAGGGTAGGTTCCAAAGCTTCAGAGAAACCCTGTCTTGAAAACAAACAACAACAACAATAAAAAAATACATTCAACAACTGAAAGAGCCACATGGCACCACCAGAACCTAGTGATCCTACAGCAGCAAGACTTGAACATTCCTACACAGATGAAACACAAGAAAAAGACCTTAAAAATAACTTTATGAAGATGATATGGGCCCTTAAAGGGGAAATGAAAAATTCCCTTAAAGAAATCAAGGAAAAGACAAAGAAAAAAATTGAAAGAAAATCAATAAATACTTTAAAGAAAGCCAAGAAAAAACAATGAAACAGGTGAAGGAAATGGTTCAAGACTTGAAAATTGAAATAGAAACAATAAAGAAAACACAAACCGAGGGAAATCTGGAAATGAAAGATCTGGGTAAATAAATGGAACTACAGATGCAAGCATCGCCAACAGAATACAAGAGATGGAAGACAGAATCTCAGGTGTTGAAGATACAATAGAGGAAAGAGATTCATCATTTAAAGAAAATGTTAAATCTAATAAATTCCTAACACAAAACATCCAGGAAATCTGGGACACCATAAAAACAAACAAACAAACAAACAAAACCCTAAGCATGATAGGGATAGAAGAAGGAGAAGAATCCCAGCACAAAAGGCACAGAAAACATATTCAACAAAATCATAGAAAACTTTTCCAACCTAAAGAAAGATATGCCTATGAAGGTACAAGAAGCTTACAGAACACCAAATAGGCTGGACCAAAAAAAAAAGTCCCTTACCACATAATAATCAAAACACTAAACATACAGAATAAAGATAGACTATTAAGAGCTGCAAAGGAAAAAGGCCAAGTAACATAAAAAGATCTATCAAAATTACACCCAGCTTCCATATAGTTTATGGAGACTATAAACCTAAGAAGGTATTGGACAGATATTTTGCAGACACTAAGGGACCATGGATGCCAGACTACTATACCCAGCAAAACTTTCAATCACCATAGACTGAGAAAATAAGATATTTCATGACAAAACAAAATACAAACAATACTTATCCAAAAAAATCAGCCCTTCAAAAAGTACTAGAAGGAAAACTCCAACGTAAGGAAGCTAGCTACATTCATGAAAACACAGGTAATAGATAATCTCACAGCAGCAAAACCCAAAGCCACGGGAAACACACAAACACTACCACCACCATCACCAAAACCAAGAAACAACAGGAATTAACAATCACTGGTAATTGACATTTTGTAATATCAATGGACTCAATTTGCCAATAAAAAGACACAACAGAATGGATACAAAAAACAGGATCCATCTTTCTGCTGCATACAAGAAATATACCTCAAAAAATATACCTCAACTTCAAAGATAGACATTACCTCAGAGTAATAGGTTGGGAAAAGATTTTCCAATCAAATGGACCTAAGAAACAAGCTGGTGTAGCTAGCCTAATATCTAACAAAATGAACTTAAAACTAAAATTAATAAAAAATATGGAAAAGGAGATTTCATATTCATTAAAGGAAAAATCTATGAAGATGAAGTCCTATTTCTGAACATCTGTGTCCCAAATACAAGGGCACCCACAATTATAAAGAAACATTACTAAAGCTTAAACTACACATCAGATCCCACACATTAATAGTGGGAGACTTCAACACCCCACTATCACCCATGGACAAGTCTGCCAGACAGAAAAAGAGAAACAAGGGAACTAGCAGATGTTATGACTCAAATGGACTTAATAGACATCTACAGAACATTTCATCCAAACACAAAAGAATATACCTTCTTCTCAGCACCCCATGGAACCTTCTCTAAAACTGGCCACATAATCGGTCATCAAGCAAAACTCAACAGATACAAAAAAAATTGAAATAACTCCTTTAACTCACCATTACCTCAGAGTAATAGGTTGGGAAAAAATTTTCCAATCAAATGGACCTAAGAAACAAGCTGGTGTAGGTAGCCTAATATCTAACAAAATGAACTTCAAACTAAAATTAATAAAAAAATATGGAAAAAGAGATTTCATATTCATTAAAGGAAAAATCTATGAAGATGAAATCAACAACAACACAAACTACAGAAAGCCTACAAGCTATGGAAACTGAACAGCTCTCAACTGAACCACATGGGTCAAGGAAGGAATAAAGAAAGAAATTAAAGACTTCCTAGAATTCAATGAAAATTAATCCGCAACATATCCAGACTTGTGGAGCACTCTGAAAGTAATGTTAAGAGGAAAGTTCATTGCACTAAGTGCCTACAAAAAGAATTTGGAGAAATACCACAATAGTGGTTTAACAGAACACCTGAAAGCTCTACAACAAAAAGAGGCAAATTTATCCAGGAGGAGTAAGTGGCAGGAAATAATCAAACTCCAGGCTGAAATCAATGAATTATAAACAAAGAGAACAATACAAAGAATCAATGAAACAAAGAGTTGGTTCTTTGAGTGTAGTGATTGGGAAGCACGGGCCTGCTTTTCGTCTCGCCTGGCTCCCGCATGGCTAGCTTATACCCAGAAATAACAACATACAAACTGTATTCATTTAAGCACTGCCTGGCCCATTATATCTAGCCTCTTC
>LOEQ01000640.1:269556-279861 GCA_001685075.1 Bramus lutescens | reverse complement strand
GGGGATGGGTGGAGAAAGGATGGCAGCCTCTGACTTCCTGGCTGCATTCACCAGGTTTTAGCTGCTGAAACCTAGAGCTAGGGAATGCAGGGATGAGGTGGGGCCTGCCTTGGTGGCCGTTCTGGATGAAACTCTGTGAGTCACGAGGAATGAGAATCCTGTTTTCTTGACTGTATACATTTCTGTGTGCCAGGGTGTGGAGGAGAAGATGTGTTGTCACGCTAGCTTTGTTTTGGACAGAGAGTTTGTAACAAGTCTGTTTCATCAGGAAGCAGACACTGCTGTTTGGGAAGTCTGAGAATCTTTTCATTTACTTGCTGGTTTGTAAATTTTCTTTGAAATGGAGAAATACCTTTTCTCCAAAACAACCAAGTGATTTTCCCTTTATGAAAGCTGGTTTGTCTTTTTTTTCATATGCAACACTTCATAGATTTGCATGTCATCCTTGTGTAGAGGTCATGCTAACCTTCTCTGCATCTTCCCAATTTTAATAAATGTGCTGCCGAAGTAAGCATGTCATTTTATTATTAAACTCTAAGAGTTCTTTTCACATTCTGGATGCAAGTCTTTCAATGCATATGTTCTTACATAAAAGTTTATCTTATTTTTCAGAGAGCAAGAGAGCAGATGACCTCAGAGGTCAGAAGAGAGCATCAGATCTCCTGGACCGAAAACTGATGTGGATTCTGGGAACCAAACTCAGGTACTCTGTAGGAGCAGTATTTGCTTTTAATGATTGGCCATCCCCCCCCACCTGCCTTTGTCACATACATGATTTGCAAATATTTTGCTTCAAGTTTTTTGTTTTGTTTTGGTCCTCTTGGGCTATTTACTTGTTGTACTTTTTTTTCTTTCTTCTTCCTTGGTTTTTAGAGACAGCATTTCTCTGTGTAATCCTGGCTATCCTGGAACTCGCTTTGTAGACCAGGGTGGTCCTCGAACTCACAGAGATCCGCCTGCCTCTGCCAAGTGCTGGGATTAAAGGCGTGCGCCACCACTGCCCAGTTCATATGTTTCTTTATAAAGAATGGAAGACAAGCAACTGCTAAAACTAAAAATGATCTCAGTGTCTTCCTTCCTTTGGATTGGGTTACAGAAAGAGCTACCAAAAGCGGAGAGGTGTCGGTGAGGAGATCTGTGGTTACCCAAGGCTGGGGAAGTAGCTCAGTGTGAGAGCACTCACTTAGGGTGCAAGAGGCCTGGGGGTTCTACCAACGACACCACCACAACAAAAACTGGCTCTAACAGTGTAACTACAAAGTTAAATTTTATCCAGAAAGTTCTGCGCAAGAGTGAGGAGCAGACTGTGAGCTGTGGCCAAAAGAGCTGACTTGCGGGAAAAGATCCATTTCATAGTTCTGGTTAACTTATCATCAAATCTACATGTGTAGACTTATAGATCATATGCAGGCTTTTGTTTTCTCCTCCGAGGCGAGCTCTTATGAATCCCAGGCTGGCCTCCAGCTAGCCATGCAGCAGAGCTCTTTGAACTCCTGGCAATCCTGCCTCTACCTGCCAGATGCTGGCATTACAGGTGTGGCTAACACACCCAGTTCATGCAACATCAGGAATCAAACCCAGCTACACCCCAGCCTCCTAAGTAGGCTTCTGTTTAATCCTTTCTGTAAATTGCAATATTGCTATAGACAACGCGGACATGAGCTAAGAATTTTTCTCTTTGGGGTCCAAAAATGTAAAGAAAGCCATTCTTTTACTGACTTGGGTCTAACTTCTAGGTTAGAGCAATGACCAAGGAGTATGGGGCTCTGCTAATAGCAGTGAGTTGAAAGTCTGAGAAACAAGGTGGAGTTGGAAAAGGGAGCTGTGGAGAGGAAAAGTGGCCCTAGGGGACCTGAATCTGTCCCTGTATTTTGGGACAGGATCTGTCATGGCCCTCCCAGGTCCTCCTCTGGGACTATGAACAAATAGACTGGATCTGTACCAGCACTGTGATTTATTGAGTTATTTCATTTTGAGAAAGGATTTCTTTGTGTAACCCAGGCTGTCCTCAAATTTGGAATCCTCCTGCTTCTGCATCCTGAGTTCTGGGATTGCAGGAGTGAGCTGCCGCATCTACCAGCCCTCTTGGAAACACTTAGCAGGAGTTGCTAGCCTGGGATACCCATACTTCTTATAAGAGCGCAGAGGGTTGGGAACTTGTATAATAGCAGTAAACCCCATCCTTTCTCCAGCCCCTCCCCCCAGTTCCCTCCACACTGGCCAGGTCACAGATAGTGATTTTTGGTGGTGGTGGTGGTGGGGGGTGGTTGGAGATATGCGTCAGATACCAACACAGCCCTTCCACCTAAGAAAATAACCAGCAACAGGGAGGAACAGCAGTGCTGCCCGAGACCCGTGGCACTTGCCAGGCCCCTCCTGACTAGCTTGCTTGATTGCTGTCACCATGACACCTTGAACTCTGTCTATGGGTTTTGCTACCTACTGGGAGGGATGGACAAAGTCTGTTTATTCCGAGGCTTGGCAGCAGGTGAAATAGCCTGAGAACAAAGGTGCGTTCTGACATCCTAGAGCCAGTTGTCAGAGGAACACACAGCCCCAAGGTGACAGAGCAGCTGGTAGACAGGGAAGTATACACAAGTCAGGGGCAGTCCCTGAGTCTTCCTCTGTTTACTGGCAAAAGCATGCTTTCTGAAGGTTGACAGGAAATAAAGTCTCCCTGGAGATGGCTGGAACACTGGCTTTGGACACTGGCATGAGAGCAAATCTGAGTGCTGAGGGATTTAGTTAATACTCAAGCCATCTTGATGGACAAGCTGCCAATTCGATGTCTTGGGGCCCGTTGTTTTAGTTTAATGACTCCAGGGAGGGCACAAGTGTCTCATCCTGGCCGCCAGCAGTATCCTAGAGTATCCTATAACCATCCTGGCAGGAATGAAGATAATCTAAAAAGACACCAGAACTCTCCTCTCTGCAATAATGGACCTGAAGAAATTGTAATTTTCCTTAGGAGCTCCTGGGAGAAGGAAAATTCTAGGAAGGTGGTGCCAGCCCGAGGGCCTGTTTGCTTTCTGGAAAGAAATCTCACACAGTCTGGCAGCCTGTCAGCTCACTTTGCCGGAGAGATTGGAGTCCAGATGGTGATGATGGGCAGGACAATACCTTGACCAGGATTCCTTAGCTGAGCAGACTTCTTGTCCTCCATTTAAACCTGAGCCTCATGTGAGGACCCAGTGGTGGAATTCTGAGCTGTCACAGGCTCTGACCTGTACAACTCCAGGAGCTGGAGTAGAACAAAGCAAACTGCCCATTACTCCCTTGGCCAGGCCTGCCTAGACCCCAGAGGAAACAGTCTGTATTAAGTTGAGTTGCAAGATGAAGTCTGCTGGAGTGGCCAGCCCCATACTGGCTTAGTCAGTGCCCCTGTTTCCTTCCCATCCTCTGAAACTCCCTATGAACCTGGAACGGGGCCCTATGTTCCTCTGAAAACTTGGCCCACCTTGGGGCTATGAGTGAAACCAGTGTCCTGACCCCAGGAAGGGTGGCACAAGGCTGGTGCCTCCTGGGGCACAGACCCTCTGTGCAGGTTCTATCTGAGGGAGTCACACTTCCAGCTACCACACCCCCAGACTCCCAGGGACACAGCCAGCTGCAGAAGAAGGCAAAAGCAGCTAGGGTGGGCAGCAGCCCCATGTTAGGTTACTGAAGGGTCTTGGAGCAGGTTGGCCCTCAGGACATAGGACTCCTTCGAGGCCCCTGAAGCACAGAGCTTAGGTGAATCTGGGTCTGGTTCACCTAGGTGCTTCTAGTTTGTGGACTAAGGCCAAGGATACCAAACGGTGTTCTGTGAGGAAAGAAGACACACAAGAGCCAGCTCATGCCCAGTGCCCTGCCCTTGCCTATCCTCCTTGATCCTTCAGCCTCAAGGCAGGAGACATCTGATTTTACTCAAGTATAGCTACTGGAGAACTAAATCATGACCCTAGAAATAAAGGTAGGACTACCATGGCAGAAAATCGTCCACTATCACGGGGGTTGTTTAGGGTGCTCAGGGTCCCTCCTTCCCCAACAGAAGCTCCCTATCTCAAGTCCCACACGTCTTTGTCTCTCTCTGTTCCTGCACAGACACCACCCTGTGGGTAACTTAGCTACTAGATAGGATAGACACTCCTTTCCGTGGGGTGATCACAGAATCTTCCAGTCCAGAGTCCAGAGATGGAAAACCCTCACCTTGTATTCATATTCTTTTTCCTTAAAGGGAATAATGACTTGGTTCAAAGCCATAGAGCTTAATATTCTGACATATTAATATTAAGGACAATCATAGGTATAACTGATTAAATGAAATAAATAGATGTGAGCCCATGAATACATGAATAAATATACACAGAAACAAACAGCTGTGGAGGGGAAGCATTTATTTCTAGAACCATCTCAAATTGCCGCTAGAAAGACTACAGAACTAGTCATCTCAGTCAAAGTCTGGAGATCTGTGCTAAACTCAGGGGGTAAAGCTTGTATTATCTCCAAACATCTTCCCTCAAATGTTTATTAACTATGAAAGGGAAAACAGTAACAGTGAAAGCAGGAAAATCCAGCAGATATCAGCTTAACCAAAAGAATGATGCTCATATCGTTAGCAATGAAGACCTTGTCAGCTATACCTGGCTTGACACCAGGAAAACATTACACTTCAGCTGCATTCTTACCCCAAATTGCATAGCTCAATCTACATGGGAAAGTTACACAAACCCAAGTTGAGGGGCATTCATTAAAACAACACAGAAAACACATCATGGTCCCAAAAGATCAGGAAAGGCAGAAAAACTGTCTCACGCTGGAGACCAGAACGTGACAGTGAAGGGTGGTGGGACGATGGACCGGGTCAGAACATAGACATGCGACGCTAGTGGTACTTTGACCAATGTTAATTTCCCGGCTTCCATAAATGCATTATGGGTAATTTAAATTGATAGTGCCAGATCTGGGTGTGGTGACACATGTCGGCCATCCCAGCATAGGGGTGGGGGACAGAGTCAAGAGGAGCCCTATCTTGATGATACAGTGAGTCTGAGCTACAGAGTGAAACCCTGTCTGAGAAAAAGAATAAAGAAATTGCTAAGGTCAGAGGAAGCTAGCTGTATATTTTAATAACTTTTCTTTGAATCATAAGTTATTTCAAAATAAGAATAAGAAATTTGATTCTTAGCAACTACACAAACTGAATGGCTTGTACCACACACACAGCCCCTAAGGGAGAAAATGACTTGTATGTGGAAGCCCCCAGAAACAGGTGAACACATGGGAGCCACAGTCCAGACACCAGATTCCCATCTTCTGGCATCTATGAAAGGCATTTCTCTGGACTCCTGGCTGACCCTGTTCTCCTGGGGAGGGGCCCAAGGATTTTTCACTTCTGGAGAATATCAGGGTGTGGAGTATGAGGTAGAGGCACATTCTTAGGACGGTCCTTCTATTCTTGTCAACCAGGATGTAGGGACTTGTCAGGAGCCCTGGGCTCAGCCTTACTAGATGAAGTAATTTCGTTCACCGTCACTGGCTAAGTCAGCAGGGCTCTGGCACATCTCATATTCTCAGAGTCCTGGCACTGCATCTGTGGGGACAGGGGTTCAACTCTCATCTAACAAATGTCATCACCTTTTCTATCTGCCACAACCCAAGCCTTGGGGAAAGTTCCCCAAATGCCCACAATGCCCAGACAGAAGTGCAGGCAAGGACCAGAGTCTGTCCTTAGTGCTGTTCACTACTCAACCTGTGATGCCATTTTGCTGGTGCCACAAACGATATGGCCCATTGACACAAGGCCACCTCCATCTACTCTATAAGAAATTGTACCAAGAGGGCTGGAGAGATGGTTTAGTGGGTAAGAGCACTGGCTTCATAAGCATGAGGCTCTGAATGAAGACTCTAGCAGCCATGATAAAAAGAAATGCTGGAGCTGGCCTGTGGTGGTGCACATCTTTAATCCTAGCACTCAGCAGGCAGAGGTAGGCATATCTCTGTGAGTTTGAGGCCAGCCTGATCTACAGAGTTAGTTCCAGGATAGCTAGGGCTGTTACACATAGAAACCCTGTCTTGAAAAACAAAACAAACAAACAAACAAAATGCTGGGAATGGCGGTGTTTCCCTGAAACACATTAAGCAACAGTAACCTACAATTATCTTATATACCACCCTCTTTCTACCTCCTCTCTCTTTCTCTTTGTTGTGTGATGGTTTTACTCTTTTGGCTTTTTGAGGAGCCTACTACCCAGCTCCCAAATACATCACACAGAGGCTTATCATCAGTTGTGAATGCCTGGCCTTAGCGTGGCTTGTTTCTTGCCAGCTTTTCTTATCTTAAATTATCCAACTACCTTTTGCCTCTGGGCTTTTATCTTTCTCCATTTCTGTATACCTTACTTTACTTCTTTCTCCATGGCTTACTGTGCAGTTGGGTGGCTGGCCCCGATGTCCTCCTCTCCTTCTTCTCTTGCCCCTTGTTCCTAATTTCTCCTTCGATTTATCCTGTTTGCCAGCCCTGCCTGTCCTTGCTCCTGCCTCGCTCCTGGCCACTCATCGCTTTATTAGGACCATCAGGTGTTTTAAACAGGCACAGTAACACAACTTCAGAATTAAACAAATGCAGCATAAACAAAAGCCACACATCTGAAAATAATATTCCTCAACATCTCTATCTCCCTCCCCGCTTCATGTTTTGAGACAGTCTCACCATATATCCCAGGCTGACCTTGATCCTCCTCCTTCCCCTCCTCAGTGCTAGTCCAGTGGTGTGCTATCATGTCTGTGCTTTATCTGAGTCTTGTAAGTGAAGTGATGTATTTGTGGGACTAGCCTGTTTCAGCAAGCATGATGTCTTCACCAGCCATTCATAGAGCCTGTGCCCAAAACTTGCCTTCTCTTAGAGTGAGATTGGACTCTGTTGCTCATACAAACAACATTTTGCTTATCCATTTGAGCAGTTGATGGAGATCAGGGTGCATTCATCTCTAGGCTAGTGAGAACAATGCAGCTATGAACACGGATGGGTGAGCAATTCGTAATGTGTACTCACTGTGAATGTGCACATGGGAGAGTGCAGGTGTGAGCTGGAGTTACAGGTGCTCGTAAGCCAGCTGACTTGGATGCTGGCATCTGAACTGTGGTCCTTTGCAAGAGCACATACTGCTAATAGATAAGTCTCTCCCAGCCTAACAGATAGGTCTTAGAGACCCTGGTTTCAATTCTTTTGGTGTTTACCTAAAGTGGAAAGGGTTGTTTGTATGGTAATTCTCTACTACTACTACCACCATTCTTTGACACAGGATCATTGTATCACAGGCTGGTCTGAAACTCATCATGGAACCAAGGATGACTCTGGGCTTCTGCTTCCATTTCCTGCCTCTGGGATTATAGTCATGCGCCACCACACCCAGTTTCTTCTATTTTTACTTTTTTGAAGGACAGTAACGCTCTTCTCACGGCAGCTGTGTCATTGCGCCTTCTCCTGAGATTTGGGTTTTGTTTTGTTTGGAAACAGGGCTTTATGCTGTGTTTCAGATTGGCTTGGAACTCATAGCAATCCTTCTGCCTCGGCTGCTTGGGTGCTGGGACATAGACTGGATCTTAAGTGTCTCTTGAAAGGTATTTATTGAAGGCTTGTCTCCCAGCTTAAAGCTGCTGTGGGTTGGGTTGGGGGTTCTTGAAGGGGTGAGGCCCACTGGAAGGAAGCTAGGTCTTTGGAAGGAAATTTGGGGGTCCTGGTCTCTTCCTCCTTCTCCCTCTTATGTGTCTTCTACACAAGAAAAGCTGCTTCACTCTAGCACACCCGCTTTACCAGGATGCTCTGCCTCACCACAGGTCTTCAGAGCCACAGGAGGCAATGATCACAGGCCTGGACTTTGTCTCTTTATAAACTGCTTATGTCAGGTGCTTGCAGTGGTAACTGAAACTGAGTGACATATTCTCACGGGTAATACACGGGAGTTCCTGTTCCCCCATATTCTCCTCAATACTTGTTTTGTTTCTATTTTGATTAGTTGCCACCCAGACTCTGAATTACTGCCCCCTCTGGAGAGACCCACCCCACCCTACTCACTCTGGTCCTTGCTTCTTCTCCTTCTCTTTCCATCTACCAGTGCCCTTGGCCTTTTGACTCCCACCATCCAAAAAAGCAAGCAAGGGAGAGAAAGGCCACTGAGTAAAGCAGATCACGTGTGCACACACGAGTATGTGAGGAAGGAGTCACTAGGAGTTCCCAGAGGCCCCTGGGGACAGCACGGTGGGGCATGTATGGACTGGGAAGCTGGTAGTTAACCCCTTCACAAGCCTCAGGCAAACAAAACCATCCAGAAGGACAGCAGCCAGGTTAAGCCAGACTTCCATGAAGGCTGCAGCCAGCCAATGGGGTCTAATGCAGGGAATAATTCCAGAACTGAAGGATGAGCTACTTCTCAGTCTTAGATGCCCCAGGGCCAGGCACGGCAAGGCCACCAGAGGACCAGAGACAGGCAGGGTGCTGGTGAGGGATTCAGAGGGGGCCGCAGGCTCACCCACTCTTCATGAGCCCTGCATCCTCCACAGCTGCCACTCTTGACTGAGTATTCTCTTGCAGGAGTGACTTCCACAGCCTTCTCCCAATCTTGCTTTCCATAGCAGTTAGATTGGACTCTAAGAGCATAGACAGGGCTGGGAGAGGTGGTATATAGCTCTAATTTTCTGTGTCTAGGAGGCAGAGGATCACTGTGAGTTCAAAGCCAGTCTGGGCTGTGCAGTGAGTTACACACTAGACAAGCTTATATCCTGTGACCTTGTCTCAAAAGAAAATAAAAACATAAATCATAGGCTTGCTATTTCTAGGGTCCTCAAAATATAGTCAGCTCTTCCGAATACGCACAAGTTGGCCCTAGAGGCAGCTCTAGCCTCTTAACTTCTCCTGAACTCCACCTACCCAGTCTACAGGGCTCCTGTTCCCAGGACCAGCCATGCTCTTTGCTGAACAGGGCCATCCCTTGTCTCCAGATTTGCCTCACATTCTATGACTCCTTCCTGCTGTATCTCAAGATCTAGCTATTCCATGAAGTTTATTTACCCAAAGTCACACATAAAACGAGCCAAAATTTAAATTTTGGCTTCTGACATCCAACACTAAGTAGGGTTGATGTTAACTCTCAACACAGCTGGTACGCCCCCCACGGGCATCTCAGGTCTGCACCCTAGGGCCAGGCACATGTTTTGGATGACTGCTATGTGGCGCTGAGGGAAAGAGATAAAGAAGTAGGCGAGGCTGCTGTCAGTTGTCATCCCCTCCCTTGGGAAGAACACAGTTTTGTTGTGTTGCTGTTGCTTTTAACCCCCCTTCCCCCCTTCCCCCGAAGCTAGAACAGAGGAGGCTTTGGGAGGTGGGAAAGCAGGAAATCCTACCAGCCTGATCAACAGCAGGAAATCAGTCATTGGGGAAGCTCTTTCCAGAAAGAGCGTGTGTCTTGACCTGATATCACCTGGTCACTATCAAGAAACACAATACATGTTTCCAATAACACAGTATGTTAAGAGGTGAAAGCTTGTGAGTATTCTGTGCAGCAGAAAACAGGGAAAGGGAACAAATCCACATCCAGACTCTGGTGACTTAGGGAACCCCTTCTCAGACTACTTAGAGGTAGGTGGTCCCAGCTGGTGCCCCTGCCCACCAGCTGACACGTCCCACAGGAGTACGGGTCCCTCCACGAGTGTCCAAAGGCCAGCTTTTGACTCTTGCATCCAACCAGTGTCAAGGGACAGCAGCCTCCTTTTGGAGAAACTGGGGCCTCAACACAGAGGCCCTTCTCTGTCGCAAGCTCCTTGGTGTGTGTCCATACTTGAGCTCAACAGACCACCACATTCCTTCTCTCCTCTGTGGCCAGGAAGTATCTCTGACTGTGTATCAAGACGGAATGGGGTTTGGCCTGCCCAGGGAAGCATTGGCGCTCTTAAGAAACTCTATCAGTTGTGAAACTCAGAAAGGAAAAGGCAGTTGGTGACAACTCTTTTCCATTCCTTCCATGCTACACAGAAATTCATCAGCTCTGAGCCTGTGCTGAAAACGAATTTATAATTCCACTGTGCCTGGGAGGTTTGAGACTGAGTGTGACATTAACCCAGGCACTGCCAGGGACTGCTGGGGGGCACTGATGCAATGGAGTGTCCATTCCTACTGTCTGTCTCCAGCAAAGCACTGTCACCTACCTCGGTCACGATGGTAGACAAGAAGACGTCATTGCTGTACTCCCAGCCATCCAGGCAGCTCTCCTGCTCCAGCTGCCCCAAGTCTACGTCCAGTCCCGGTTCCAGCCCCAGCGCAGAGAAGTT
>LOEQ01000640.1:245012-264042 GCA_001685075.1 Bramus lutescens | reverse complement strand
CTAACATGACTACAAGCTTTACTATTATAGATGATTATCTATTAACCTATATTTCTTAATTATATATTACATTATTAAGTGAACTACACAATCACAATACCTTAATCAAGAGCAGACATATACACACAACAAGATTGGCTTAAAATTTGTATCAATAGACCAAGATCCATACCAATGCAAAGTATTCGTCTCTATGCATATTCCCCTTTAAATGTAAGCAAACATTTATAAACAATCATTTTGGGAATTTGGTTGTTGTTCTCTCCAAACTTCTTCCTGCTTTTTGTTGGGTGAAGTAATTTTTGGGGGGTGTTCATGGTGCCCTTTGGAGGATCTTGGTCCATCAAACCACATTAGTCTGGAAGAAATCCATAGGTTCTCATCTTCTGTGGGAAAAAAAGTAGAACCTCTTTTCCAAAGCAACAAATCCTTAGACCCAAATTTTAAAGTCAAGATACCTTCATATTGGTTTATCTTAGCAGTCCATACAATGAAATGTCTCTCTGTACTTAGCTTATTCGCAGTCAAAATTGCAAATAAAACATAATATACATAATCCAGACTCTCTGTGTATATTCCATCTTTATGTGGCTTATTTCTTACTCTATCACTTTTTCTACAAGTTTAATATTTATTTTATTATCTTTACTCCTTTCATCCATTACTGTCTGTACTCTGTCTCTTTAAAGACTGAATCTGTCCTATTGCATATCTGTAATTCTTTTCTGACCAGGATAGCTTCTTAAGTGGCAGCATTGCTAGGGCAAATACAGCCCTGCCTGCTTGCCCTGCCCAGTCCAATATGGCAGAAGTTCATTCACTGCCTCTGGGACCACTGTGTGGGAGCCACACTCATCAGTGTAACTCTGAGAAGATCGTGCAGCAATAAACCCTTTTTCTCTGAGTAAAAGCTAAATCTGTCATTCAACGCAATGTGCAGCCTGAAAATAAGTCTGTGTATGGTGGCAGAAATCTGCCATGCTCTCCTGCCTGTGCACTCCTAGCACACCTGATCCTGCTGCCTGCCCAGGCGGAGAGTGGGGGGTATACCGAGCTGCAGGCATGGTCTCAGCCACTTTCCTCCTAACCTCCAAGAGGGCACACAAGCACATGGGCTCACAAACCCCATTTAAGTGCTCTATAGTAGGACCTCCTGAAAGAGTCAGAGCCCTTTGGCCCAGGAAGCCACCATTTCAAAACTGCATGTTTTTTATTTTTATTTTTGCTACCACTGAATCAGGAAGAGCTCTCTTAAAAGAATCATGTCTCTACTTGCTTCTAGCAAACAGAGCCCACCTGAGAAAATGCCATTACCAAACAATGCTTAACACTGTTCTTTTGTGTCTAGGATTCCTTTTTATACTTTCTAAGGTTTTATGTGGATATAGTCAACCATGTTGGGTGCCAATTTGTTGTTTTGAAACTGCTGCTCAGCTTTTTATTAAACCAATCAGAGTGATACACCTTCACAGTGTACAAAATGATTATCCCACAACATTCCCCCCTTTCTGTGTAAATAAAAAGGATAGATTTTCACTCTAACATAGTAAAACTATATACAATAAGAACAATTATCAGGTATTATCTAATTAGAAAGGAAAGGTATTAACTTTAACAAATGAAACTATATACAATAAGAACAATTATAATGTAAGATTTACATTCACAATGTCCAGTCCATTTGTATTTGGCAAATTAAGAGAAAATACTCCCTTATCTAGTTTATCTTGATGAATCTTAAGTTTTAGATCTATTTACTTTCTATTAAGACTAAGGAAAATGGTAACTGTAACTATGTAGTTTTCAACCCTTTTAAAGACCCGAGAAAGATATAATATTACCTGAGTAAACAGAAAGTGCAGAGCAAGTAACTTTCAAAACTAGGAAAAATGACAAATAGCTGACTGCTTGGACAGTCACCCAAGATTCCTCTGTAATGTTGGGGCATCCGTCTTTGGTCTACAAACCTAGAATATCTGACAGACTTTTCTGTAAAGCAGGTATTCTTGAACAACTGTCCAACCCTGTCTTGGCAAAGTTTAGCAATAACTTTCTTTTGTATCTTATTTGTTCAATTTGAACAGCATACTCTCAACAGTCAAGGCAAGGGCAGTTTCTTTACCCAGTGACTAAATTTTGCCACAAAGAAAGCAAATGCTATATGAAGATTTTTTTAATGCCCATAATCTTCTCTGAAGTAGAATGGTGCTGCCAGGAGCAGACATGTTTTATTGTCAAGAAAAGCCTTATATTATTAAAACAGTTTAGATACCATATTCTATATGTCTTTGAAGTGTTTGAAGACCATCTATAATTTAAACTTAGGAATCAGAGCATACAGTCCATTGTGGCAGGAAGCCATGCTGACAGGAGTATGAGGCAGTGGGAAGCAGAAAACCAGACTGGAAGTGAGACTGGGCTAGAGACCTCAGAGGAACTCTCCTAGGGATGCACCTCCACTATGCCTCCTGCCTCAAGGTATTCAAGATCTTCCCAAATCCCCCCACCAGGGGACCATGTGTTCAAGCACATAAGCCTGAGAGGGACATTTTTCATGCAAATAGTAACAGAGCCCGTGACTTGTTTCCTGCTCCAGTACAGACACCAGCTCCTACTCCCCCNCCCCCCACTCCCACCCTGCCAGAGTTGCTGTTGTGAAAAAGCCACAGATCCCTCATGGGAAGCGACTGGGAGAAACCACTGTTGTGTACATTCTTGGCTTCATTGATGGGCTCTTCCAGAAAGATACTTGGCTTTGCCTTAAAGCAATATGTTCTGGGTCAGGGAACTGGCCTAGATCAGGGAGACTGATGAGTAAGAGCCACACAGATGGACTCTGTGGTCTTGTTGCAGCTCCTGTCTACTGCAACACTCTCCAGCATCTCACAAAGTTAGGTCTTATCTGCTTGAGTATGGTAGATCCTTCCCTTCCAGGCAGTCATGTACTAGAGTGGTGGTTCTCAGTATTTCTAATGCAATGGCCCTTAGAACAGTTTCTCATGTTGCGGTGACTCCCAACCATAAAGCTATTTTCATTGCTTCTTCAAATTTTTGCTACCATTATCATAATGTAAATATCTGTGTTTTCTGATGGTCTTAGGTAGACCCTGTGAAAAGGCCATTTGACCCTCAAGTGGAGACCCTCTCTCTGTACTAGAGGCTCTTGTGATCCAAGCAGCAGGGGAGCAGGGTTGAGGGTCTGGGAAGTCAGATGGAAAGGGTGATCTGTCACCTTTGACAGCTTTGCAGCCAGAGTTGGCCTTTTGTTCCTAGAACAATGCGGATCTGGTACCACATCTGTCAGTGCTCCATAGTTTTTCTGCCTCTTTAATGAAAAGGCAAGTTGTAGCAACTGTCCCCAAACAAGGTGGCCAACCCCACCCCACAGAAACTAGTGGTTTAGAGAAATAAGCTATTAACCCTCTTAAGGGATCCAGCAACTGCGCCAATACACCAGTAGCCGTCTCTTACTCATGAACATATCCATCAAGTGGCTTATTTATGTCTGGCAGACTGAATGTGGGGTCACTCAGTAGTGACCCCTCAATTGCATGGCTCCCATCAACCCATAAGCTCCTGTCCTTGGCTTCCATCAGTCTGTAAGCTGAAATAAACACTTTCCTCTCCAAGTTATTTTTTGGGTCATGGTGCTTATCACAGTTACAGAAACCAGACTAAACAAGTATTTCACCATTTCTTTAGATACTTGTGCTTTCTCACTGGAGGCCTTGCAGGCCTTTTCAGTCAACCAGTTTAAGACTATTACTATGTCTCTCTCCGAGGTCTCCTTAAACTGGCTTTCACTCTGTGGTTTGTCTACGTATGGTAACAAGGTTCATCGTCCAGACTTAATTGTCTTCAGTTCTTTCTCAAGATTTCTCGGAAAGTAGGGAGAATTCCTTTTGAAATGTATCTTTAATTTATTTATTGAGAATTTCATACATGTATACAATGTATTTTAATCACATCCACTCTCCTACCCTCTTCAAACTCCTCCCAGGCGCCTCACCACATTCTCCTCCCAACCTTATGTCTTTTTTTCTCTTTTAATAACTCACTGAGTCTAGGTCATGCTATCCCTATGTTCCTGGATATAGAGCCGTCCATTGGAAGCATGGGTAACCTACCAGCATCCAACTTCCTGAAGAAAACTTGCTTTCCCTCCTCTAGTAGCCATCAAATGCTTGCAGCCACGCCGGTTCAGGGTAGGGCTTGCTGAGTCCCTCCCCTATCTGTGCTGGGATGTTAACTCACTTGATCTAGTTCAGGCCATGCACAGGCAACCACAGTTCATGAGCGCAGCGATTTTCTCATTTCCAGAAGACAACGTTCTGCAACTATCCTCCTTCAACATCTGGCTTTCTGCTCTCTTTCTGCTCTCTCCTCCATGTTCCTCGAGCCTGGTCAGAGCGAGTATAATGTGTCCTTTATGGGGTGAATTTGAATACCTGTGGGAACACAGTCCTGCCGTGTCTAGGATCCTTCCACCTGAAGGCAAATAACTCAGACACAGGAGTCCCTTAAATCCAGGACAGCATTGTACTTATTACCCTAGGACAATTTGCCAATAGAGCATAGGGATTAGAAAAATTAGGATGGATATTTTATATAATTTCATTTATGATTCATAGACCCTACATTCTCCCATCCCTGGTTTCTTAGCCAGTAAGATGGAAATAGGAAAGCTTGAAGAAGCATATTGAGCCTCACTTTAAAGATTTATTTGTTTTTATTTATTGGTGTGTTTTGCTTGCATGTATGTATGTTCAGCATGTGCATGCCTGCTGCCCATGGTGATCAGAAAAGGGCAGCAGACTCTCTATAAATAGAGTTACAGATGCTTGTGAGCTGCCATGTGGGTGCTGGGAACCAAACCTAGGTCCTCTGCAAGAGCAACCAGTGCTCTTTGGTTTGGTTGGTTGGTTGGTTTTGCTTGCTTGTTTGTTTTGTTTTGTTTTGTTTTTTTTGAGACAGGGTTTCTCTATGTAACAGCTCTGGATGTCTTGGGACTCACTTTGTAGACCAAGCTGGCCTGGAATTCACAGAGATTTGTCTGCCTCTGTCTTCCAAGTGCTGGAATTAGAGGTGTAAGCTACCACTGCCTGGCTATAAACAAAAGAGTCGTTAATTTTTTTTTTTAAAAAGGAACCCATGTCATGAGTGAAAAGCTTGAGAAAAAGTTTAGTTTTTCCTCTTCCCAACCCCTGTCTCATTCCTTCTTGGATATGGTACCTTATTTAGTGACCAGCCTGAGATGTCAGTAAGATCTCAACTTCCCTGCCAGTTGTTTCCCAGGAAACCCAGGCCTCATTGGTGCACACCTGGATGGTCCTGAAGGAGCTAGACTGAGAGCCCCTTAACCCTGTTATCCTTTATCTTTTCAAGAGAAAACTGAAATGAATTGATTTGGTCCCCCACCCTCCCTCCCAAGAGCAGTTTGGGCAGTCCCCTGGCCACTGTCCCTCCTGCTTGCAGAATGTGCACTGCTTCAGTCCCAGTTTTAGTGGGTGACAGGTTTCAGGGAGAAAGCCGTGGACTCTGGCTGGAGATGGCTCCTTTCTTCCTCCTGGGTTACAGAGGGCACTGCAGGGCAGCTGCCAAGGGGAAGATTGCTTTAAACCCCTCTTCTCTGTCTCCTGTTCAGCCACATTTCTGTTGCTGAAAATCCTAAGGGCAGTCTCTACCTGTTGAGAAAGATTAGTTTTTGGATTATAAACAATTGCTGTAATTTCCTCTCTATGTGTGAAGTTCTTTAAATATGAAGTAGTTGCCCAATTATTATTTGGCTGTTATTCCCTTTAGAATTCCAGAGGGTGAAAGTGTGTGTATACACACACACACACACACACATACACACACATATACATATATATATATATATAATTTTTTTCCTATGTATGTGTGTGCATATGGTGTGTTTGGGGTGGTGGTGTATATGTATGTGTTGGGTGTGCAGGTGCATATGCTTATGTGCATGTGGAGTACAGAGGAAGAGATCCATTCACTATCACTCTCCACTTTGTTTCTTGGAAACAGGGTCTCTCACTAAACTTGGAGTCAGTCTGGTGATCAGCAAGCCCCAACAATCCTCCTGACTCCCTATTCTGTATGGTAGAGCGGGGGAACAGATATTACGGGCATGGGTACAGAGCCAAACCTGGCTTAAAAAACAAATCTGGGTACTGAGATCTGGGAGCACCCTTTCCCACTGGGTCATCTCACTATCCTCACAAGAGGCATGTTTTTGAAGACATCCCCTTGCCCTCTGCATTAATGCTAAAGGAAGCTCAGCTGGCATCTGCTGGCTGTCTTCCATTTATTCAAATCAGCTGCAGGTTTACTAGCTTGCAGCGGTTCTTGCATCCCCTTGGGGACTATATTGGTGACTTCTCTCTTTGCTGCCACAGGACACCTGACAAAATCAGCCTGAGGAAATAAGGGACAAGTTTAGCTTACAGTTTTGGGGATATGGCCCATTGAAGAGGGGAGAGCATGGGGCAGGGATATGAAGTTATGGTTTTGAACTGACTAACATGGGTTCTGGAGCAGAACTCAGGTCCTCTAGAAGAGCAATGCAAACCTCTAGAGTGCCCCTCCTTTTTCTCTTTGTGTTTAGACTGGGACTTCCAGACCATGGGGTGATGCTATTCACAGTTAGAGTGTGTCTTCCACACCCGGTTATACCTCGCTGAAATCTCTCTGAAAGACACACCCAGAGCTGTATCTCCTAGGTGACTCCAGATCCAGTTCAGACTGGCTGCCTCAAAGCACACACGCCCCTATAATGTTCTAAACTGGCCCACCCTCCCCAGTGTTAGGTCCCAAGTGGAGGAATCCCTGGTGTCTCCTCTTCACTAGGTCTCCAAGCTATGTCATCAGGCTGATCAGCATGCTGCTTACCAGCTAGCCTCTGTCAATACAACTAACTCTTCTTCTCCTATCAGAAGAGTTGGAAAGACCGTTTGAATCTGCTCATGTGGGAGTGTGAGTTATAAAGATCGCCCTCATACCAGAAATAAATCCTCTGGGATCTGCACTCAGACTTCGGGGTGTGTCTTCCCAAGTTACGCAAGTCAGAAGTAATGAAAAGTATACTCAACTGCCCTCTCCATTTGGAACTTGGCAATGGGTAAATATTCCCTTTCTTGGTTTGGAATTGGTCCCATAGTAAGTGGTTTTCTCAGGAAGAGGGGTTTCATAGGTTTAGGGGAGAGTCTTGGTATAGCTTCTCTGGGAAAAGATCTTGGGGTGGCAGAAGCAGAGGTTGATCCTCTACTTGGCAGAAACCCAAAAGCAGTGCAAGCAGGTCACATCTCTCCTGACCCAGGAAGGTAGAGTGAGTCATACTCAAGAGGACCTTCAGACACTGCAGGTGTTTCCCTTTTTAATCAAAGGTTTGTCCTTTTTTATTATTTTTTTTTGAAACAGGGTTTCTCTGTGTAGCTTTGGAGCCTTTCCTGGCGCTCATTCTGTAGACCAGACTGCTCTTGAACTCACTGAGATCCACCTGCCTCTGCCTCCTGAGTGCTGGGATTAAAGGCGTGCACTACCACTGCCCAGCCAATTATCCTTTCTTTTGAAGATGCTTATTCTGAGATGAGCCATAAATACATATAGGGAATTCCACCCCATTTTCTTTGAGCAATAATTCTGTTTGCAAGATTTCATTTGAAGACCTATTTTCAGACCTTCAGTCTTGAACATCTATTTTTAGTAATCTAAGCAATGAAGGAACCCACCCTAGTGGTCTCTCCTCTGGTTAGATATCTGCTGCCCATCTCGTCTATTTAATGGGGAAAAAGAGAAACTGAGAGAGGAAATCACACACACACACATACACACACACACACATACACACGAGAGAGAGAGAGAGAGAGAGAGAGAGAGAGAGAGATTGAAAGATGGCTCAGAGGTTAAGAGCACTTGGTTGCTCTTCTAGAAGACCAGGGTTCAATTCCCAGCACCCACATGGCAGCTCACAACTGTCTATAACTTCAGTTCCAGGGGATTCGATGTTCTCACACAGATATGCATGCAGGCAAAGCACCAATTTATAAAATAGTAGTAACAAAAATGTAAAACTGTACTTAGTTTGCAACAAAAATTGTGGACAGGCATACTCCTGGGATTGTTCAACTTGCATCATAAAAGATGCAAAACTCACACAGCGCATGGTGCCAGCCAGTAGCCAGTGGTCAGCATACTTGTGTGAGACACCTTGGTGGTCATCTATTTTAGCGTCACCTCTTGCTGCTTGTGTAGCAATTTCTTTTCTTAGTGGAGGCTGTCAGAGAAGTACAAAGAATATCCTTGGAGACTTCTTTCCACAAAAGCTTTAAGCTGTAGCCGAAGAAAAGATACTTTGAAAGTGCATTAACATGGTATGTATGTGCATGTGTGTGTCTGTGTGTGCCTGCCTCACTTACCCACTGGCACTCTGCCTGTTGGTTAACTGTGCCCACCTAGCCTCTGATATTGTAGGAGAGCTAGGGCTGACATTGGCCCCGAACAGAAATCTCTCCATGGGAGATATGGCAGGCTCTGGCTGTCAGTTAGAACCCTCGAGGCTGGGAGGGTGCAATGCCAAGCTGACTCTCAGCAGCTCCAGGGACCACTAGGGAACTAGGGCAAACCATTTTACTGACTATCGTGACCTGACCCTGGTAGCCTATCAGACAGCTCATCAAGTGGACTCATTCGTTTCTGAGTCGCTGATCAGATGCCATGGGCACCAGCCTTGTCCTCACTCAGAGGTCCTATAACTTGGATCTTGAATGTCCCCTGAAGATTTACATCTTCAAGTCTTGGTCTCCAGCCCTGGTTCTATTAGGAAATAGAGAAACCTTCAGGAGGTGGGCCTAGCAGAAGGAAGCTAGGTCACTGAACACACTCTTTTGAAGGGGATCTTGGGGCCCTGTTTCTCTGCTTTTTCCTGGACACTATAAGGTGAACAGACCTCCTCCATCATTAAGCTACGATCTACGATGCTGCCACAGCCCCAGCACAATAGTGCCAACCAACCATGGATAGAAACTAGGAACCAAAAGAAAGCTTTCCCATGTTTAAACTTATAGCTCCAGCATTTTGTCATGGCGACTGAAAGCTTTGACTCGGGCCCAGCTGCCACTGTTGTGCGTTCCAGGCAGGTTGGGGGGTCCAGGTCTGCATTGAGTCAGTGAGTGAGCCTGTGCTCTGGGCTATTCTGCGGATCTTGCTAATCGGAGACAGATCATGCCCAATCTGAAGCAGTGTGGTCAGCCCCCAGGCTGTTGGTGGAGCAAGCAGCACTTTTCAGGAGGAAATACGCATCTGCCCTAATTTTCCTTCTGTTGAGATTAGCTGAAGAGTGTGGGACCCAGCCAGGCCATCAGCCTTTCTGAGTTCATGCACAAGACAGGGATCATCTTGCTTCCTTACAGGTTGATGCAGGGAGTAAAGAAAGATAAGAACAGCTAAACAGGGCTTGGCAGGAAGGCCCCGGGACATATCAGCCTCATTATACTTATCATTCAGTGTAATTCCTTCCTCTGAGTCTGTGGCTGGGCACACACAGGCTTCCCATGTGCCTGCAGGTGAGACACACCCCAGAAAGTAGGAGAGTGTCTGTCTGTCCATCCACTGCTGCTTCTGATGTAAACAAGCTGGTGCTTGGATTGAATAGCTCCGAGTTTCCATCTCTGAGTGACTGGGGAGAGAGACATACTCAGACCTGGCTAGTAGGGCTTTTTAGTGTATGTGGCTGAGGACAATCCTGGGCCCTGTAGGAACCATGGAGGCCTCAGCCTTACAGCCCCAAATGGGCCCAGGTCAGACACCAGTGCAGATGAGGTCTGATTTCTTTGGGGACCCAGACATAACTCTCCACAGTGACAAAAGGACATAAAACAGTTCTCATCTAATACAGCACCTCATGAATACCCTTAAACATTTTTACAGACTCTGCTTCCATTAAGTAATTCAGAGGGAGCTGGGTGTGGTGGTACAAGGCTGCAACCCCAGCACTGGAGGATCAGGAGTTCAAGGTCAATCAGCTTTGTCAACACAGCAGGTCTTGTGAAGGTCAGCCTGGCAGGGTCCTTGGTTACAGAATGCTAGCTAGCACACAGAAGCATTTGGGCCGTTCCTACGGGCTCTTTTTTCTTTGACTCTCAGGGAGTGAGGTGAGTAATAATAAAGCTTGTCTGTCATTCAGAGAAGCAGAAGGCAAGGTTAAGTTTCAAGTTCCAAAGATCAAGGAGGCATGGGAGCATCTGTTAGGGGGTTGGATGGTGAGCACAGATGGGCATCTCTGGAGTTCTAGGCGTATGAGCAGGGGTAGGAGGGCTGATCTCACAGGGCCTGGTGAGCAGGGGTTGGGGTTTTAGACTTTGTCTATGAGCAGTGAGGAGCCGTGGAAGACTTAACAAACAAGTAGCACAACACTGTGGTCTCCAAACTTCTCTTTGTTCTCACGTGGGGACATGCCTGAGGACTGCACACTGGGAGGCCATGCTCTCACAAAGCCTGGGCAGGACATGTAGAGGATCTCGACAGGGGCAGCGTTAGAGGAGGAGGAACGCAGCCTAGTTAGGAATTAGTCAGGGATGGACGCAGTCATGCTTCCCACGTCCACCTTTGCCCCTTGCAGTCGAGTCTCCCCACCGCAGCCAGAGCCATTCTGGTTAAACCGTAAGTCCAGATTATGCCAGCTCTCTGGCTTCCCGTCTCAGGGTACAAGCCAAAATCCTTGCCAAGGTCTACAAGATGAACACAGTTATGTTATCCACCCCCACATGGCCCTGACCTAACCTGCTATTCAGCCACCTCACTCACACCTCTCCAGGTACTGCTCATTGTTCTTAGAACACAGGAGCACAGCTTCTTCCTTGGCCCTACTGAAGGCCTTCGCATTGTCTGCTCCTTCTGCCTGTCTAGCCGACAGATGCTCACCACCACCGTAGGTCCCTGCTTTTGTGTCCCCTGCTCTCTGAGGGCTTTCCAGACCCCTTGCATAAAGCTAATTATATAGGTTTTCACTGAGCATCCTCATTTCCTTCCACACTACTGTTTACAGTTTGTGCTTTTGTGTGGGCAAAAAGGATCTCACTCAGCCCGTGTTGGCCTAGAACTTGTTACGTAGTCAAGGATGGCCTTGAGCTTCTGCTTCTCCTACCACTTCCTCCCCAGTCCTGGGATTACAGGTGGGTACCACCACTCCCGCATTATGCAATGCTGATAACTGAACCTGGGACTTTGTACATGCTAGGCAAGCACCCTACTGGTGGAGCTACTCCTCCAGCCCGTTTCTGTCCATGTTCTGTTTGTTCAAAATGGTTTCCTAATATGCCTGGCACCTAGAAGGTTCTTGGTCGATATTTAGTTGAATGAATGAATTGAGGCTGGGGGTGGAGGATTTGGGTGATTGTTCTCCGGGACTTACTTCCCACTGAAAGCTTATAGGAATCAGAGAGAAGACAGCAGAGGGAAAGGGAGTGTGTGTGTGTGCACGTGCACGCATGTGTATGAATGTAAAAGCATACATGTAAGCGCAAGAGTTGATGCTGACCACAGAGCTCTCACACTCCCTGGGGTCTAGGCAGGACAGAGATAGCTCTAGGCTTGGTACAAGGAGAAAACAGTGCTGGTGGCACGAGAATAAAAGGAGCATGGTGCATTCCATGGGGACAGAGCTACTGACTTTCTGGGGGTGGGAAGGGGCTCTCTGGAGGAAAGATCTCTGTGCTAGCTCTTTCTCTAGATCCAGGGAGCTCCCCAGTCATGGTTCAGAGATGTGTGTTCTCCAGGGCACAGCACACCTACTCACCGACTACTGGAAATGAACAAGAACACCTCTGAGATGTTTGTAAAGGGAGAATGAGGTGGAAGGATTAACTGTTAAACTCTAACACAGCCATAATTGAAGCCACGTGATGTCATGGGAACTGCAAATAGATCAGTTGCAGGGCTTCTTATAAGATTTTGGAAGGGAGCTGGGGAGATGGCTCATTTGGTGAAATGGGCCTGAGTTCAGAAGTCCAGAACCCATGTAAAATGCTCTGTGTGGTGGCATACACCTATATGCTAGGGAAGCTTACCTATGGTTGCAATGCTGGGGAGGACGAGACAAGAGGAGCCTGGAGCTTACCTGCAGCCTGGTCTAACTGAACCCGTTAAAGAACCTTGTCTCAGAAATTAGATGGGAAAGCAAAAGAGGAAGACACCCAACATTGGCCTCTAGTCTCCATACACCTGTGCACACACAGGGAAAAAATAATATCATACACACACACACACACACACACACACACATACACACAGTGGACTATGGAAAATTCCTACCAGTTACTGATAAGAAGTTAAATTAACCCAGGAAAAATGGACAAAAAGCTTCAGATAATTTCTATGAGAACTACGTTTAGAGAGTGAGGGGAGGGACACCCTGTTCCCTGCTGTTACTTCAGCCCTGGATGTGCAGCAAGCTCGCAATGAATGACAGCTGAAGGCTCATCACTAACATCATCAGAGCAAGGAAAAAGGAAAACTCCTCCGTGCTGCGCTTTATTTACCATATAGGAACAGTGCAAACAGCGTCAGAGAGCGTGAGGAAGGGGGTCCTGTTGCACGCAGATGGGTAGAATAGGACCGGACAACAGCTTTCTGCTGCCTGCGGTAACACAACATGCACCATAAGTGGACATTATTTGGGCTCTTAAACAAATGACCATGGTAGTTTCTCACCCAGAGCAAGCAGGAAGGTGGGTCCACAGGTTTAGGATCCAGGACAGCTGTGGGCTGCACATCGCCCTGGTAAATTACTGTGTGCTCTTTGAGTTCACTGAGAAGCCAACTCTGGAATCAGGGATACTCTCCTTGTCAGTTTCGAACCCAAGCATGTTTCTCTCAGAGTGCCTCCTCCTCCTCTGTTCTATGCCCACTGGCATTTGGGTTGCATGGATGTCTGTGTGAGAGAATCAGAGCCACTGGAACTTGAGTTACAAACAGTTGTGAGCTGCCATGTAGGTGCTGGGAATTGAACCTAGGTCCTCTGGAATGCTCTTAACTGCTGAGCCGTTTCTCCAGCCCCCCTCAAAGTGCCTTCTAAGGCTCCTTTCTGTGAATGGACTTTCCTTCTAGCTCTGACAGGGTGGTAAGAACAGCAAAACAGCTCAAGAGGAAGAACACAGCGCCTCTGAGAACGGCTACAAGTGCGTCTCCACCAGGCATTACTACAGTTTATCCCTTGATATGAAAACACCTCCAGTGGAGGAGCTGAAGCTCAGCTACAGAAAGTTCACTCAGAAACTTCAGCTATTGCCTTGGTTTTCCCAGCCAATTTCTGATGGATGCTGTGGTTGTCCGTTTGATGATGTCATCCCTATCTGTTGCCATTTGTCCTTTCATTGGAAGCCTCGTCCAAGGGAACTCTCTTTATTAGAAACTCCAGCTGACTGCCTTAAAGGGGCTTCCCCCAGTCAATGCTTGCTGGGGGCGTTTTGAGTGCTGTTGATTCTGCTTTGCGTCTAACCATGCATCCATCTACCATTTATTCTTTTACTTTGCCTTACTATATGTTCAATGAACTCACTCATTCAAAACCGAGAATATGGCTTTTGTAGAACATTCTCCAGATTGTACAAAACACAGCCATCAATAGTCACTCCTCAACTCTGTAAATTTTATATTTTTAAAGATGAGAATCTGAACAGGTTTATGTAACTAAAAGGCATAAGACAGACCCCACTTTGAGTGAACTAGGGGGCATCTGAGGAGTACAGCATTTCTATTAAAGCTGGACCAAGCATCTCAGAGAGGAAGGGCGTGTTCTTTTCCCTGGCATGTGTTCTTTCTAAATCTCTGCCTTTAGTCTCATGATGGAGAAATCAAGCACGCCCCCTAGTGGGCGGATAAAGATAGAAGAGGGGGAAATGGCGGTGAGTTTGTGTGGACAAATAGGATGGAAGAACCTGGGAAGAGAGAGAACCAGGAAGTGAATACCACCCATGGAAGTCGCAAGGGGCCACCTCTGACCACTCACACAGACATCAGGCACACCAGGGCCTTCCTGGCCCATGCTTATCTTTGAATATTTCCTAACTTTGTGGCGACTCTTGCCTCCCTCATCTCTTGGGTCTCAGCTATCATCTTTCCTAACCTCGCTCAGGTCAAACTCCTTGTTACACTGCAGCATCTGACTTCAGTATTAAGGAAGCTATGCCTTATGACAGTCTGCCATCCAACCTAGGCTGCAGGAACAACACGAGACCTGTCTGGCTTGTCACTGAACTTGGTGTCTAGAACAGGCCTGGCACCTGAATTGATCTTACAGCACATTGGAGCCTTGGCCTGTACTGGAGGTTGGCAGACCAGACACCAGCAAGCAGAGGGACTTTATTAGAGAGGCCAGGAGGACATATATTTACACGGGCCATTGGGGGACATTAAACGAAGCAGGCGAGGCAAGATTTCCCAGCTCAGACGATTTCCACCTTGGCATTGGGGTACACGGCCACCACATCATATCCCTCTGGTGGCTTGACTCGTGCCTTGGCATGGTTCTCGCAGTACAGCCGTTCATCTAGGAAGAAGTACCCACGCTGCTTGAGATTCAGGCCACAGTCGCTACACATGAAGCACTCAGGATGGTAGAGCTTGTCCCTCGCTTTGACGATGGTTCCCCTGTGGTGGGGAAAAGAGGGACAGGTAACAGATGTATTCTAGGACAAACCTCCATCCGGGGCCCTGGAGAGCAGAGGTGTGGCAATGGCAATGGCATCAGGGTGGGGGTACTCACACGATCCCGTGGCCACAGCGCGTGCACTCTGGTAGCCCCNTGCAAGCCACTCAGCGGAGCACCCAGCTTGCTGGCTGCTGGCTTAAGGTTCTTGGGACCACCAGACCCAGGCCGCTCCCCTGAAATCCAGAGTGCAGGTGATATGAATGGGGTAGGCGAGATAAAAACCCCATTTCTGCAGGATGCTACTTCTGGGCCCTGGTCAGAAGCCTAGAGGGGAAGTGCTTGGTTGGTATGAGGTAAGGGGGATCCATGTGGCGGTGTAGTGGAAATCAGAGGGTGAAGGCACAGACGTGGTGGAGTTGAAGGGGGCAGATGGCTGGAAGCTGTGCATTGGTTGGGGGCTGGAGGAGTGGAGGGTGAGCTGGGGCCCTGTGAAGAGAGGGGAGGGAGGTGAGAGAAGGAGTTGGGAGCCTTACCAGCTTCACCAGCCTCTAGCATCCCTTGTAAGTAGCGGAAAGATCCAGACTGCTTGGGTTCCGAGGCTGCTGGCTCTGCTGGTTCCCTTAACATCTTGTAGACTTCTGAACCCAGGTCCACCCTGCAGTCCCGGTTCCGAGGGAGAACCCTGGCTGTGTCAGTGCTGGGCAGGAGAGAGATGAAAGGCTAGTGTGATCATTCCAGCCTTGGTTTTGGCGGCCTTATAAGTCAGACTATAACTATGCGGGGCTCCAAGACCAAGTTTTAGGGGCCAGGATGGGAATGGCTGAGATTTGATGGATTAGGATGGATCCGGGTGTGGCTTCAGAAGCCTGGCCTCTGTCCTACCTGGGAGGTGGAGACACATGCAGAGCGCTCATCTGGGCTGGCAGGGTGACCTCATTGCTGCTGCCATTGTGAGGGACTGGAAGGCGAGGTGGCTGACCGTATGGAGATCCCAGGCCTGATCTGTTGTCGTCCAGCCCAAACCCAGAGACTGAGGACCGCCTGCTGGTCACTGGACTGCAGTCCTGGAAGAGTGAGGCCTGAGGCACTAGGAGACCTTTGACCACTGCTACTGACTCTCCTCCTCCATCCTGCTATGCCAGTCCTCTCTGCCCACCGCTGACCACTCCTTTGACATCTCTAGGCTATGGTGCCAGCATCAGGAGTCCTCTGAGCTCTGGCAGTTCCTGTTGACATGCTCTTTCCTTCACCCTGCTATACCAGGTCTCTATGTTGGTTAGCTACCTCTGCTCTGACATTTCCAGGCTTTTGTACCCAAACACTCTAGGGGTCCATGGCTGGAAATGCAAAAAGAAACCCTTATCCTATAGTTGGGAAGGGCCCCATGTGCTTTTGTGAAGGCCCTTCAGAGGGAAGTCTGAGGTAAAAGCATGCTGCCATGAGGTCAGCTCCTCTGGGCCTGCATCCTATCCTTGCTCTCCACTTTTGTAGTTTTCCTGAGGAGCAGCAGACAAGGAGTGGAGACTAGGCCCCACTATCCCAAGAGAAGCCCAGTTCCTATGGCTGAAAGAACTGGGTGAGGGGTGGCTTGTGCTGGCCCCTCAGCCTATAAGGACAGGATAGGAGCTCTGAAGTGTGGGTTTGAACAGGGTCTGGGTTCCTGGATCCGTACAGAGTCCAAAGTTTTGCTGACCTCAGCCCACAGGCACAAGGCACACACACAGTGTGTCCACAGCCATGTGAACAGGGGCACACATATTCTCATAAGTGCCTTTAAAGACATATAAATGGTTTAGGACAATACACACAGGCCAGCCAATCTCCCTACATGCACCTTTGTTCATGCATGCAAGGTCACAGGCACTGGGCGCCAGTGCTTGTCATCCTAGGGAGGGCCAAGCGGTTAAACCTGGCCTGGCAGGTGAAGCGGCCTCATTTAGGGGATAAAACTCAAGTTTATACCATTGCTGTGTCTCAGCCCAGGGGATGATACATATATATAGGTCTTTCTGCTCTGCAGTGTGGACAAGGAGCCCGGGTGAGAAAGAAAGAGAATGTTCCCTAACGGGAAAGAGACCAGCTTGGGCTCAGGCAGCTCCCAGCACTAAAGCAGTCAAACTCGCCAGACTCTGCCTTGATTTCCCCGATCTCTGCAGGACAGAATCAGCTGGGTAGGGCATACCCTGCCCCTCAAATTTCAACAAAGGCCAAGTAGGGCCCTACCAATGCTGCTGTGGTGGTGACAGCAGCAGCAGCAGGACCCTTGGTCCCCAGTGAAAGGCCCTAGAAACCTGAGCACTCACACACATGCATCTGCAGGGTAGACAGGCAGGCAGGCAGGCCCGGCCTATAATGGGGACCAGATGGGTTGTGGTCAGTAGGGGTTGGACTGGGGAGGGGGTGGGGCTGAGCTCTGCATGAGACTTCAGTGGAAAGGGGGGAATGGGAGTCAGGAAGCAGAGGTTGGGAGGATGGCAGTCCCTCACTCACCTTCTCAGCCTCACCCAGCAGGGTGTGGGAGCTGACTGCAGGGACATCAGTGAGCTATGGCCCCTCCCATGGCCACCCATGCAGCGGGTTTTTCTAGGTCTGAACTCAGTGGTGACTTTGGTGTGTGTTTGAGTGGCAGTTCTGTCACCCACTGGAGCACTTTATTCTCTGAACCTGTTATTCCCCTAACCTGGAGAATGGGATGGGCTCAGTACCATGGCTCCTCAGGATGAAGTACTCAGGATGAAGTAAGATGACTGATTGCACCAAGCACTTAGCACAGCCCCATGTCAGGCTGGATGGCTGTCATGGGCATTCCTGCGCGCCCTTTCCTCTATCTCCTCTCTCTGGCTGGCAGTGTACCACACACCTTATGCTCTGAGCCTGGTACTGGTGTGCTTGGTGCAGTCTCCGAAGAATGTCAACGAGAGGGTGACTAGACACAGGACAATAGGACACTCAACATGAACGGAGGTAAACACTGCACCCAGAGGGACAGGTGGCTCTCTTCAAGGCCGAGTCTCAGCAGTCTGGGTGTTCAAGCCCCCCACCACCACCAGAAAGCTTTCCTTAGTGCTAAGCTTCTTCCAACCTGGGTGGCCCACAGGCCTTCTGTCTCACATGGACCTTGAGAAAAGGGGGTCTCCTGTGGCCTTGCAGAGAATGTGGTTCTAAGGCTACAGTTACCCTGCTCCATTCCACTTGGGGATGTGTGCCAGGGGTGCCCTGTGTTGGCCTAGGGCTAAGTGTGGTTTCCTCCCTCTCTGATGGTTCTATCCAGCCCCACCCCCGCGCTCAGAGGGTGGGAACGGTGTGGGGACAATGAGCCTTGTGTCTGTGCTTCTGGGGACACAGCCCTGCAGGGGTGGGTAGGGTGTTTTTGTCACCACCCATGGAGCCCACGACCTTTTAAGTACAAAAGGGGGGCAGCAGCTGGGTGGGGGACTGCTCTGTTGTTTGTGGAAAATCAGTCTCCTTACAGTAAGGGCCACCACTGCAGGCACAGTGGCCTTTGAAGGAAACCGTGAGGAAAAGAATAGGGACAGAAGTTGTATTGCAGCCCTGGCCGCCTGACCCTGTCGGGAAGCCACTTGGCATCCCCAGCCTCCCAAGCCTAAAGGGGAGCCATTCTGCAGCCCCATCTTCCAACCCCAAAGGGGAGCAGCCCCTGGTCTCTGGCACTCACAGCCTGTCCTTTCAGCACTGGAGTCCTGAGAGGGGGTAGGCTTCTCACAGTAACTGCCCACCTTCTGGTCCTCCTTGCTTGGCTGTTTTTGGCCAAATCTGTCCTCTCCTCCCTGCCTGCAGGACCTCAGATAGAGCAAAGAATGCTTCAAAGATACAGATGTCTTCCAGGACAAGCTGAAGTCTAGGACAAAGGACCTGAGAGCCTCTTGGTAGCTATGCTTCCCCCCTCCCTTCCCTGTCTCTGCTCTGGCCTCTCACCCCTGGGCTTGCAAATGCTCGCCCGCCTGTCCATGTACATTTCCGCTTCCCACACCCTTCTGTCTGGGTCCTAAGGTCTGGGCTTGGATACCCTTCCTTTCTCTGGGGAGCCCTCTCTGACTTCTTGTTGAAACCTCTTCTCTCTGCCTGGTCTCTTTCCCTCCGTATGAAGAAAGCAGACAAAAGCACACGTTGCATGTTGAGTGCTCTGGGATCAAGCTACATCACAGATTAGCCCAGGGTCCACTTTGTCCAGTTATGGAGCAAGCTCTAGGGATCTGAGCCTGCTGCACTTGGCTACCCCTCCTGAGATCCTACAGCATCCGGGTTCCCTCACTCTCTTAAGGACAGGACAACACCTGCAACGTCTATGCGAGACAAAATGAGAACTCCCCAGCCTCAGACAGAGTACTTAAGGCTAGCACAAGACAGGAGCAG
>LOEQ01000640.1:208696-218718 GCA_001685075.1 Bramus lutescens | reverse complement strand
TAGTGAGGGGAGTCTGGAGGGATGAGTGGAAACTGCCTGAGTGAGCACCTACTTTTCTATTGCTGTGAATAGACACCACAATCGCAGTAACTGATAAGAGAAGTATATTGGGGCTTACAGCTTCCAAAGGTGAGCCCACAACCATCGTGGCGAGGAACATAGCAGCTGGCAGGCATGGCACTTAACAGAAACTGGGACCTGCACACTTCTCCGCCAGTAGGCAGGGTGGGGAGGGAGAGAGATGACATGGTTTTTGAAAGCCCACTCCCAGTGACATACCTCCTCCAAAGAATTCATACCGTTGTTTTTAATCTGAGTTGTTCCATTTACCAATAAAGACTCCGGAGTCAGATGTCAGCTTAAAAACCTGCTAGATCAGAGACACCGAGAAGTACCCAGATGACCTTCCTTTTCAGCTAGAGACCCGGCAAGAGAGATTCTCTCCACATGATCCAAAACCAAAAAAAGACCACAAATCTCTAAGTCCTTATCTACTCCTTCTGTGAGTGTCTCTCTACCGCTCTTACCAGGTCCTTCATCTTCTCTATGGCCAATTCCTATCCACTAGTTGCCCCCTGAGTCAAAGTTGATTTTACTAACACAGTCTCGGGGTTTCAATGTGATCAAATATCTTGAAATGCACTTCCTAATCTTTCCCAAGTGGTTTCACCAATTGAGGACCAAACATTCAAATCTATGAGCCTATGGGGACCATTCTCATTCAAACCACCACACTATTCAACACAGATGGCAACTGTGTGTGTTATTTACACTTAACACAATGGACTGTTCCATTAATTCATAACTGTAAGCATTGAAACTCGGGCGGAAAGGGATCCTGGCAGTCGGGAGCCAAGCAGTACCACAAAGTCACTATAAGTATAGCATCTTACAGCCCTGCTCCAGGGAAAGGTTTCCCCAATCTAACAACTCTGCTCTGACAGGGGAGGGTTTCCCCTTCTGCTCTGCTCTGCCTCTGGCAAAAGGTGTTATTTCTCTGCTCTGCTTCATTCCCGGGAAAGAAGGTCTAACCCAAACCTCCTTCAAGAGATTTATTGGAAGGGAGGAACCCAGGAGGGTGGCTGCCTTTGCTAGCAGCAACCTGAACAGGCACAGGCCTTATATAAAGGTGGAATTTTCCCAGGGAGGGAATTGTCAGATTTCCATCCCTGAGCATGGACAAATTCAGAGATTGACAGGGCTTCATGCTCAGGGATTGGTTGGTTTTTGTTCTGAGTTGGTTAGGGTAGAGCATGTTTCTTTGGCTCTGGTTTCAGGGCCAAAGTGTGTTTCTTTCACTGGCTCTAGGTTCAGGGCCAGGGTATTTTTCTTTGACTGGCTGTTTTACCCGACAGTAGCTCAATCACAGACGCAATCCAGAGCATCCTAGGAATCCAGCCAGATAAGATCAGGGATCCAATCCTGTGTCTCCTGAGTTGATCATCTCGGCAGGGGCCAGGCTATTCTGGGTTTGTCCAGAGTTCTGCTAGTGGCCTTGCCTTGTCCTTTCCTGGTTTTTCTGCATGATTCATTCTTGATTTTGGTCACAGGCTCCACCATCCCAGGATGCCTCCAAGGCTCAAGTAACCTTAGCTGGCTACAGAGGGTCCTCGTTTTCACAGGCTCAGCAAAAGTTTTGGGACTTTCCCACCATCCTCCCTATCTTCCGTACTGGAAGTCCCAGGCTGGAGTTCCTCTCTAGGGTCTGGAAAGCACATATCAGCCAGTTTGTTCATACTGACGTAGTAAGCAAGGGTCCCAGCTGAACCTTGTCAGATTGGAGACCCGGGCACTCGGTCAGTCCCAGGAGGGCTTTAAAAATGAGTTATTTGAGAAAAGTAAACATCAAAAACCAAGCAACCCAACTAAAAAGAAATGGGGGCATGGAATTAAACAGAGAGCTGAGAAAAGATGAAAATTCAAGTGGCCTTGAAACATTTTTAAACCTCTTTAGCATCCTTAGCTGTTAGGGAAGTGCAAATTAACACTACTTTGAAATTTCATCTTACCCAGTCAGAATGACTATGACAAAAAAAAAAATAATAAAGACACTAAATGCTGGTATGGATGTGGGGAAAGGGGAACCCTTAATTCACTATTGGTGGAAGTGAAAACTGGCACAGCCCCCGTGGAAACCAGTGTGGCAGTTCCTCAAAAAGCTAGAAATAGAGTAATACATGACACAGCTGTATCACTAGTGGTTATAAACCCGAGGGACTCTTTATCTTACTTCAGAGAACTACGTCCGTGTTCATTGCCATTCTATTTATGAGAGCTAGGAATTGTAAACAACCTAGACATGCATCACTCCATGAACAGATAATGAAAATGTGATATATATATATATATGCACAATGGAATATAATTCAGCTGTTAAGAAAAATGAAATTATGAAACTCATATGTAAATGAAAACAATACATATGTTTTATATATGAAATATCTGTGTAGGTTGTATAAACAATCATGAGTGAGATAGCCTCGGCCCAGAAAGACAAATGTCGCATGCTTTTTCTTATGTGGATGTTAGCGTCGGATCTTCAGGTATGTGTGTTTCATTTGAAATACCCATAGAGGCCAGGAAATTTGTATGGAGCCATGGCAGGGACTTTCAAGAGAGATAGAACACAGTGGCATGTGGGGTGGCTAATAGAATAGGAAGGGTTAAATTAATGTTGGGGGTTGGGAGGACTTGGAGGACTCTGCCCCCCCGCGAGGCTCAGGACACCTTAACTGAGTGTCCCACGGTGGGCTTCATGCACCCCCTGGTGGTCATCTTTATTTTTGTAAATTCTGAGCTAGGATGATGCTTCAGGGGCAGGCTTCAAGGCCCTTCCTTCCCTAGGTCCCACAGGCACCTTGGGCACAAATAGCTGCTAGTACTTTGAGGCGGAGCTTGAGAAAACGCTGTCTGGATGAAGGAAGGGGGCGAGCCGGCTGTTGGTGGCTGTGGAGTGAGAGTGCCGGTGTCCCAAACAGCTGTCGTCATTCATAGTGTCCCGCGGTGTAGCCGCTTTGAGAAGATGCCCTTCTGCTCTCACTGCTTCCATCATGCACTTTTCAGTCAGGAAAGGACAGGGTTCCAGCTGTCCCTTCTCCACCAGAATGCTGGATCCTGTAAATGAGGGAGGAAGGCAGTTTGCGGGGCCCAGGCCCTCAGATGGCCGGCTCAGGGTAAGGATCAAGTTAGATTCTGGCTTAATTTTTTAATATTTATTTTTATTTTATGTGCATGAGCGTTTTGCCTGCATATATGTATGTGCACTATGTGAGCACCGGGTGCCCACAGAGTTCGGAAGAGGGCATTAGATTCCCTGGAAGATGAGTTAGGAATGGTTGTGGGCTGCCGTGGGGGTGCAGGGAACTGCATGAGCAAGAGCATTTAGCTGCTAAGCCATTCTGGTACCACCCTGCCCCTCTTCTGTTCCAGTTTAAAGATTTGATTGCTAGGTCAGAGTCAAGAGAAGAGATAGAGGACAGGACACACCTGTCCTTGTTATTTGAGAGGACAAAGCCAATGTGTGCATATGTGAATTCCTCCCTCTTGTATAGGTACTTGTGTGCATCTGTGTGTGCACCTGCACATGTGCGTGCATGCTTGCACACATGTGAGTGGTGTATGTTGATATTTCGGACTAACGAGAGGCCTCTCACCCGCTCCTTCTTTTCAGACACGGAAGTACAAGGACTGTTGAGCTTATCAGAGTTTTACACAAGTATCCTGAGTCGTGAAAAAAAATGCAGAGAGTTGCAAAAAGAGAAAATACTACATTTTCTATGTAAATGTATATGGAGAATACAAGTACTATGTGTGAGTAAATATAACATCTTAACATGGAAATGAGTCCACTGGAGTTCGGCCATGTTTTTACACAGTTAAACACTAATGCACTTTCAAGGGCTCTGAGTGTTCTGGAATATGTCTGATATGGTATGCAGTGGCCAGAGACTCCAAAGGAATGAACGCCCTGGCCTCCTTGAGGTGAGTAAGGGACTTAGGGTTCTAGTGACTTGTAAATTCAAATGTGGGTGTCTTCTCAAGGTGTTCCATGTTCCTCTGGTTGGGACTGTGTCTGGCAGCTTGGGGTTAGGGTCAGCTCCTGCTAGCCCATATGGTGATTTTGTACAAACTATCCAGATACTCATTGTCTGGCTCCCTTTGTTCCATATTTTACTGGTGGTGGGAGTTTGGGCTAGGTTTTTCCAGGGTCTTGGCTACTTATTCAGAGAATTTAAAATGAGAGCTCATACAGATTTGCCAAAGGAGCAAAGGAAGTTTGTCCAGAGCAAAGAAAGCCCGAACACAGATATGGAGGGACACACTTCAAGAGAGCCAGTGGGGCATGTGAATGGGAGAACTCAGCTCCCTTTTATGAGGTTCAAGAGAAGAGTCTTAGTTACTAAGGGGCATAGCTTGGGTAATTTTCTATTTTGATTAACAGATTAGATCACACAACAATTTTTCCTACTGTACATGTCCTTTCCCCTAATGCATCTGATGTTTTTTAATCAAAGGCATGCCTAATTATGCAAAGGCATAGGCTTAAGATGGTAAACAGGGGATTCCCCCTAGACGTTTACTAGAGGACACAATTCATCCTAATGGGACTATTTCATAAACAAATTCAGGCTGGATTTCTCCTTCTGTTCTTCATATCAGACTATGTTGGGACTATACTTGAATAGAGCCTATCTAAATTTGATAGTTATGAGGGGCAGGGAAACTTGCACTATTGTTTGGAGATGAAAGTATGTGTGCTTGATGTGGAGGTCGGGGGATCAGAGAGTTCTGAGGTTGCTAGGTTTATGGTTTGGAGAGGAGTGTGGATGTGTGTGTGTGTGTGTGCGCGTGTGCGTGTATGTGTAGTATATGCAGGTGGAGGAACTAGGCTGCCAAGTGAATGATTATAAGAGAGAAGTGTGCACAGCCCCAAACCAGATAGGGTTGCAGGGCTCTAAACTACCTGCTACGTTTAGTCTGCTTCTAGTCTGTTTGAGAAGCCATGAATCTGCAAAGCCATCAAGAGGTGGGAACCAGATCCCCTGGCTGCTGTAGTACACACCATTCACACATTCACTGGGCCAGAGTCACTCATGAGTGGAGTCACTGACATCAATCTCACCCCCAAAAGGATGCAGGGTGACAAGCAGACATGTTTCATTATAGTCAAGTAAGTTTTTTTTTTTAATTTAAAAATAACAGCAGAAAATGAGGCCCAGGAGAGGAAGGGCGGGGCAGGGAGAATTAACGCTGGGCTGTCATTAAGTGGGTGACTGCCTTGCAATTGGGGAAGCAGGACTGTGATTAGGTTTCTATGCCAGCCCCAAGGGGCTGGTGTGCTTTCTGGAGCTAGCTGGCTTGGCTAGAACTCTTGTTCGGTCTAGGGATTGTCGTTAGTCGTCCTTTAGCAAGGCCTGCTCTAGGTGGTGGAGCTTGAATGGAACCCTGCCTGGAGGGAAGAACATTCAGTGAGTGAGGGAAGGGGCCTAGCCTCTCCTATTTAGGCTATTGGTGAATTCTCAAATCCGGGCAATTTTCTTTCTATCTATTACCATAGATCATCACCAGCTACCCCAAGCCTACCCTGGCATTCTTTCTGCTCAACTTCAAGCTCTCCTCTTTCTTCTTCCCCACCCCCATAGAAGACTGAACTTTCTCAACCTCGAACTCAACCCTCTTCCCCTGCTCTGCCTTCACTTCAGGGTGACGGCTGCCTGGGTTCAGCATTATACCCTTCTGCAGCTTAGGAGATACAGATGACCTTGCCTGACCTCTGAGGCTTTATCTCATCTTACTGCTCTCTTTCCTGGGTTTACTGACTTCTGGATTCAGGCTGGAAAGTCACAAATTACCCCCAAATCTCTTCTGTCATATTTTAGTCAGATGTCCAGTGGCTATCCTCCACCGCCCCACCCATCCACCTCTTCCTCACTCACTACTAATACCCAGCCCCAATGTGGCCCCAGGGTTGAAGGCAAACGGACAGAGCAGCTACTGGGCTGCCATAATAATCTTAAAAGCATGCATCATACTGCATGCTTCACAGTATCTGTGTCTGGGTCCAATCAGACAACTCAGCAGGTAAAAGTGCTTGCTGTTAAGTCTGATGACCAGAGCTCAATCACCCAGATCCAAACGGTAGGAGAGAATCAGCTCCTAAAAATAATCTCTGATCCCCACATGTATGCTGTGGCATACACATACCCCTCACCCATGAAAGTAAAATGTAATAAAAATGTTCGATTTCTGCATCTGCAGACACCATACAGAGCTGACTCCTGGCACTCTGGGTGTTTGCACTGTGCAGTATTTAGACCAGAATGAAACAGAGTACAGGAAGGAGCTGAAAAGCTCACTGTTTTCACCTTGGAGGCCTCCTGAGATCTGCTGGCTAATTACAGCTGCTCAAAGGCCTGAGATTGCTAATGATAGCGTGTTTTGTGCTGGCTTTGCTGTTCCTGGTGCCAGTGGTCCGTGTGGGAGGTAGCTAAGAGGTGGCTTAAAGCCACCCCAGGTAATTGCTTTAGATTTTCACCCATGAAATAGTCCAGGGATAGGGGAAGGGATGACTTATTTGGTCTTTGCCAGGGTTGGCCTAGCAGGCTAAGGATCTGCCAGGTGGCAGCTAAGTGCCATTTTGAAACTCAGGTCATGTTGCCTGCCCTCTGCTTCTGGTCTTCAGAATTGGGACATACCCATTTTTCTTCAGTTCCTAGAAAGGGGGGAGCCTTGGGTATATGCAGGGTTGGTCCTAGGGTTCAGTGGAATGATATATCCTATAGATATGGATGCATGTGTTTACATACCTACATACACACACTCATACACACAATACATACATACACACATACATACATATAGGCATACATATATTTACACATACACACATACCTACATACATTCACACATACACATGCATACATGCATGCATACATACATACATATGATAATGTGTCAATAGATACAGTGCTCCCTGTGTGGCATAGCTTGACTCAGAAAGGAATGCCATCCAAGACCAGGAGTTTGTGAACCCCGACCAGACCTCTAGCTGCTTCAGTGTTTGCCAAGGCCTCAGCTACCAAAAGCTAAGGAGGCTTCAGTGCTGAGAGCCGAGTTTGCCTGCTCCCCTTCCCCTGGGGAAACACAGGCAAATGGGGGCAGGAGAAGTCGAGGAGTCCCAGTTTAGAGGAAAGGACTGTACCTCTGAATGACCGCTCACACATCCAGTCATCTATCTGCCAAGTACAGAGGTTCTTGCTTCTCCTTGGGTAACATCAGGTCTTTCCCTAAGGAAGTCAAGGAATCAGGGATGTCACCTAGGGACAGGGAAGAACACAGGAGGTGGTGATTTCCTTCCCTGAGGCAGAAAAGTTGGAGCAGAAGCAGTTAGGATGGTGTGGGATGCAGTGTGATGTTTCACTTTATCCATACTTCTGGCTGGGGAGTTCTTGTAAGGACTTCCTTTTGACATTACAACATGACGTCATCTGCAAATCCACAAGTTTATTCTCTTAAGAACCACCGAGTTTAGTTAAAGCACACACACACACACACACACACACACACACACACACACACACACACTTTCTTGTTTTAAGTAAGTTTCCAATTTTGTGTTGGGTGGAAATCATAGGTCTCTTTGTCCTCATGTGTTCCTATGGGCCATGGGTTGGACACCTTTGCGTCTATCAGCAGAGCTTAAATACAGAAGGGTCAGCAGTGCATACTCATGGCAAACAACAGTACAGAATGTTCTACCTAGGTCTGTAGCAAGGGTATCATGGTATGGGGTTTATATAAAAGGAAATTGGCTCAGACCTGTGTTTAATTCCTTTAAGTGTTTTGGCAACAGTGTAAATACTTTTATTAGTGCCGGGAATGTTAAGGCCCCATCTTAAGTTCAAGTGCACAGGTGAAAGCACACAGCTGGTTGCATCACAAAGTAGCCAAGGCACTTTGTATTTCTAGGGAGAGAGAAGAAAGTAGGGGAATTATTAGATTATTGGATGTTGCTAGACTTTTTTGTTGGGACTATCGACCCTCCAATAACAACATGGAGACTTATTATTAATTATGAAAGCTTAGATAATAGCTTAGGCTTATTCCTAACTAGCTCTTAAAATTTAAGCTAACCCATATTTTTATTAATCTATATTCTATCATATGGCTTTTAACTCTATCCCATTTTGTGTGTCCGACTCAGTCTGCATCTGTCTGTTTTCTTCTTCTTCTTCCCAGTGTTCTCTCTTCTCCCAAAATCCTGCCTAGCTATTGACTGTTCAGCTTTTTATTAAACCAGTCAGAGTGATACATATTCACAGTTTACAAAAAGATTATTTCACAACATTTCCTTTGTTTTGTCTAAATAAAAAGGAAAGGTTTTAACTCTAACACAGTAAAACCATATACAGTAAGAACAATTACTAAGTAAGAAATATATTTCAATGTCTAGTCCATTAGTATTTGCCAAATTTAGAGAAAATATTCCATTACCTCTCCTTTCTTGATGAGTCCAAAGTTTTGTACTTATTTACTTTCTATCATATCTAAGGAAAGCTGTAATTATAACTATCCAGTCTTCAACTCCATCAGAGATCCCCAAAAGGATATAATTACCTGAGTAAACAGGAAGTGCAGAGCAATCATCTTCCAAAACTGTGAAATAACAAAGACATCTGGCTGCCTGGACAGTCACCCACAGTTCCTCTGTGATGTTGGGGCATCCATCTTTGGCCTACAGACCTAGAATATCTGACAGACATTTTTTGTGAAGCAGAAAGTTTTGAAGAACTGTCCTACCCTGTCTTGGCAAAAATTAGCAGTGGTTTTCCTGTGTGTCCTGCAGAATGACTAGAAGAATTTTTTATGAAGCAGGAATTTTGAAGGACTGTCCCACCTTATCGTGACAAAGTTCATCAGTCTTTTCCCTTTGTGTCCTGCTTGTCCAGTTTATACAGCACACTATCAGCAGTCAAGGTAAGGGCAGTTTCTTGCCCAAATGGTCAGCTTTTGTCACAAAGAAAGCAAACTCCATATGAAGATTCTCCAGTGCTTATCATCTTCTCTGAAGTAAATTGGTGCTGCCAGGAGCAGTCATATCTCACTGTCATGAAAAAGCCCTATGTTAACAAAACCTTTAAATGCCATATTCTGTAGGTCTTTGAAGTGTTTCAAGACCATAAATCTATCTAAAGAATATCTGTTTGACCTTGAAAATATACCTAATGTGACTACAAGTTTGATTGTTTTAGGTGATTAACTACTAACCTGTATTTCTTTATTAACCTATATAGTTTGTAATAATAATAATGTATTATGAATTTATTATAACTAATAACTTTCAGGTACTAGAAATTTACATTACATTGTTAAATTAGCTGCATTAAACCAGAGTAGAAATGTTTATATAGTATGTTTTAAGAAAAAATAACTTAAAATTTGTATAAATATACAAAAATCTATACCAATGTAAAATATTTGAAACTAGTGGTTGTTCAAAAGTGACTCAACAATACACTCTTTTATCTCATCATAGAGAAATAACTCTGCCCATGTTCCCAAATATTGTTTATAATTATTTGTTTACATTTAAAGGGGAATATGACATAGATAGGAATAATTTGCATTGGTATGGATCTTGGTTATTGATACAAATTTAAGGTTAATTTTGTTATATGTATATGTATTTCTGATCTTGATTAAGGTATTTCGCTTGTGTAGCTCACTTAAAATGTAATGTAAAATTAAGAAATATAAATTAATAGATACTTATCTATAATAGTTAAGCTTGTAGACATGTTAGTTAAATTTTCTAGATGTATAGAGATATATTTCAGTTAGATAGGTATTCTTCAAGTCTTTCAGAGACCTTCAGAATATGACATTTAAAATATTAAGAACTTAAGACTTTTCATCACAGTGAGAAACATCTGCTTCTGGCAGCACCCAGCTACTTCAAGAGGAAGATTGACATCAAAGAGGCTCCTTATGGAGTTTGCTAGCCATTTGGGCAAGAAACTGCT
>LOEQ01000640.1:187223-198368 GCA_001685075.1 Bramus lutescens | reverse complement strand
ACTTGGCTAGCCTGTGCGGTCAGAATCCCTAGAAGGGGCGGCCTGACCCCAGAGTCGCCCCCTATCTAAAGCGGAGGCGCCCGCCTGGCCCCGGAGGGGTCGCAGCTTAGGGTGAGGGAGACCTGCCCCTCTGGCTCCCAAGCCTAGCAGGGACTAGCTTGGTGCCGCTAGTTTTATGGACAGTTATATCAGAAAGCCTCCTCCTCTCTGTCAGACATCCCTGTTGAACCTCATATGTTTTCCCTCGGTAGTTGCGGAGACCCGTGGTGATTGACTGATTCAACAAACAGCTTTCAGTGTGCCTGGAGACTGCAAAGACAGGCAGGCAGAGGAAAGACTCAGCAAGTTCAGGTCTAGAGGAGCAGCAAGGTCACTACTGGGTTGCTAGGGAGCTTGGACTGTGTGGACTTGTTAGATGTCTGAATGGCTCAGGACAGGGGACAGGAGCTCCTGTGGACTGGAGTGGTCACTTAGGAAGCACCCAGAGTGGCCCAAACTTGGGCCACTATCATCTTTGTGATATTCTAGTAGAGGCAAGGTGACGGGAAAGGGCCGATTAGGGAAGAGTTGTCCAAGGGCCCCAGCCACCAAGGAGTGAGAAACCTGAGCGTGGAGAAGTTCATTGAGCGTGGGTCAAGAGCACTTCTATCCCCGGTTGTCACTGGGAAGTACAGGTGGGTGCTTCTGTCATCTGAGTTCTAATGTGACATTTACTATGCTGTCGGAGAGAGCATTGAGTTACCCCCGAGGAGGCCTCCTCACCCCGCAGAATCACACTTTAAGGCTTGTGCAGACCACCTGGTCCTCTTGATGGACGGGAAGACCTAAGGGCAGGGTCTGGGTGCACCACTTTTTAGCTTTTGGCACCCTCAAATGTCCTACGTTTTGTCTAGCTCAGAATATAGGGCACTTTTGCAATCTGTTGCTTGTTCTGAGTTTATATCACACCTGCGAAAATCCATGGTTGAGTTCTCTGTTAAATTGACCAGGATTTCCTTTACCTTGTACCTCAACTGTCTCAGAAGTGTCCAAGGTGCAGTCTATCACTATGTTTTTTTTTGCCTCAAGGCCTGGCCTCTCGGCTCCTCTCCGTGCACAGGATGTTTGACCTCTGGATTCTTTCCTTCTGGGGCCTTCTTGTTCTCACACAGTCCAGCTTGTCCACTGTGTGGCCCAGCCAGTGAAGCCACGTTGCAAGGATGGAGTTGGCTGGAGGCCTTATCCCGAAGATTCTGTCATACTAACCCTCCTTAGTACCTGGAGAGCTCATCAGGCAGATATGGTGACAACCCAACTGAATGAAGCATTGTATGTGGCCTTTGATATTCCTTGTCACGGGCTCTGCTGTGAGGTGATGCAGAGAGTGGCTTACTTATCTATAGATTGGATAACCCACAATGGGTTGTGGGCCATTCCTTGAATAGTGTATGCCTGGTATCTGGCTGGAACCTGCCTGGCTAACTAGAATAAGGGAGAAGAAGAGGTGGAGGAGGCTTTTTTTTTTTGCCCCATAGGTTGCTGTTTAGCACTGGCAACCAGCCTCGGCCAGGGAGGAGCCCTGTATGTGGGTACTCATCAGAGGGAGACTGAATACACACAAGTCTGAGGAATGAGTGGAGAGAGGGAATTGAGGGTTTCCTCATCTCCTGAGAAAGCTTCCCTTTTTGAGTGTATCCTCCTACATCCTTGGGAGGGTTTGAGGCTGGACGAAAGGCCTTGGCTGACTTAATGGCCACGCTGGCTGATAGTGTGCAGAGGCCTGGGAGGTGTGTCCCTGGCTTCTGGGATCTGTCAAGAACTTAATTTTATGCAGATGGTGGTTGGCAGCAGACGCTGTAATGCCGGCACGTGAAAGACCAACCGAGTACTGCAAGAAGAGCTCAGCTTTGAAAACTCCGTTCAAATCTAGTCATTTATACCTGTTAAGTGCCTGACCGTGGGACACCATCCTCTCTCCCAGATCAAAGGGGACCGTGGAGTCCTGTGGTCTGTGGGTTTTGAGCTGGGGACATGAAATGAGGGATGGACAGACAGTTTTTCTCAGTGAGAGCAGAGTGTGATGAGAAGGTCTGGACTGGACTTCTTAGAGAAGAGAGGTTTTGTTCAGCTGATACCACTGCAGGGCAGAGGATTAAGTGTTTGGATAGTGATTCCCTGGCTCTGGTAGGATCTGTGGGAGCCTGGTCCAGGCCAGCCTCTGCTCCAGATGTCTTGGGAAGCGCTTGCTAGAGATTGCCTGCTCTATACCTGGCACTCCTGGGAGCGGTGGAGTCCCCAAGGCTTGTGCTTGTAGGAGCCTGGAATGCGCAGGTCAGAAGCACAGAGATTTTGGAGTATTGGTTGCGCTCCCGGCCTTTTGCTGGGGAACTGTCCTAGGTGGGCTTTAAGGCCTGTGACTAGACAATTCTAGGGTCACCTCTGAGTGTTGAGTACGTTGTGACACTTGATTCCGGTCTCTCCTGAACTGAATGTCGTCTTTGCTGGCATTCCTGGGATGCGGGCATCACTCACCTTCCGCCGTTTCCTCGTTTCTTGCATCTTCACTGCCTCCTCATGGGCCTTCCTCATTCCAAGGGCGACTCACTTGGGCTGAGCAACTGCCCACTTCAGGTCCCCTCATGTTCCTGTGATTCTCTTGGTGCCGATGATTGGTCAAAATCAGCCCAATGGTTGGCAGCTTGCTGACACTTGTCATCTAGTTCAGTTCCTGTGCAGGAGGATCAGGGAGCCTAGGACTTGTCCAAGGTCACAAAGTCAGGAAATGAAAAGTGGAGCTAGAATTTAACTCTGGGTCTTTCCTACCCCCGGGCAGGTGTACCTACCTGTTCCTTGGGTGTCAAAGCTGGGTTGACTGATAATGCATAATGTGTCCAGTTGAAATGACTGCCCACTTGCATTCAGGGAACTGTCATTTTTTGTCCATGGGCTCTCCTTTTCCTAATGGGCTCTAACTAGGGATGTCATGGACTTTATTTTTGAATCTTTGAGACCTCCGTGAGAAAGTCTTCAATCTGAGTAGAATATGACTTCCTAATTTCAGGAAGTCACATGTCCCATGAAGTGACACATGTGAGATTGGATGGTCGTGGCTAGCAGAAGGGGGCTTCGTTGGGGGGCTTAGCTTGCGAACATATGTCAGATGTATGGGGAGCCCTCCATCCACAGCGTTCTTTCTCACGTCATACACTAAGTCCCTCCTTATTCCATATTTCACTTTCTTTAGCTTTCATCATCCACACTCAGCATGTTTATTGGAAGATCATAGAAATAAACAACTGTGAGCCCGCCTGAGTTCTGTGATGGAATCCGGTTCCCTCCGTCCTGGTTTTCACAGGCTTTGTTTAGTGTATCCCTGCTGTGTACACTGCCCATTGTTAGACTCGCCATCCTTTGTAGCCACTTGCTTATCAGGTTGACTGCATGGTATTAACACTGCTTGTGCTCAAGTAACCTTCTAAATAGCGGGCCCCAGCATGCAAGAGTAGCCACGCAGGCGGCTTCATTTCAGTAACTTGTTATAATCATTCTATTTCATTCTGTTGATAATTTCTCATTGTGTCTAATTCGCAAATTCAATTTTATCATAGGTATGCACTCACAGAGAAAGCAGCATATGCAGGGTTCGATACTATCTGTGGTTTCATGCACCGGGTTTCTTGGAATGTATCCTCTGTGGACCAGGCAGGAGTATTGTAGCTGAAGCGGAGATGATTATCTGGCTTACAAGGTTTTTGTGAGAATTAGATGGTAGAAATGAAAGATCTCTGGAAACATAAACCATGGTTATCTTAGACTAGGTTCCCAGAAAGTAGAGCCGGAGGCAGAGCTTAAGTGCTTAGTGCTTATTGAAACGTCTATTGCAGGGCAGCCAGGGTGAGGGGAAAGGAGAGAAGGGGAAACAATGAGGAGGTACCTTAGCTGGTCCCCCTCGATGGAGGTCTGCTAGCTCCTCTGCCGTTTTGGGCCTACTTCTGTGTGGAACCTCCATGGGGACTCCATGCCTGTGGACGATTTCTTATAGAAGGTATTTGAAGGAAGTACCTGCTGGCTCCCTCTTGTATTTTATCCTTCATCAGCCAGAGTTGCATCAAGAGAAGTTAACTCTTCCTCACTCCTCAGTGTGGTCCTTCTGTAGCCACTTGAGAGCCTAGTCTGGAGGCAGTGGGAGGAACCAGAGCATCTGGTTTGAGTCAACAGTATCTTCTGCCTGGCTAAGGCAGAGTAGAAGGTTAGGAGCTTAGGGCATGGGGCAGCATGGATGATGCTTTTTTTTTTTTTTGCATGCATGAGTTAAGTTCAACTAGACCATTAGACCATCTGTTGAGGCCCAGATGGGAACCCAGCTAAGTGTTGGCAAGCAGACCTTGGCAGCTTCTCTGCTGCTGCAGGAGGTAATGGTTTTGATGGCTCCCAGCATTCATGTACTGACTAGAGATGATTTAAGGACAGATGTACTGTACCTGACACAGGCATTCCTGTCAGGCCATCGAGCTTCCTGACGACAGCAGTGGGGCCGAAGATCTAAGGCCAGAGAGTTCCATTACTGACAGTTTTACTTGCTTTCTTAAATGAATACTGAGAGATGGGACTCGAGAGGACTCTTGGGAGACGGGAGAACACTTGGCTTCACCGAGCAGAGATCTGGCTTTCACAAGTATCTTGGTGGAGGTAAATACGGAAGTCCTTGAAGGTTTGAGTCTGAGGTAGTGCGGTGGGGCTGGAGAGGGTAACAGGGCCAGGTCATGAAGCTACAAGGGCCCGTTGGGCTAAGGTGTTTGGACTGAATCTTATCTGGCAGTGGGAACTAAAGGGAGGGCTTCAGCAAGCCTTGCTGGCTACTTGGTAGAACAGAGTTGGAGAGAAGCCATCCAGAGGTGAAGAGGTCAGAGCAGGTCGGGCCTGCATGGATGAAGATGGATGATCAGGGTGATGGCTGAGGCATGGTGTCAGGTAGTGAGACTTGGGTGCACTTCCGAGCCTGTGTGGACATCCACGTGCTTCAGTGGTGTGACCTCTTGGAGCCTGTGCATGGCTCCTCCTTGATTGAGTACCTTGGTCCTCTCAACTCTGCCAGTCTAGTGTTAGCCATTGTATGGCAGGCTAGGCCATGGTGGGAAAAGGGGCTGAAGAGTCTTGTTCGGGGGAGGTTATCCCTTCGCTGAAGGCAAACAGCATTTTTGCTTAGTGCCAGGCAAGACCTACTTGCAAACTCATGTTCTGTCTCTGGGCTGTTAAGTGCTTTGTTAAAACTCAAGATGTAGCAGCATTTGGATGGCAGCTGAGAGCTTGGCAGAGAGTCCTCCCAATGAGGTAAGGGGAGAAGCTGAGGACGCTGCCAGTTTGCAGCTGGAAACATCTTTCCATGCCTCTTGGCCAGGTTATAAATGCACTTTCCAAAGAGCAGGCTCGCTGCAGGAGCTTAGGTTGTATGTCTTGGAATCACCATGCCGAGAAACAATGCCAGCCGCCTGGTGGGTGAATTGCTGTCATTGGGACATTGGCAGGTTTTGCGAGACCTCCCTACAGGGGCCCAGACACCGGGACTGCCAAGGCCCCTTTGGAGTTCAGTTGAGAAGGGCCTACTTTGTTTCCTGTGCATATTCAACATATCACAAAAATATGTACCTTTTGAATTCTAGTAGGATTTCTTGTAGAAAGATTAGGAAAACAAACATAAAAAGAAAAATAAAATTACTTCACCAAGATACAATTATGGTATGATTCTTTTGTATATTTATACATACATAATTTTTTTCCTTTCAAAAAATGGAACATACAGTATGGATTATTGACGGCTGGCCCTTTCCAGTCTGCTTTGATCATTCCATGCTGATGGCCACAGAGTGTTTATTGTTACATAGTCTATGTTAATCTACTGTACAGAGTGTAAACTCTTTAGTTGCGGTTTCTTAGTCTGAATAAATCCATTATGATTTTCACTGGGTGCTTGCTACAGGGCAGGCGTTATTCCAAACCCCGAGGTGTGGGTCATAAAACTCAGCAGTGTTCATTTGGTGCCATGTTTTCATAAAAAAGGGATTTGACCATGACCACCTCCTGTATTGTTCTTCATGGATTTCTGAGGGCTCCTGAGAATGCTTTGACAGCCTGGGCAGACTCACCTATTCCCACTTTCTCTGTCCTGGGTGAGTGCTGGGTGTAGCTATGAGGCCGGAGTTGACATTCCCCACAGCGTAGAGCGCGGTTGCTCTTGGATAAGTGCGTCCTCTCCACCTGACCCCAGTGAGGTGACCTTTCATACAAAGCCTTTAGAGCTCAGGGATCCTGGGGTCAGAAGAAATGAGCAGATGGCCCTGATTAGAATGGTGCCTTGGGGCACCCAGTTCTCTGGCTAGCAGAATTTTCCTACTCTTCTCCCCAGCCAGAACAGGACTGGGAAGGCTCTTGGTAAGTCCCTTCCTAAAGCGCATGTGACTCCCTGAGGCTGTGTCTTTAGGCGGGGATCTGTGGATGGGCTCATCTAAGCCAGGCAGCACATTCCAGAGAAATGACAGCTGGCCCTTGTGTAATAAAGAAACCTGGCTGCTTTTTCCCAGTTGTTGTTAGGTATGAACTGTAGGTGGTATTTGGAAGGAATGAAAAGGCTTCCCCCCTTTCCCAAGTCTGCTGCCCGATTTCTGACTAAGTATGCGCTGGAACTGGCCACACAATTGGGAGGTGCATGGAGCCCCCCCCCACTTCATCCAGGTCTGGTCTGGTCTCCTGCCTGAACGCTGTTCTCTTTTCACCCCCACTTTGAGGGGTAGTTGGCTGGCCCCCACATCAGAGATCCTCCTAACCTGGAGATTTTCCTACATAGTTTTGGGCATTTGTGCCTCATTTATTTCCTTTGCTTTCTTTTAGGGTAAATTTCCATCTGAGCCATTTCAGAGACTTGGCTGAGTTGAAACCCGAAGAGGAGGGATAGGCAGAACAAGGGTTCAGCAGGGTGCTGGCTTTCCAGCATGTTCCGGGCTGTGTGGCTTAGATAGGGAAGCATGTCTGAAGCCTCCACTGTGTACTTAGGCCAGCCGCCAGTGAAGCTTGCTCCAGGTTGCTTCTGCGTCCCTCAGAACTGTATCTGTTTCTAGATGGCTGAGAAGGCAGTGCCTGCCTCCCATGTCAGAAGCCCGGCCCCAATGTTGTGACTGTGTGCAACTGATTCACCTTTGTATCCTGAGCATCTAGCTTGGTGCCTGGAATCTCTGGGTTGTGAGAAAATGTTTGCGAATGGGTAGGGAGTGGCCAGGGAAGGTGCCTGTCTAGATCCCCACTACAGAAAGAGCCATGTCTGTTCAGAAGTGCTCTCTCTCTGCGGCAGGTGCAGATGGGCAGAAGTCAGTTTTCCTCTTCTGTTGACGGCCTTCTGTACACTTCAACTTGGCTTGGCCCCCCGTGTCACATTATCTCAGCTCTCTTTGTCATTGTTCTGTTCTGTCACTTTCTTGTGGATAGCATCCAGGTTCTTGAATTCTTCACCTCTATAGATATGTGGCAATAGGACTCTTATCTGTTTGGGCAACCCTCAGTTCAAGTACAAAGGGAGGTCCCTGTTGGAGGCACGTTGTCACATTCTGGATGGTATGACTTGCATCAGTGGTTTGGGGAGAGTGGCCCTGCAGAGCTGCTTCCTCCCCTGTGAGATCCCCATGATCTTGAGGTCCTGGGAGCAAACTGTCTGCATTGGACTGTTTTACACGTGGCTTTTGATACTCTCCTGGCATATGTATTAGAAAGTAAGACAGACAGACAGGAAGCCGGGTGTGCACACTTGTAATCTTAGCAATTGGAAGGCTGAGGCAGGAGGCTTATTGAGTTCTAGGCCATCTTGGTATCCGTAGTGAGACCTTGTTTCTAAAAAGTAAAACAAAATAAAACCCAGGCAGGGACCAGAATTGAGCACATATCCCTGGTTCCATGTTGTGACCCTTCCCTTGGGCGATCTTGAATACCTTATTTAGTGATATAGTTGAGGGTATGTGTATGTATGTGCACAGCACGTATGAATGTGTCCTCTCATATACATTGTCCCCACCCCAGTACAGGATCTTGCTGTGTAGCCCAGGCGGCCTTGAACTTTGTTTTTCCTCACACCGTCTCTTGAGTGCTGAGATTACAGGCATGTCCAGCTGAAGGTGCCCTTTCCACTGCGTCCCTCTGATGACTGTCCCTGAATGCCTTGCAGATACTGCCCTTTCCCATCATGGAGCTCCAGGTGTTGGTGTTGCTGATGGCCTGGTTTGGTGTCCTGAGCCGGGTGCAGGCAGAATTCTTCACCTCTATTGGTACGTGACAACCGAACTCTAGTTTACCTAAGCAGCCCTCAGCTAAGTGTAAGGGGTGTCACTGCCTGAGGCTCCTTCAGGGTTCAGTCCAGGGAGGGTGGAGCCTGCGAAGGTTCTCCTCCCCCACACCTCCACACCATCCTGATGAACAAACATATGTCTTGGAAGGCAGCTTTCTGAATTGGGCCCTCCTTTCTGGAAGTGCAGACTGCAAGTAGCTTTCAGGTCTTTCTCGGTCCTCGGCAAGAGGGTGGTCTAAGCAGTGGGCATTCTCTATCCCAAGGACCAGATTCTCTCCTTCTCAACTGGAAGTTCAGAGCTGATTTGCATTTGATGAGCCCTTAGGTTGTTCCCCCTAAGAAAGGATCAACCAGGTGATGATGGGGGAATGAAGCTAGGACTTCTCCTTCTGTAGTCCCCTCCCCAGTGTATCTGCACTTTGCCCAGACAATGCTCTTGCCGCCTCAGAATCTGTCTTCCTGGAGTTGGGGTCATGCCATGTGGTGACTAGGTACCTTTAACCACCAGTCCCTATGGTTTACTGACATGCACTTGCCTGGGGGGTACTCACTTCTGTTCTGGTATTTGGGGCAGGCCACTCCTTGTCCATTTCTTACTGGCTCTTGCTTCTCTCCTGTAGGGCACATGACTGATCTGATTTATGCAGAGAAGGACCTCGTGCAGTCTCTGAAGGAGTACATCCTCGTGGAGGAAGCCAAGCTCTCCAAGATTAAGAGGTGTTCAGTGTCCTAAGACCCCACCCTGAGTCTTCCCGCTGCTCCCCGTCCCCAGCCTGTCACAGTATCTGTAAGAGGAATTCATCGAGAGGGTGACCCAGAGGAGCCGGCCTGCAGTTAACTTGTGCTGGTCCTCCAGAGTTGCTGAGTCTACGGGTTAAGAAGCAACCATCTTTTTCCTTTCTGCTTAACACATTTTAATTTACATTGGAGTTCCCAGCTCTCACCTAGATTAAGGGCTAGAAGTATCTAGTAAGTTACTATAGTCATGTTTTATTATCTCTTGATGAAAGAGCTCTGGGCCTCACCAAGGAAATAATTACCAGCCTGTGTGGGTAGGTGTGGTAGTCCTTTTTTTTTTCCCTTTGGTTTTACAGCTGGGCCAGTAAAATGGAAGCCCTGACCAGCAAGTCAGCCGCCGACCCCGAGGGCTACCTGGCTCATCCTGTGAATGCCTATAAGCTGGTAAAGCGGTTGAACACAGAATGGCCTGCACTGGGGGACTTGGTCCTGCAGGACTCCGCTGCAGGTGAGGGGCAGTGAGCAGCTATCAGCTGTGTCTGTGTGCCTGTCTGCTTCTGCCTGGAGCTGTCCTTGTTAGTTTGTTTTAAAAATGTTCTAACAGTCACTTCCTGTTCTTTTGTAATGTTTCCTGGTAATGGCATTTTCTAATTATGCTTCAGAAATACACCTTTTTATAACAAACTTCAGGAACACAAAATATATCACATAAAAATCATGATGCTTAATCCAATTGCTCCATGATAAGTACCATTAAAATTATAATCTTGGTGGATGGAGAGATTACATAGTGGTTAAGAGCACTGGCTGCTCTTGCAGAAGAACCAAGTTTGGTCCCCAGCATCTACATGGTGGCTCACAGCCATCTGTATTTACAATCCCAGTTAATCTGACTCCCTCTTCTGACTTCTGCAGGCACCAGGCATGTATACATGTATACACAGCATATGTGCGTACACATGTATGTATGCATAAATACATACATGCATACATGCATACACAAACATACATGCAGGTAAAATACTCACTCATACACATAAAATAAACTTTAAAAATATTTAAGAAACCCTGTAATATTGGGCTTGTGAGTTTGCTCAGTGGGTAAAGCCCTCACCATGCAAGTTGGAGAACTGAAGTTTGGATCCCCAGAAGCCACGGAAAGCCAGGCAAGTGAGTCTGGCATCATCCCAGCACTTGAGAGGCAGAGATTTCCCAGGGCAAGGTGGCTAGCTAGACTAGCTGATCAGGGAGTGCTGGGCTCAGTTGAGAGATCTTGCCTCAATGAGTTAGTAGAGGTTGACTGAAGAAGGCCCACAGCCTCCATGCACATCCACATGCATACGTGTGCACCCATCCATATGCGATCATGCATACACACACATTTACAAACACCACACATGCATACACACACCAAAAAGAATTAATCTGCTTACGTGTGAGTCAGGTGGGCTAAGTGTTGGGGCTGAGGCAAGTTGGGGAATAGAGACGTCATCTGAATTCTTTCCTATGTGTGACTTTTATAACAAAACATGACTGCATGGGTTCAACATAAATATGTGCTCAGTCCTGTATTTCCCAGCTTCTGCAGATGCCATTAAATGTGCCTGTGCTGTGATTGTTATGGCTGGATAGTCATCTGTCACAGTGATATTCTCTAAGCCTGGTCAAGTCACTGCAATTTTTCATCTCTCTTTTACATGCATCTTGGTGTCGACCTCCGATTATTTTTCTAAGTTAAATTCCTAGAAATGGTATTTCCAGGGAGGAGCATGGATTTGCTAATGGCTCTTTCTGGGCTAGTGCTTTCTGTGTGTGAACACACTCCTGTGGTTCAGAGGAGAGGATCTTGGTAATGGAAGGGTGGGCTGGAGGTGGGCCACGGGATTCCCAGCCTCAGGCTGGGCCTCTTCTCTGAGCTGGGAGTGCTGATTAACTTCAGACTAGCTGTCTCTCTGACTGGGACTGGTCTCAGCCACGTGACCAGCTGGGGTTGGGCTTGGCTGGGGGCTGGGTAGTCTCAGGGGAGGGTTTGGTGAGCTCAGCCCTGCTGGAGCTGTGCCTGTGAGCTCACTGCCTCCAGAAACCACTGCCTTTCCCAGACC
>LOEQ01000640.1:166123-179500 GCA_001685075.1 Bramus lutescens | reverse complement strand
AGGGGCGAGGACGGCAGTGTGGGCGAGGGTGGCAGTGAGGGGCAAGGGCGGCAGTGAGGGGCAAGGGCAGCAGTGAGGGGCGAGGGCGGCAGTGAGGGTGGCAGTGAGGGGTGAGGATTACCACGAGATGATAAAGACCACAGGGAACTGTTTGACTTGGAGGAGGGTGTACATCCATACGATCTGGATAGTCCTCATCTTTACTTACTTATGTTTAAATTTTCAATTCAAATACATTTCTTACTAAACTTATTTCTCATTGGTTTGTAATTTGTAAATTTTCTTCTTGGGAATATTTTAATTTGTTGCAATGCTATGTTAGTTTACTGTTATATGCTAAATTTTTGGGTAGCATTTTTTATGTAGGGTCTTATGTAGTTCAGGCTGGCTTCAAACCTTGAGCTTCTGATCCTTCTGCTACCACCCCCGAGGGCTAGGTTCACAGTTGTATAATGTCACACCTGGTTTATATAGTGCAGCCATCAAACTCAGGGTCTCCTATGTGCTAGCCCAGCACTCCTAGCTGAGCCACGTTTATAGCCTAATATGCCAAACTGTTGATTTTTGAAGTATCTCTCCCATTAGTAACTCATGTTTACCGAGCTTGGTGTGGCAGGACCTGTCTCCTGCCTTCTATGTGTGTGAACGGTTGTCTGTTGCAGACTCCAGTTCCACCTTCATTTTCTCTTGAGGAAGCTCACCTGTGTAGGTCAGAGGTAGAGGTAGAAGTTCCTCCTTCTTGACTTTTTGGCTGGTGTTCTTGGGTTATCATCTGTAAGCAAGGGAAATCTTTTATCCTTTGCCTTGACCATATTGTTGAGATGCCTGAAACTTGTAGAACATCTTTGCGGTGGACTGCCTTGTCTTGTATCTGAGTATCATGGAAATCCAACTGGCATTTGCTGCTTCATAACCATTGACTGTTGGTTTTTGTATGTATGTCATGTTGCTACAATTATTCTTTGATTTCAAGCCCATAGATGATTGGTTCCATTTAATCTTTTTCTAAGAGAACCGTGGGCTGCCATTACCCTAGCTTTCTCCCGTCACAGGCAGTTGGGAGGGAGGGATTAGCTGGCTCTTCTATTGCTTTGTTTGTAGTAGAGCTGAAGTGGCTGAGGTGGCTGGGAGCTTCTGCTCATGGGCAGACCTCAGATAGGTTCCTATAGTGGCCCCAAAGCTCACCTTGGAACAGCCTTGGTTTGAAGACATAGCACACATCAGGAGACAGGGTCTGTTGCTGGTATCATGGGTGTAATCGAGTCAGTCTAGTATATGGAACACTGTAACTAAGACCCCTCATTTCACTTCCTTGGTCAGCTCCAAAGTCCTCCAGAGAAGAAAGCTTATTCTCCTGTTTTCTAGCCGAGAGAGGCACTGACAACCCAAAATCTCCCGAGAGATTCCTTACCTGCCTTAGTCCGGAGCATGGAATGTTTTTCTGTGTGCACATGCATACATGAGCAGCAGGGATGGGGAAGGTGGCTGGTGTTGGGATAACTGGTCTTTTAACAGGAGCCATGTGACAAACCATACACATTGGCCATCATGAGCTGACCTCTCTTTCCTGAGGCCAGGGCAAACAGATGCTATTCTAGCTTTGAAGTGGGGCCAGCGAGTTTAGCTTGGCTTGCGGGTCATGCCTGGCAGCTGTCTGTGAGTCCCCAGTCTGCTTTCAAAATAGCCCTGTCTGTCCCCAGGGCAGAGCACAGCTGCCCAAAGTCTTTTTTGGGCACCTAGCCAATGCCAAGGCTCAGATGTTTGCACAGTCTAGTGGCAATGACTGTCATCAGGCGGGAATGGCCATCCACTAGGCTAATAAAAGGACCATACATAGGAACCCGGGAAACCATCTTTCTTGGGTATGCTGGCGGCCATATTCATATTAGAGAGCGTTATTAGCCATAGTGACCAGATGGGTCCGTTTACTTCCTGACCAGACTTCTGGTATGGCTCCTCTTCTCCATCCTTTTTCACCTCCTGTCCCAGGCCTCTGTCATCTCTTGCCCTGATCCTTGTTCCGAGTTTCTTTTAGTTTACCATTCTGTCTGTCCATCAGGTGGCACAATAGTCCTTACATTCCATTGTGACTGCCCCTCCCTTGCATAAGGCCGTCCCTGTTTCAGGTTGACCATAAGATGGCAGCAGACCCCAGTCTCTGTCTTGGGCCTTTTCTCATCTCTCTGCATCAGTAGCCTCAGCCTGTAGCCAGTGCCCTTTCATCCAGGGCCTCTGCACCGGTGCCCTTTTCCTGCCGCTATAATGTACACGGTACCCTCGCCTGGGCCAGCAGGTTGTTCTTCAAGGGCAGGGTCGCGAGGAAGAAGGATCAGAGGTAAAGAAGGTAGAACAGGTGGGCTCAGGAAGTCTTGAACAAGCTATGTCTCATGCCAAGCAAGCTTATTAAGAAGTTCAGCATCTTATATGCTGTTTCCAGGGGAGACATGAGACAGTGCCATTGAAGAGCTATCATACAAGGGGATGACGTCATCAGGAAGCTAGCCAAGCAGTGTCACACAAGGGGAACACAGGGTATCTCATGGGCAAGGGCATCAGAGAGGAGTTCACAGCCTTGGCACTGATGCCCACAGAGTTTGGCTCTGAGGACACAAAGCTACAGTTCCCCAAGACCCTTGCCCCAGGCCATTAGTGTATCTGCTAAGGATAAGACAAGGAACTACATTCCTTCTCCACACACGAGGGTCTCAGAGAAAGCCTCATCAGCCCAGCTCTCAGCAGTACCCAAGCTGCTGCAATCTTTGGCTGCATTCCCACAGGACATTAAGCTCACCCATGCTTAATTACTTGGCCCGTTTTCTACCATCTCTGCTTGACCAAGTTCTATGAAGGCAGGGGTCACGTCTCAGTCTCTCAGCATAGCACCTGGCACACAGTCGACACCAATCAGATAGTTATTGGAAGTAAGAATCAGCACTGTTCTGTTTGGTTCATCTATACTTCTGCCTGAACATGCCTGTCCGTGCCAGGCCTGCATCATATGAGCCCATTAGGACAGTCTACACAAGGAAGGCACCTGTACTCTTGCTATGGACAAGTATATCCCTCCCGGCAGTTCCATTGAGCCTTTATATGGAGACTGGAGAGATGAGGTAGAGGAAGGATGTGTGTGTGTCTTTGTGTGTCTTTGTGTGTGTGTGTGTGTGTGTGTATTCGTGTGTGGTTGCCCACAGTAGGTGGCTTCTGCACAGCAGTTCATGTACATCAGATTTCTACCGTTTTCTCTGTTGACTCTAGGAGGGCCGAGACAGACTGAAAAGCTATTTTCCTTGCTGCACAGTGGGAGCCAAGTAGGGCAGGAGGCACAGCAGACAGATTTGGATAGCTTCTTGGCAGAAGGATGGGAAAACTTGACCATGTCAACAGAAGCCTCCGGTTGAGACTCAGAGATGGCCCGGTCTGAGTGTGCTGGATTCAAAGCTCAAACCATGCTCAGGCAGTGTGCTGTGGGCCTGTCAAGAAAGGCCACGCTTGGAGAACGCATATACAGACCAAGCAGAATTCATAGGCCTAACAGTGCTGGCAGCGTAGACCTGGGTAGCAGAAGGGGTGGGTAATGAGCAAGGAGGGTGTGGCCAAGCCTCACAGCACAGAGGGAAGTGGAGACTGGACTGGAGTATCATGGGACCTCGGCTCCATCTACTTTCTGCAGCTATTTTCCCACTGATGTGGCTGGCCCATCTGGGCTTAGTGTTCTCTGGGAAAACACCCACAACCAAAAAGGATAACTCTGTCCTCTTTCTTTTAGCTTGCACGAGCTACTGTCCGTGACCCCAAGACAGGTGTCCTCACTGTTGCCAGCTACAGAGTTTCCAAAAGGTGGGCAGAGGTAGCCATGGAGTGATGTGGGGTGGGGGACAGCCACTCAAGCCCAACTCCGGAGCTTCCCAGCAAGGAGGCAAAAGAGGGCTGATGCCGCTTGTCCTGCTTGCTGCACCTTCTCTCTCCGGGGCAGTCACCCTGTGTTGCCCACCAGCTGGCCTTGCCTGGGAAGGGACCAAAGGACTCATGTAAGCCTGCCCATGCCTTCCATCTTTGCTCCTTTCTTTGTGCAGCTCCTGGCTAGAGGAGGATGATGACCCTGTTGTGGCCCGTGTCAACCGTCGGATGCAGCATATCACAGGGTTGACAGTGAAGACTGCAGAACTATTGCAGGTAGGCTGGTCCTGGGGCCAGAGAAGTTGGGAGGGGTTCTGTTGGGCTGGGTGGCCTCCCAGGTTCCCAGGCTATCTGAGCAGGCTCACCTACACTGTTAGTTACTCTTCTAATCAGAGGACCCAACAGAAGCAAACTGATGGAGGAGAGGTCTGCTTTGGCTCACATATTAGTCCACCATGGTGGTGAGGCTTGGCAGCAGGAACTTGCAACACAGCTTGTTCACATCTTGCCGAATCAGAAACCAGAGGGCTTGGGCTGGCCACAGCCAACAGAAGATAAAACCTTCGTGGTCCACACCCTGTGCTCTAATTATGCCAGCTAGGTCCCAAAGATTTCACCCCCCAAAAACAGGACCACCATCTCCGGAGCGAATATGTACTCACATGTGCTTTGAGTTCACATTCCCAGCGTCCATACAAAAAGCTGAGCGTGGTTAAGCATTTTACTGCAACCCCAGTGCTATGGAGAGCACCCACAGGCTTTCTGAGTGACAGCCTAGCTCCAGGTTCATTGTCTCAAGGGAATAAGGTAGAGCGTGATGGAGCAGGACACACAGCATTCTCCTCTGGCCCCCATGTGCACACATTTGTGCACACACCACCATATACATATACCACATACACATAGTACATACACACACAAGTTGGGAGTTGTTTTCAGGCCTAAGGAGATGGTTTCCATGGAGAGTTTGGAAGCTATGGGGCTGGTCATACTGCTGACAAAGTCAGTGCTGTAATCTCTCATCAGGTCGCAAACTACGGAATGGGAGGACAGTACGAACCACACTTTGACTTCTCTAGGGTAAGCCCTCAATCACTAGTAGTTTTGAAGGGCTCTGCCCTGGCTGGTTTGACAAGGTTAGAGCTTCTAGAAGCATTTCAGCTTTCACGCCATCCCTCCTCCGCCTTCCACCTCATCAGGGGAAAGACTATGTTGTTAGTGAAGCACCTGCAGGGCCTAGTGAAGCCTGGTTGTTTTCTGTCAATGTAGGGAATGTTTGAACCAATAATAAAGCAAAAGATCTCTCTAGGGCCCTGTGAAAAAGCTTTTCTGACCTCCTTCCCCCTCCCTGTGTTCTTGCTAGGGTTCCCTTTGTAGCCTTGTCTATGTCCCTGCTGTTTTATGGAAGGCACACTTACCATCCCCCTGACCCTTGGGGTCCCAGTCCTTTGGGTTGGCGGGTAAATTAGTTGCAAACTTAGATAAAAGTTGTTGTCTATTGCAGCGACCTTTTGACAGCGGCCTCAAAACGGAGGGGAATAGGTTAGCGACGTTTCTTAACTATGTAAGTACTGGGCTGGGCCCATTTGTTCACTCTCACTTAATTTTATAGAGCGATGAGCAAGATGCTTTCAAGCGTTTAGGGACTGGGAATCGTGTGGCCACGTTTCTAAACTACGTGAGTATGATGTGTGCGCCTGATGGGCCCGGTGGAGCCCCTGGGGCCAGAGAGCTCCTGAACATCCCACCCCATCCGGGCTCATAGCATCAGCTGTTGCATAGGCTTCCTCAGCGCCCTTCTTGGCTAGAGTTGGCTTTTGTTTCCATCTGTGAGCTTGCCCTTCTTCTGCTCCCTGACTCTTTCCTACCCCCCCCCCATATCTTTTTTTAGCTGTGGTAAAATATAGATAATATAAAAATTTCCATCATAACAATTTTCTGTGTGCTTTAGTTATTTTAATAAATCGATCCCTAATGTGAACCATATCCCATCTGTTACCATAGCTCTTCTCACCTCATAAAATGGAAACTCTATTAAACACTAATTTCAGAGTCCCTTCCTCACCACCACCCTGCTCTCTGAGACCACATAACCTTATCCAAGTGGAGCCCTGGAATGTCGACTTCTTGCTGGCTAATGCCCTTAGTCCTTGTCTTTCACATGTGTCTGCCGTGGCATGTTCTGCTTCCCTTTTGGTGGATGCAATGCAGGTCTACTCTGAGCTTTGGGAATGAGAGCCACGGTGGGCTCTGTCTCTGTGGCAGAGAGCAGAGGTGGCCAGGAGGTGCTTTTACATGGAAGCTGCCTCTGTTTCCTCAGAGGCTGTGTAGCTAACTCCCCTCCTGCTGCCCCCGCCCCATCCGTGGGCTCTCAGTTTACCTTTTCCTATTATAATAGCCCACTCTAAGGATGCATAGTCAATGAACTTAGAAACAAAGCTTGCTTTTTGGCTTTAATTTTTAATTATCCTGGAGACTGCTATACACATGCACTTTTGAGAAGGTCCTATGTGGTCTCCGTTGTGACATCTGACATCTGACATGGGAGACTCTCTTGAAGCATGGGAAAGATGGTTATTTAGTTACCATGGGGACAAACACTGAAGAATTTGCCCAGGCATGGGGCTCAGTAAAAGCCTCATTTAGGAAAGAGCATGTCAGTTGAGACTTAAAAATTAAATGGAAATTTGTGGAACATATTTTGGCGAAGAAGAAGGTGTGTGGGGGCCTGGAAGGGAATAGGTTTGGGATGTCGCAAAACAGGCAAAGGCTTGTGTATCTGGAGAGAGAGGCGAGCGAGGCTGACTTGGAGAGTTGCTGGGTTTGAACCCCAGCGCTGGGGAAGCCATTGGGCTTTTCATCTTCCTTATCATGAGCCTGCTGAGTGCCCACCCCTTCTGGCAGGCTGTATGTGTCACATTGGGAAATATCTTAGCTCCAATTCTTATTACAGCATAGACAAAATGTTTCAAGTAAAAATGCAGTTTACATGAGAAAGCAGGGAAGAGTAGCATTCTGGGAAGGTGGAGGGCTGATTAGAGCAGCTGGAGCCAGAAAAATGGTCACACAAGGAAGGGGGTACTCCTGAGGTTAGAAGAAGCCATAGGGAGCTCCTGAACAGAGCTCTATGCACACTGCTGAGCACACTGGCTTAGGCAAGGCCCCGGCAGTGAGTCAGAATTCAAGATGGGGTCAGGGTAAAGATAGACATTTTCTTTTTCCCTTCTCTCTCTCTCTCTCTGATATGTATTTATCTGTATCAGTGTTTGCATGCATATGTGTGTGCATATATGTTATATGTGCTACATGCATGCATGATGCCCACAGAGGCCAGAAGAGGATGTTGGATCCCCTGGAACTAGAGTCACAGGTGGTTGTGCTACCATGTGAGTGCCAGGAACTGAGCCTGGGTTGTGTGTAACAGCGTGCTCTTAACTGCCATCTCTCTAGCCTAAGAAAGTCATTTTCTAAATGGACACAGGTTGTGTCTATTCAAGGGTGTTCTGAATGTGGCTCTTCTGAGGGCTTTAGCTCTTGAACCTCCAGGCGTAGGGCCTGTCTTGATGAACAGCACAGATTAAGCTGCATGTGGGAAGCCTTTCCTGGCCTTAGCCAGTCATAGACAGAACTTCCAGCCAGTGCTGCTCATTCTTGGTGTAAGGGTGACCTGTGCATCTTGTCGTGTCCTTAAGATTTTGCTGCTCTGTTGCCCTTGGGGAGAGGGACCAAGCTCTTTGCCTTATGTCCCCAGATGAGTGATGTAGAAGCAGGAGGTGCCACCGTCTTTCCTGACTTGGGAGCTGCAATTTGGCCCAAGAAGGTAAGTGTGATTCTTCAGGGTCACACGTTGAAGCAGGGCTCAGACCTTGCCAATGTCTCCCAGTACCACGGGCTGTCTACTTGACTGTCTTCCCACCCGCGCTTTGGACTGCAGTCCCCACTTGTACTCATGGAGAAGGGAGGCAGGGCAGGTGCATTACTGAACTTTCTTCCATTTGAGCCCTGTCCCCCAGTACAGAAAAGGGAGGGGCATTTCTGCTGAGGGGTGGATGACTCTTGATTCTTGGAGCTGGTCCTTGTCACTGATGTTTAGGATGCACTCTGATAGCTCGTTCTCTCCAAGGGCACAGCTGTCTTCTGGTACAACCTTCTGAGGAGTGGGGAAGGCGATTACCGGACAAGACACGCGGCCTGTCCCGTGCTTGTGGGCTGCAAGTGGGGTGAGTGACGTGAGGGGCAGCGTTGATGTGGCCCTCAGCCTTAGACACAGAGGTGAAAACCACTGCTAACTGCTGTCAGCTCCTCATCACAAAAGGTTTTCTGGGATGCTTCTACCACCCAGCCAGAGCTTTCACGACAGTTGTCAATGCTCAGACAGCCAAGGAGACTGGGGCTGCATAAGTACCCTAGGTCCAGGATGGATTTCCAGAGACATGGGCTCTGCCAAGGGTTTTAGTGGTGCATCGAGAGAGCTGGGAGCAGAGAGGAGAGAGGGCATCTGTCTGAGGCAAGAAAGACACATGCAGCTACAGTCAGCATTGTAGGTAACAGGGTGGTGAGGCTAGCTGTCCTTGTCACTTGAAGAAGGGGAGTCCTGAGATGAGACTGGAGCTAAGATGTGAGATTGGAGCCCCGGGCACCCTGTAGAGGACGAGCTTGAGCCTCACCCTGGAAGCAGCTGTGGAGAGCTAGGAAAGGCGTGGACTAGGATATGAAGTGGAGTTTGGGAGGTAAGCTGTGATGGGCTGGCAGAAATGGTGACGTAAACAAATGAAAATGACTTAGTTGCTGGTTTGGGAGGAAGAAGTATAGAGAAAGTCAGTTTACTAGATGTCAAGCGTGTTGCACTAACACGACACATGTAAGCACTGCATGCTTAATTAAAGTTTATCATTCTGCTATATACGCTGTTAAGTTTTCTGGACAGTTTGTTTAGGTAAGTTCAGGTATTAAACTGTATTTTAAAATCTCTGACTTTAGTAGTGCATTACTTTAAAAACTTTGTGTGTGTGTGTGTGTGTGTGTGTGTGTGTGTGCACACGTGCCATGTCACACGTGTGAAGGTCGGAGGATAATTTGAAAGAATGGGTTCTCTCTTTCCATGTTGTGGGTTCTGAGGATTAAGCTTAGGTTGTCAGCTTTATGACATGAGCTGTGTCATCTGTCCTGCATTACTTTTGTATTCCTCATAAGAGAGTCCATGTTTGAGAACAGGGTCATGGTGCGTGCCTGTGACCTGGCAGTGCTGGTACCAGTGCTCTAGCTCAGGTGCCCACAGCACTAAGATTCTCCTCTATAGCTCACAAGACCCGCACGCAGCTCATGGCCAAGCCCTGCCCAGTGCTGACAGGTTCCCCATCCCTCTCCTCAGTTTCTGCTTGCCACTATCCCAGCCTCTTGAGGTCCTTCACACTTCCCCAGGTGGCCTCTGCCCTTGAGGACTTTCTCATCCTGCTTTCTGCATCCATCCCACTTGGAGTGAGTGGCAGCTGCATGATATGCCCACCTTGTTTCCAGGATAACTTCAGTTCAGCTTCTGGTTCTGAGTCAGTCCTGCTTCCCTAACATCATGAGATGCCCTTTGGCTCCATTCCCATGGCAACTGGCATACACGCATCGAATCCCTGGTAGACTTTTGTACCATTACCTGTGTGCCCATTTGTTTTCAACAGTGCATGAGTGGCTGGAGGTCTGAGCCGTGTTGCTCTGGAGTCTCCCCCGCCCATCACAGGGCAGTGGTCGTCATGGGAAGCGTTGATTGGGCCGCTGAACTGTTAGGTTGAATCATCACATCCCTGCTTTCTGTTCACAGTCTCCAATAAGTGGTTCCATGAACGAGGACAGGAGTTCCTGAGACCTTGTGGGACAACAGAAGTTGATTGATATCCTCGTCTGCTCTGCTCCTTCCTGGTCCCATAGCCCGAGTCATCTTCAAGTTCAGCATGACAGATTCCTTTGTATGTTCCAGCTCCTGTCAGGCAGGTCAGCGGAGGAGCCAGCGTTTGTCTGAATTTGAGAGAGTGTGCCCTGAGCCGAGTCCTGGGTGACCTGAGCCCCAGACTCTGGCCAGCCTATGTCTGCTCTGACTCCAAGGGTAGCATTGGTGTGGCTGCTGCAGAACCAAACTGTGTGGCACCTAACTTGGTGCCTTTGTACCTCAGATGTTTCAGGTGGGAGAGGTTTTAGTGAAACCAAAGTTCTGATGCTGCGTTTACAAGTTTGTTTTTATGATATTTCTATTTGTTGTGGCTTTAACCAAAAAATAAAATGTCCCCTGCCAGAAGCCTTAAATAGCCTATTTTGCCGTGTTTTGGGTTCACTGTTGTGTTGTTTTGTTTTTAATCCAGGAACTAGGGCTGACTCAGTTTAAAATGCCTACTACACAGACATGGACCTGAATTCTGATTCCCAGCATTTATATAAAAACCTGGACTTGGCAGTGCGTGCCTATGATACCAGTACTGGGAAGGTGGAGACAGGAAGAACTCTGGGGCTGGCTGGAGAGCCAGCCTAGCCAAAATAGGTCAGGTCCAGAATCCAAGAGAGACCTTGTTTCAGAGGAAAATGCCTGAAGTGGATGGCTGGTCTCCACATGCATGTGCACACACGAGCATACACACATATGAATGTGTACACACACAATCCAGGAGCCCTTACCAGTTTCACCATTTTGTATCTCCACCGTGCAGACATTCTGCAGAGCGAAGCCCTAGCCTTGGGTTCTGAAAATGGTTTTAATGCCCATGTGTCCTCCAGGCTTATATACTTTTCTGGAAACTGGAGCTAAATAATTCCACCTGCCCTCCCTGAGAACATAGGAAGAACATGTGATTTACAATTGGGATGTTGTTAGGGTTTGATTTGGGATGTGTACACTGAGTTGTCCCTGGCTCACAGATGCAAAGAATATGAAGTTGTTTGTGTGTGTGTGTGTGTGTGTGTGTGTGTGTGTATCTACATACATACTTTCTGGCTGGAGTTTTTCTGATCATCACTCAGGAGCCATGTGGGAGACCCTCCTGGCTGACATCTCCTTCCCTGTCCAAGAAGCTCATGGGTAACTGTGGGATGACGATTGGTGGTCACCACTGAAGCTTCTCTCCTGTGACCAAGTCACTGACTACAGTAACTTCATTTTCACTGACTTTTTAACCAACTGTGGCAGTCTATAACTATTTCTGTATGTTTGGCATCTTTCATTTGGTATTGTGTTAAAGATTGGTCCATATTGTCATGGAGTTTGTTTTTATGGATCCTCTAGAGAAACAGAACAGACAGGATGAATATATGTTAAAAAGGGAATTTATTAGATTGACTTACAGGATGCAGGCTGGGTAGTTTAACAGTGGCCAGCTACCCTCCCGAGAAGCTGAGAACCAGCAGTGTTTCAGTCTATGAGGTTTGTGCCTCAGTTGTCCCGGTCTGGTGCTGAAGGCCTGAGGTCATCCTCAGTCCACACTGGAAGACAGAAGAAGCTTTGTTGTGATCGGAGTGGAGGAAGGCAGCAGCGGTGGCCACAACTGGATAGACACACTCACCAGCAAGATGGAAAGGCAGGCAAGGAAGAGCAAGAACACCGCTGTTTTGGACTTTACATCTGGGCTGCCACAGGAAGGTGTTGGGTACTGTGAAGAAGGTCCTCCCCCTCCACTAATTCCTCCTGTAAGTCCCTCACAGAGCTGACCAAAGGTGTCTTTTTGTTGGCTTCAGAGTCTATGACATTGACACTCAAGATAAATCATAATATGGTCAACACTCTACCTATGGGCATTTGAGATGGTTTCAGTCTTTGTATAGTATGATAAAGAATGCGATAAGTAATTTTACACATGACTTCTGACTCACATTTCTTGAGGCTATAAGGAGGAGTGAGTGAAAGTTCTACCTGCCCTCCCTCCAGTGTCTGGAAAGCAACTGCTGAACTCTGCCAAAGTAAGGTGGGACAGCCCTTCAAAATTCCTGCTCCATAGAAGAGTCGACTGGATATTTTAAGCCTATAGGCTGAAGATTGGATGCCCCAATGTTGCAGAGAAACCTTAGGTTAACTGTACAGGCAGCCAGATGTCTGTTGTTTCTATAGGCTTGGAAGTGGCTTGCACTGTCCTTTTTATTTATTATCATTTGGGAGCAGGTTGGTGTCCCAAAAGAAAAAGCCTGGTACAGTTTACACTTCTGTGTCTTATCATCAAAGGAAGTCAGGGCAGGAACTCAAGCAGAACAGCATCCTGGAGGTAGAAGCTGATGCAGCGGTATGGAGGGGTTTGCTCCTCATGGCTTGCTCAGTGTGCTTTCTTATGGAATCCAAGACTATCATCCCAGGGATGGCACCACCCATAATGGGCTGGGCCCCCTCATGTCAATCACTATTTAACAAAATGAGCTTGCTTACAGCTCAGTCTATGGAGGCATTTTCTCAGTGGAGATTCCCTCCTCTCAGATGGCTATAGTTAGTGTTGAGTTGACATAAAACTAGCCAGCACATGCATTTTTATGAAAGATATCCCAGAGAGCTCTCTGCCTTCTTGTCATGTAAAAAGATAGCAAGAATATGGTTGACCACGAGCCAGGAAGCACTCACTCACCAGACAATCTACTTATACCGCGGTTTTGATACTTCACTTGAAATAAAAAAAAAATAGATAATTTTGCTCGGTCTACAGCATTTTATTCCAGCAGCCCTCCTTAAGTAAGATGGTGCCGATTGCTGCCTGCTGGTGATGCTGCACATCCTTTCATGTTTATTAGTCATCGGGTTTCTGCTTTGAATCTTTCTTACTAATTCATAGACATTTCAATTTTGCTCATTATCTTTTCCAAATGCTTATTTTGTGGTGTACCTTTTTCATTTTTAGTTCTGATGAAAAGGAAGGCTACCCTGTGTTATTGCTGCTCTGAAGGTAACCCCTCACCCCTTTGTCTGTCTTTTAACTGACATTTTTATCTTCATTTTCACTTTATGTGGCTTTTCTGTGAGGTACGTACAAGATTCCTTTCCCTGTTTTCCTTCTGGACATTTGTAAAACATCCTGAATTTGCCAGTTGAGGTCTTTGATGGGTTCTAGATATTTCTCAGACCTTGCATCTTTTGAGTATTGTTGCTGTCCCAATTTTTCCCTTCCCCCTGTCTTCCTGAGACTTTGGTAAATCTGGTTGGTAAAAGCGTCTGCTTTGACACATCTGTCCTAAGCTTCCTTTTGTGTCCCCCAGCCTCCCACCCCCAGATGCTCAAGATTAGCTATTTCGTTTGTCTACTTTGTAGTTCATTTGTTTCCTGTTCACCTTCTTTGCTCTCCTCCGACCTCCCTCCCTAGCGCGGGGATTGAACCCAGAGCAGCACATGTGCCAGGCAAGCACTTCTACCCCGAGTTTATCCCAACTTGGTTCGTTTTTTAAAGATTTATGATATAGGAGGGTCATCTGTCTATGTGTTACTTTCATTGGTTAATAAAGAAACTGCCTTGGCCTTTTGATAGGCCAGCC
>LOEQ01000640.1:136673-148728 GCA_001685075.1 Bramus lutescens | reverse complement strand
GCAGCTGCTCTGAGCACAAGACCCTCATGAGTTCCTGATGGCAGGGGAGTGAATTCTGGTGGGTTTTACACCTGGAAATCCCAAGAGCTGGGGCCTGGCTATCAGTTAAGGATCCTTATATAAGCTTTCCTGGAGAACAATAAAGTTGGCATTCTTGTATCAAGAATGAACCATGTCCCCATGTCTCTGTCTGTGTACATATGTGTTAAATCTCCAGCCTAGTTCCTGGCTCACGAACCGTCCCATAGTACAGGTGCTACAATTGACAGCCTTTTAAATACTATCCTCTCTTACATTCTTGTTTGTTCTCCTAGTGAGATCAGAAATGTTTGAATATACACCCTGCTTTCTTGATTCTGACTATAATTAGAGACATCTGAGTATTTTATTAAACCCAGGTTTGTTCCTTGTCTGTTCTAGCCCGTTTCCTTGAAAATCTCTGCCAGTTTTCAAGGATTTATTTGTGTGTATGTGTGTATGTGTGTGTGTGTGTGTGTGAGTGTGTGTCTGTCTGTCTGGTCTATGTCTGTGTGTCTATGTGGGGGTAAGAGGGCGTCAGAACCCTGGAGTTGGAGTTACAGGTGGTTGTGAGTTGCTAGATATGGGCCCTGGAAGCCAAACCTAGGTCCTTGGAAGAGCAGCAAGCACTGTCACCTGTAAGCCTTCTTTCCAGCCCCATCTCCACTATTTTTGATGATCATCACTGTGAGGACCAAAGGCTCCAGTTAAGAGGTCAGAGCTGACTCTGGTGTGACCTCTGTGCCCAGCCTGTTTGCTTCATCTTCAGACAAAGCCATTCCTACCATGCTTAAGTCCTGGTTCCATTCTGTCAAGATGCTCTTTGTTGTCTGGTTTCCTGTGGTGCCTGTAATGACATGGACTCCTTTAAGCATTTCCAGTTCCCCTTAGTTATTTGACTTCTGTCACGTGTGTTGGCACATGTGTCTGCACATGTGTGTTTGTGCATTTGTTTCTTCAAACAACTGCAGCCGACTAACAAGTGTCACTAAATGCCTTGCAGACACTGACCTCTGAAACCATGAACTTCTTAGTCCCCATGGTGTTGATGGCTTCCCATGGCCTGAAGTTTTCACATCTGTTGGTACCAACCAGGCTGGGTAGTATTTTCTGAGAATAATTTTTAGTTCCCGTCCTGGCTAATTTTAACTATCAGCTTGACACAGCCTGGAATTGATTGAGAAGAGAATCTTTAGGAATAGAAAGAAACATTGAAGCCCAAGATGAAAAATAATTTGTGTCATATTTTAAGGACTAAATTTAAATGTTGTATTTATACACCAGCGTGGCATATGTTCATTTTACTAATTTTTAAAAGGGAGTAGCAGTTACTTTTTAACTAGTTACAAAAGCTATGCAACTCTTTTTAGTTCTAGAAAGAATGAAGCCCTTTTATTATACAAATTAAAGTACATGAAATAAACATGTGATCCTTCACTTAGTTACTTAACTATTAGTAAATGCATAATGGACTTCCTTCACCAACTTTACATTTCAGCTCGGCAAATGGAACTCTTTTGATATTCTAAAAACAGTATACTTATACGAAAGTCAGAAGTTTAACTAAAATCCAACCTAAAGGTGTATCCAATAGGCATGTGTATCTAATAGGAATGTGTATTCAATACAAATGTGCATCCAGTACAAATGTGTATCCAATAGGAATGCAAAAGGTCTTAATATAGAGAAAATCCCCAAGTTTCTTAGGCAGGAAGAGTGAGTGCCTTCTCCACATGTGAAGTGTTTATCTAATTATTCTTAATCAATAAAAACTTGAGAGTCAGATATTGGGGTAAGAACCTGAATGATCAAAGAAGTGACAAAGAAGCAACCAGTGACCTCCCCCCTCCTCTCCCTCTCTCATTCCTCCAACCAAAGGGGCCTAGACCCTCTCTAAGTCCCGCCCTACTACTTCCTTTGTCTCTATCTGTCCTCAGTCCTCCAAAACCTCTACTGTTAATTTTGGTCAACTAGTAGCTAGGTCCACCCTCTGACTCAAAGCAAACTTTATTGGCACTCTCAGGAATGTCAGAATGCCATCAAAATATCATACAACAAATATGCTTTTATATACGGATCCCACCCTCTATTTTTTTTTGTTCCCAGACCTGAGGTTTGATGTAGGAGTCCTCTGCTGTTATTCATTTGGTGCTCACTACAGTGGGCACCTCTGCTGTGGTCCCTTCCATCTCAAAGGGGATACAAACACGTAGAATACACAAGGTGGCAAGAGCTCAAAGACCCTGTGTCATTGCTTTCTCTACACATAGTCATTTGGTTGTCCCAATAGTTTAGGCATGGTAGCAAGGCTGGTACTGACCAAACGGACCTCTATCGTTGGGTAATGGGGGCCAGAGTTACTCTCTGGTTCCCAGTGGATGTGAAAAGGTCAGAATGTGCAACCTGCTGGAGAAGAGATGGCAGCTGATGGCAAACAGCAATGACTTTTGTATCACCACAGTCAGAGAGGGCAAGAGCAGTTTCCACAGAACTCAAGACAAAGGTGCCATCCTGCATGTTTTTTCAGCTGTTACAGACCATGGGCAGAAAAGGAGGTACAAAAAAGATTCCTTATAAGGATATCCTGTTATGTCCACTTCCAGAGGATCTGAGCTCTTGGCCAGGATCTCATCGACACTCTGAGGTACATCTTAGGGGCTAGGGGCTAGGGGCTATGTGAGTACTGCAGGCAACCTCAACCCTTTTGATCATACCTTCAACTTGTTGAGTCGAAGTCAATTTCTTCTCAAACCCAAGGCAAGGAGATAGACCATATTGCTTCCCAAACAGGCTCTTCGACAGGCTTGGGCAGAGAGTTTTAATGAGAATTTATCTAGGGCAGGTTGGCCTGTGGGCATGTCTGTGAGGGTTGTCTTAATTTTCAAATGATATGGAAATACCAGCCTATGTTGGATGTCACAATTCCCTTGGCTTGGGGGCCCAGAATGTAGAAGAGGAAGTTAGTTGAGTATTAATTGCAAACAGTCAGGCAGGACGGGTGCCTTTGTCCAGCCCTGCTCTTGGCAGATGTGATATCACTTAACTGCTTGAGTTTCTGTCTTGATTTCCTTGAAGTAATGAACTATAATCTAGAATTACAAGGTGACAAAAGCCTTCCTCCCTCAACTGCTTTGTGTTTCTATTGTCACCGCAGGAGATGTGAAACTATGCCAGCCTTCAGGGTATGCCTGCTCTCACCAGGGTGGGGAAACCTCATTCACATATTTCCCCATGTTGTACAGACAGCGCAAATGGACTAGATATTGATACTTCTTGGGAGGACATAAAAGGACTGGAGTTTAGCGATACAAAGATATTTTTACCTAGGGGCAAACAACTGTAGTGTGTCCTTTTCTGTAAGATGTTAACTATTCTCATGGCCCCCCGGACTATAATGCACTCCTTGTGGTCACCAGTCATGGGCAGAGTGTGATCCATGGCTGGATTCTTGCCTGCAGCCTTTTTACTCCTTGAAGCATCAGAGTGTGCTCTTGTGTTTTACAGAGACGTTGCTGCTTGGGGTTTCTGTGCCACTCATGACACATGACATAGATAACGTTAAGGTGAAAGGTGAGATGCAGGCTTCTTCCTGAAGATCAAATACACTGTGCAGGCTGTAATCTTGAACATCTCTGTAGGAGTTCTTATCTTTCTCTGATTTTGAAGTCAGGGGACTAGGACCGAGGTGAACATGAGAGTTTGTTGGCCTTAATATNGATTGGGGGAGGAGGAGTGCCCAGGAAGAGTCCTGGATCACAAAGCCCACCTTTGCTCTTTGCTTGGAGAACTCATTTCAGTGAAGCAAGCTTGGAAGTCATGTATCCTGTTCTGACTAACACCTCCCTCTTCTTCCAGGGCACAAAAGTGTCTTGATTTCCGTGGGAAACAAGATGAAAGCCCGTGTCTGCTGTATGAAGGAAAACTCTCTGGAATGAAAACTTTCTCATCCACAGGCTGACTAGGACTAGCCTCCTCTTAATGCCCCTGCCACCCCCATACATAGACATCAACACATCAATACGAGTCTGAGTCTAGAGATAATACTTCTAAAGTGCTAGGGTACTAGTTTAAGTCTTGTCTGAGGTGACACACATGAAATCCAGGCCCCTGCTTTGCTGTGTGGTCCTGGTACCAGGACTTGGCAAACCACAACCCACTACCCTTTGCCAGTTGGCTTCCTGCTGGCTGAGTTCACAATCTAAGTCCCCAAAAGATTGCATCTCATTAGCAAAGACAGTCAAAAGCAGAGTGAACTTCAGAAAGTAGCGGTGCTTAGGAGAGACGCAGATTTGAAATCACTGCACATTCTTTGGATGACACAGAGAAAGCAAGGAGGTATCATAGTCCCTCAAAGAGGCACTGAGATCTGAATGAGAACCAAATATGCTTTCTAAAACCCTGATTCTTGACACTGATTATTACTGGATAGAAACAAGCGAGAGGCATCAGGTCGTCACTCCACTTCCCTTCTGTGCTCTACTTTGTGCTTCTGAGTCACGACTTGGCAAACTATACTTCCCCTTTGTCATTTGGTTTCCTGTCAGACTCTGCCGAGCAGGGACACTAGAGGCCGAGCAGAGCATGCTCCTTCCTGTCTGCCGGGCTGTTCCTGTCTAGTCAGCCCCACAGCCGTTCTGAAAGCCTCACTGTGGGAGTGTTTGGACTGTCCATTTTCTCTCCAGTCCTCTAGAAGCAGCTTGTTTTGTAGAAATAGGCTTATTGCTTGTACACAGATAGCAATACTGGTGAGTTGGTGTTCTTTCTGTGTGTGCACACATGCATGAATATGTGTGTGTGTATGTCTATACACATGTATGTGGGCGCATGTGAGCATGCATGTGTGTGTGCATGTGTGTGCGTGTGCGTGTGCGTGTGTGTGTTTGTGTGTGTGTGTGTGTAGGCCAGTGGCCAATCTCAGGCATCATTCCTTAGGAGTTGTCCTCTTTTCTTTTTGAGACAGAGTCTCCACTGACCTCCCACCGAGGTCATCAACTTAGCAAGGCCAGTGAGCCCCCCTGATGTGCCTGTCTCTGCCTCCTGGCATTATAATCCTCTGGGATTATAAGGGCATGCCACCATGCCTGGCATTTTTTATGTGCCTTCTGGCCTTCTGGGGATAAATGCAGATCCTCATCCTTACAAAGCAAGCACTTCTCCAAGTGAACCTTCTGCTGGCTTTCTTGGTGCTCTGTGTCCTGGGACCCTTGGTGTCCCCTTTGGAGTACCAGGACAGTACTTGGACACACTTTTCTGGGGTCTTGGTTACAGCTCTGCAGGACTCACAGGTTTCAACTGGGGTTCTAGGTTTAACCCTTGCACCTTGTCCCTTTGTGCCCCAGCTGCAGGTCCGAGGTTGCTGACAGCGCTCCTGTCTGTGTCTCTCTTTTCTCCTGTTCTGTGCTCTGCAGTGTGGTCTCTTTGACTTCATGGTGTGGTCCCTGTTCCTTTCTCACTTGTTGTGAGGTCTGGTTTTGTTTTTGTGACTGGACTCTGACTAACCCCGGCAGATTAGGCCCAGGTAATGGGAGAACGTGTAACTGAGATCAGTTGGGGGGCATTTCACCAGCACGCATCACAGGGAGATCAAGAAGTGGAAAATAAAAATGAGGATAACAGGTCCTGAGGAATTCCTCTTTCCCCAAAATTTGAGCTAGGCTGTTTCGGACCAACACTTTTAAGAGTAGAAATAATTATCAGTGTGTTGAGAGCATCCCACTAGGTCCAGATCTCTCAGAGGAGGCAGGGGAGATCAGGGGTTCAGGACTCTGAAGAAATGTCTCCAGGCATTAGTAGGCCACCTAGTTAACTTGAGTGGAGATGTCAGTTACCACGCAAGACAGAGAATACGTGCTTTCCAGACTCAAAGTCTGGCAAAGTCATGGAACAGACATCGTCACCACTAAGTCATTGGAGCAGGACACCAGGAAATTTGTGACCATCGGTTCCCGTATCAGCCTACTTGAAATGTCCAGCTGCCGACCGAAAATGCAAGACATGTAAGAAAAAGGAAGTATGGCTGCGAGGGGGAAAATCTGGAAGCCTAGACTCTGAAATTACTAAACAAAGACACCAAACCAGCTATTAATAAATATTTTTAACGAACTAGTGATAGCTGTGTCGAAAGAACAAAAGGATGTGGCTGTCTTCTTACCAAATAGAGACTATAAATAGATAAAAATGTGTATCAAAGTGGCCAAATAGAAATGCTAGAGTTAAAAATTTTAATTGAAATATAATTTTGTTTTCTGAGGAAGTTTAACATTCAGATTTAAATTGGTAAAAGGAAAAAAAATCAGACTTTCCCTCAGTCTGAGGTAAAGAAAGGGATGAAGAAAAGTTAACAAGGAAAGCCAGGTTGACCTGTGGGAAAACTGCACCAAACTGTGCAGGAAAGGAGTTCTAGAAAAAGAGAAGAAAGAAAAGGGGGAGAAAGTCCTTGACGAAATAGATTTCATGAAGTCCTAGGTCTGGTGCCTTACACCAGTCACCCCACCATTCACGATGCTGACGTCCTAGGTCTGGTGGTGTACACGGGTCACCCCACCATTCACGATGCTGACGTCCTAGGTCTGGTGGTATACACGGGTCACCTCACCATTCAGGATGCTAGGACCTAGGTCTGGTGCCGTAAACCGGTCATCCCACCATTCAGGATGCTGAGGACCTAGGTCTGGTGCTGTACACCAGTGATCTCACCATTCAGGATGCTGAGGACCTAGGTCTGGTGCCGTACACCGGTCATCCCACCATTCACTATACTGATGTCCTAAGTCTGGTGTCGTACACCAGTCATCCCACCATTCAGGATGTCCAGGACCTAGGTCTGGTGCCGTGTGTGCGCATGTGTGTGTGCGCACATACACACAGTCAGTCAAGGTAGAAACAGGAGACACGGAGAATACTGTAAATCGATTAGACTAACAGACTTCTATGAAGCTTTCTACCCAACAGCAGAACACACGTGTTTCTTGTTTCCACATGGAACATTCTTTCAGTCGTAGCAGGCTACATGTCAGGACATAATCATCAGTAAATGTAAAAGAATGGAAAACACAGAAATTATAGCTTTCCCTCTTTTTTTATTATTTTTAAAGACAGGGTCTCTGGATGAAACCATGGCTGTTCTGGAACTCATTATATTAGCCTTGAACTCACAGACATCTGCCTTTCTCTGCCTCCCAAGTGCTGGGATCAAAGGCGTGTGCCACCATGCCCAGCCACAACCTATGTTTTTCAAAGGCATTGAGTTAAACTAGAAATCAATAATGGAAAGAAATTTGGGAGATTCACAAACATGAAAATTAACCAAAAACTTCCTAAATAACCAGTGGGTCAGAAAAGGACACCTCAGGGGGACTGGGAAATAGCTTGAGTGAATAACAATGAGAGCATAGCACCTGGGGGGAGCTAAAGCAGTGCCGAGAAGGAATTCCTAGATGCTAATTTATGTCAGAAACGCTTCCTCAAATCAATGATCAAATGTCTATTGTAGGAGATTAAGAGCAGAAAAGCAAACCTAACCTGGATCCAGCAGAAATAGGAAGTAGAACAGGGAAATAAAAACAAAACAAATAAGACCAACAGTGAACCCAAAAGGTGAATTTGTTAAAAGATATCAAAATAATTTTCAGACTTTTAGATTGATAAAAAAATAAAATGTTCACATTTACTTTCTAGTTTCCTTTTTTAAATTTAATTTTAAAATTATTTTGAGAATATCATACACAAATAATGTATTTACATGATTTCCATTGATCCCTCTCCTCCTGTGTTTTACACACACACACACACACACACACACACACACATAGTGCTGAGTCTATTTAGTGTTGCTGGTATGCAGATGTGTTCAGGGCTGACCTCTTGGGATAGGTTACCCTATCCTGTCTGGGGCTCATCCCTGAANCACACACACACACACACACACACACACACACACATGGTGCTGAGTCTATTTAGTGTTGCTGGTATGCAGATGTGTTTAGGGCTGACCTCTTGGGATAGGTTACCCTATCCTGTCTGGGGCTCATCCCTGAAGAAGAGAGAGCCCGTCTCTCAGTAGCCATTGATTACATAGAGCTCTTTATCTATGGGTGGGTCCTTGTGAGATTTCCCTATCCACATGGTGGCTTGTGGTGTTATTGCATATCTTGTTTAGGAAACTTTACTGTTGAGATTTCATGGGTTGGCTCTCCTGTCATGTCCAGAACACTCTGTCTAGCAGTGGGCATCCTGCTCCTTTGGCTTCTTATAGCTTTTCTATCCTTCTGTGATATTCCCTGAGCCTTAGGTATAGGGGTTGCATTGCAAATGTATCCACTGGAGTTGGGCATCCACAACCACTGATTCTCTGAGTTTTTGCAGAAAGTTGTGGCTTTCTTTAACAATCTTCATCTGTGATGAAGAGAAGCTTCTTTGATGAGGAGGGACAGGATCACTTGTCTGTGGATAGAAAGTTGAGTATTTAGATATCAGTTAGAAATTACCTTTGTTTAAGAAAATAGCAGTGATTGGTTCTCCTCTGGACTCTGGGGCCTCTCTCACAGGCAGTCTGTGAGGTCTTCAGTGCCAGGCATGACTTCCCTCCCATTGAGTGGACCTTAGGTCCAGTTAGACAGCAGTTGATTATACACAAGATAAAAGTTCCACTGTTTGCATCACTAAAGAGAGCTGGCTGGGTCAGCCACTGTGGTGGTTCCTAGGCTCCATGGCCGGGTAGAGTTATTGATTACTTTTTTCCCTTAGCAACTTGCATGGATGGTACCTTCCAAAACCCTGGGAGCTGGTCCTCTTGGAGGAGGCTTCCAAGTCAGTTCTAGCTCACCTCCTCCCAATCCTGTGTCAAAAATGTATGTTGTCTTCAGCGATAGTCTCACCTTGACATTCAAGTAGGCAACTCACTGCTTACAAAGTCAGCTTTATTTTAAAGATCCCTGCTGCTGCTGCTGCTGCTGCTGTGGCTTCTTCTTCACCTTCATTTTTGACATCATGGCTTCTTGTGCCTTTCTGTTACTAAAGTTCATTGTGTTAGACTTAAAACTTTTAAATGATGTGTACTTTCATGTGCTTTTGTATGTGTATGCATGTGTGTGCAGTGCCTCCAGAAGCCAGAAGAGGGCGTTAGATCCTTTGGAGCTGTAGCTAAAGGTAGGATTGTAAGCTGCCCAGTGTGGGTGCTGGGAATTAAACTCAGGTCCTCTGCAAGAGCAGCAAGCACATCTAACCACTGAGTCATCTCTTTAGCCCGCTAGATGTTCATTTTAATGGTGTCATAGATTTAAGTTATGCATCTGAATCATAAGTCAATAAAATCTTATTGCCAAGCCTTTAAAGTATTTGGTGAACATCCTCAGAAAGCAGTGCTTCTGAGAGCTCAATTTTTCAATCTCTGCCTGTTTTAAAATGGAGTTAGAGCCATGAAGACGGAATTGCTATGCTCTGGACTTGCAAGGTTGCCGTTCAGAAGCGCCTGTCTGATTGACAGTGCACAGAGGGTTTATCTTCTCTCTCATGGTTATAAAAACTAGCATAGGGGTTACCCATGCCTGGGTTTATAGTCTGACTCTATTCTATGTTATATGACTTGGGGGCGTCATGGGATTTCTCTGGAATTCATTTATACTATCAGGGAGTGGGAGAAGAAAGGTGTAATTGCCATTCACCTTGCTTTATTTTGTTTTGTTTATTTGAGGCAGGGTCTCTCATTGGCCCAGAACTGGGTGAATGGGCTAGCTTGGCTGTCTGGTGAGCTCCAGGGATCATTTGTCTCTGCCTTCCAATGCTGGGACAAGTGCATAGTACTCTATCTACTACTGGGCCTTTCTTCCAATTTATGTGTGTATGTGTGTGTGTATGCATATGTATGTTTGTGCGTGTTTGTGTGTGCATGTGTGTGTATTTGTGTGCATGCATGTGTGTATTTGCGTGCATGTGTGTATGTGTGTGCATTTGTGTGTGTGTGTGCGTGCATGTGTGTGTGCGTGCATGTGTGTGTGTGTGTGTGTGTGTGTATGTGATATGCACCTGAGTCCCAACACCTTCAGAGGCTAGAAGCATTGGCATTCCATGCAGCTGGAGTTACAGGCAGCTGTGAACTGCCATGAGTACTGGGAACTGAACTTGGATTCTCTGTAAGAGCAATATGTGCACTTAACACTGAGCCTTCTCTCCAGCTGCAATGTTCAGCTCTCTTCCCATGAATTCTGAGGATCTAACTCAGGTGCTCATGCTTGTGTATCAAGCACTTTACCAAGTGAGCTATCACCTCTGGCTTTCAAAATGGGAGATGTGGCAATAAGATTCCCTGGTCAGCAGAGGGACTCTTCCTTCCAGTCAGGGCTGCTTGTGTGGGAGAACTGTCAGCTGAGCAGCCAGCTGTTAGTTCTCTTGAACACCCATGCATGGAAGTCTTCGGTAAAGACATCCCTGGGTCTCACAGGTGCTGCTGCAGCCAGGATGTTTGGAACAGTTTATACCTGGGCTTTGCTATCACAAGCCTCATGAACTCTAGATGACCCTGCATCTATTTCTCCCCCACCCCCACCCCCGGTCAGATGGGGAGCATCTAGGCTGAGGGCCCACTGACTGGTGCTGAAGGCTGTGAGCAGGGCCACCACAAACCCCTGTTTTCATGTGGGGCATGCTGTGATTGGTCCACAAAACTCTTCTTGAGTTATGTAAGCAGGCTGCTTAGGGAGCTGACTTCAGACTCCTTCCTGCCCTGCTTACCCATGAGACTCCGTGGTTGTCTTTCCTTACCTATCTTCAGTAGTAGATTCTAAGCTGGGAAAAGGGAAGCAGAAGCAAGAGAGGCAGCAGAGCAGGAGCAACAGCCGTGACAAGGGGAGAGCCGCGACATGAGAGGACACAGCAGGCCAAGCAGAAGAACTGGGAAGACAGGACTGCAGCCATGGCTAAACAGTAGAGCACCTTCCCAGCACACGTGTGGCCCCGGGTTCAATCCCCAGTACCAAGGATAAATATTTAAAATAATTGTCGAGCCACTTGGCTGCTTGGCATCTGAAAAAGAGGCCCTGGAACCCCCACACCTAGTCCTGCCCAAAGGATGTGAGGTTGGATGCTGCCAAGGGCTGAGGAGTCAGTCCTGAGCCTGCCTGAGAACTGTGACACATGGGGCTGAGAGTAAAGAGTCCCGAGGCCTGCGGAGATTCGAACACTGGTGGCCTTTACCTGCTATTGCTCCCACCTGCCACTCCTTGAAAGCCAAACTAAAGGACTGGAGCAGCTGGCTTTGTTTGCTGCCTGTGGCCCTGAAGCTCAGCGCCTGAACACACAGATAAGTTATGATGATAAGATATGCTTGCGTTTAGAGTGAAGTGAAAGTAAACATAATTTCATCATTGTTATTGTTATTACAAATCTTCTCTTTGAGAATTTCATGTGTGTATATGTTGAAACATGATCATACCCCCCCACCCCTGTTTCAGACACAATTTCTAGAAAGTGGATGGAGCTCTTTGACAGACAGTGCCTGCCTTTCCCCTTTGAACAAATAAATGTTCTGTCACAGAGCAGACAACCAACAAGGGGTGTTATGGGAGAATCTACATTTTAATAAATTTGGGTAACTTATCAGGGCCTGTGGCATGCTAGATGCTCCACCGGGTACACAAGGGGTGCGTTTTCAGTTAGTGCTCAGAATGTCAGGAGTTGGACAAAGGGATGGCAGGTTAGGCAACGTGTCGTGGAAAACAGTCCGTTCGTTGCAAGTATCAAGTACTGTGTGCAAGGAAAGGCATTCAAATGCCAGATTCATAAATGATGGATGAGCCACATCTTTTCTTTTCACTAAAGGCAACTGTTTTTATGTTTGGGGTGATTTCACACAATTTCACTTCCCTGCTTCCCTGAGTCAGCGTGCTGACACTGGTACTAGAGCGAGCTCTTTCTTGAACCTTGGCTGGTCTGAAAGCATCCTTCATATCCTCCGGGACTTTGGAAACTCCCTTGAACATTTTGGTAAGTCCCTTGGACTATGAGTTAGACATCTGGTGGTAGTCCTGATTGGTTAATCCCC